>OW203737.1:2421964-2736964 GCA_934045075.1 Yponomeuta sedellus | reverse complement strand
CAAAAAGGATATTCCTTGATTTAGTGGCCTACTAAGTTCAACCCGTAATAGTAGTTGCAAGCCTGGTCCCCTCGCTAAGATACACTGTGTGGAGGAAACCAGAGAAACGGACTAACACATCTAATATAATTATAAAATCTCGTGTCACATTGTTTATTATCAAACTCCCCCAAAACGGTTACACCGATTTCATTTCACTTGAATTTTCTTGTGTATATTTGGTAGGCCTGAGAAAAGGTCGTAAGCTAATTAATATAAGAAAAAAACGTTTACGGGGTCAGCTAGTAAAGGTCTAAACACTTCAAAATCCATTCAAAGATACGCAAGCTTACACTAGAAACGTATTTAGAGGCTAAAAATTCCACCCATGCCGGGACTCGAACCCGCGACCTCTGGCTAACCGTGCCAGAGGTCGCGGGTCCTGGCATCGGCATGTGTGGAATTTTTAGCCTCTAAATACGTTTTTAAAATTGTCCTTAGCACGGGTTAGTGCATTAAAAAGGAATTAAAAGCTTACACTAGCACAAGAGTACAATCGAAAAGGCACCTTACACTCTTTGTAAATAGGGTTGATAGTCGTCAGCACGCAGCCGGCCTGCAAAGTGCCCAACGCCACGACTGGGTACTCTGGGCAGTTGGGCATCATAACGGCGACGATGTCACCGGTAGTAAGACAGAGTTTTTTGTGGAGAGACGTGGCAAAGGCAGCCATGTTGCCTTGAAGCTGCTTGTAGGTATAGCTCTTCTTTGTCTCCGCGCATTCCTGTAAAAGATAGATAAAGAACACTTTATTGCATAGGCAGAAAAAAACGGATTCAATATCAACCCTTTGTACGTCCCCACTGCTGGGGCAACGGTCTCTTCCTGAATCGCAGGAAGGTTAGGATATACTCCGCCGCGGTTGCCAAGTTCGGGTTGGTGGAGGATTGTAAGACAGTGGCGGGCCTTACTGACAGAGGTTATCAAGCCGCCTATAAGGCCTCTGACATGACAGAAAAAAAGGCATGACGAAAAATTTTTAAATCCTCCTTGGGGACATATAATGTGGGGGGCACATGTTTACAAAGAAAACTATAATTCAGTAATAAAGCAATATTTCTAAAATTATTTTAAATCTGTGGAAAATCAGCTCGCAGTAGGTATCATAGCGTCGAATCTGACGTCACGCCCGGGCAAACAAACATCGTAATCAGTAGTAGTCACAAAGCACAGGTGAAGTTTACCAATGTTAAAGCGTGACGTCACGCGGTGTGATGGGTTTTACAATCCTCCAACCGGGACTTAGCCCCCATGGTAGAGTTTGGCCTATATCTTCCGCAAGGAAGAGACCCGTGCTCCTCAGTGTAGACTTAATGGGTTGATGATGAACTAGAATTCTTTGAACTAAAACTAAACTAGAATTCGTACCTTTATTTGTAAAAATGTAAATCGTAATATATAATATATCATGCTGTATGCACATGTCTTGGTGTTGTGGTTTGAATTGAGCTTTTTTATGTCGTTTTTATTTAATCTTTGTAATTTTTGCCTGTAAAACTGTTGCGAATATCTAATAAGTAAATGAAATTAAATAAAAAAAAAACATGAAACAAACGGAGAGTGGCCTTGGCAACGACCTTTGACTTCGCGGTTGAACATTGACACTGACTGTTCAAATATATTTTTATCGAAATATCTTAACGCATTTCTTGATAAGATACGTGCGATACGCGCTAACTCGTTTATTTGTACGTTCCTGTGTTGTGATATGATAACAGATAATGACATGCAAAATTAAATAAGATACGAAGTCCAACTTAAAACGTGTAAATGCTATTCAAGCGGTAGAATAGTAGGGTAAAGTAAACAGTTAGGGTAACTGTTTGCAAGATTATGATACCTAAACATGAGCTATTTGAAAAACCTATTTAGAGGCTAAAAATTTCACCCATGCCGGGATTCGAACCCGCAACCTCTGGCTATCCGTACCAGCGCTCTACCAATTGAGCCAATGGGCGACTCACGGCATCAGTGAAATTTCGAACCTCTTTACAATATTCTCTGTATTACGTACAATGAGCTATTTATATACCTGCCTTTATTTAGATACATATAAAAATATGTATCTAAATTATATATTAAACTGGTCAAATCGCGATTATTTATTAGGTACCTTATTTCCCGACGTTTCGGCAGCGTTACAGTTGCCGTGGTCTACCCGACACCACGGCAACTGTAACGCTGCCGAAACATCGGGTAGACCATGGCAACTGTACGGTTTTACCTAATAAATCAACGCGATTTGACCCGTCGAATCATTAAGAAATACTATGTATCTAAATTTATATCTAAAATCATGATTTATAATAATGGAAACAGCCTGGCACTGGCTTACTTAACTGATTAATATCTTTTTCGTACCAGTTTTATTAGCCTCATTTATTTGAGCTCTTCTGAGTATCGGAAGAATATCAGCGCTAGAGTTTGCTTTTAAACTCTCAGCACATGCTGAGTCGGAACCCATTTGACAATAATGAACGTAGCTGTTCATTATTGTCTTACCAATAGGGACTTAGCGTACCGCATAAAATGATTAGCTAAATTTGTATTGCTTCTGTATGCTTCTGTCTTGTCTAATTGTTGAAAGCTATTATTCTGTGCCATAATAGTGATGTTTTGTACTAGGTATGATGAGGATTCCTGTTCATCTTCCTCAAAATGAGGAATTTTCTCATATTTTTCAGTTTTCTCATCCTCTTCATCTTCCTGAAAACTGATTTAAAAAAATCCTCTATCTCTTCCTCTTCCTCATATTTTAAGAGGAATTTAACAGGAAGGAAAGTTATAAGTTTTGTTGAAACGACGTTACTACGACGCGAGGGCAATGAACCCGCTTTTCCAGCACACGTAAACCTGAATATTTCCTAATCTATTAAAGATATTGGCACGATCTTTTTTTTATTGAATCCAGTATTCAATTTCAAACAATATGACTTCTAAAAATGCATCCTCTTCATATAATTTTTTTGCATGATTGAGTGAAAACTGAAAATTTACAAAAAATATTGTTACAAAACGTAGGTTTTTCGGCAGTTGTCATAGTTCTTTATTTTCTTTTTATTTTGTTATTGATACATTAAGCAATTTCCTTTCGATTAAGATATTAATCATTGCAATCGGTTCATCCGTTAGCGTGTCAGAATTTTTAAAAGTGTTTTTCAAAGAAGTGGCGCCCTCTCTGTTCCTAAGGGGTGAAACTTGTGATGCTGCGGGTCAACTCGCTTATTTTTGTCCCTACTATCACTGTAAAAAACGGCTTGCTTTCATCATAAAATGCAGCTTTTTGTCATATGTCATATGGCTGCTAGGCCTACAATAAAGAACATGAATGCTTTTTTAAATATCTAATTACATAGTTTCTTAATTATGCATGCTTAATTTACTCATAAATGTTTAAAACAATTTGATTTGTTTGTACATCTACTTCCTTCTTCAATGTGTTATGTAGGTATGCACCAATATATGAAATATAAATGCCCCAGTTCATCCACAGGTTGTCTGTAAGACATCACTTTTAGTGACAAAGCTGCCGTCTGTACTCTTAGGTTAAGAAATGTCCGTATAATTTAGTTTTTTATTTAGCTACAATAAAGTGTTCTCTGTATCCAGCAGTGAACTAATACAGCCTGAAGATGTTCTACAGTCTATTATATCCTTACTCATCCAATTTAGTAAACAAGATTCTACCAGTAACGTATGACTTTTTGGTCGAAAACTGCCATATTCCCATAAATTAAGTAACCTGAGACAATATTTTATATAACACGCTGCCAAATTTATAAACTAAGTTCGTGATTTTGCGAGAAAATATAATTTTTTGGCATGAAATGTAAATTTCGAGGTTAGAATCTTGTTGACTCGATGGACTTTATGGCCTATCACATAAAATTTCTCAAAGATCAGACGCGATGATAGTTCCATCTAGCGTAAAGTAGCGGTACTACAAAAGAGAGTTCTTGTCAAATTTAATTTAATTGTTGTCCATTGATTTTGATCCTTGTTTACATAGCGAAAAGGTTCATATTTAACTGGAACTTTTATGATATAGACCTTTTTGGCGTTGTCTTTATTTACCAATGGTAGTTTGGCATTCATAGTGTGCGTTTGGTTTTTAAGTGTGAATTTGGTCACACTGGTTTTCATACTAACGGGTCATCTCACTACTTCTTCTCTTTTTATGTTCTGTGGTTTTTTTTTTCAATTTCTCTGACTTTACTTGGTTTCATATTAGTCATTTGAATTCATTCGCATTACGTAGCTACGTAAATTACACAATTGACGAGCGTCGACCCGATGATACTAGAAAAATAAATTAATAGTAATGTGCTTCGTTTTTACGTCATACGTTCTCATGTTTAAGTATTACAAACATTTTTTCAGTATTTAACAATATGACACTGAAATAAAACACTAAAAAGAAAAAAATAAGCAAATTTAAACTGAACCACGGTTGTAATTAAATGTAAAAAAATATCAAACTCCGAGTTTTCGTTGCAAAATACCCCATTCAAGCACGGCATATAGTGCATGTATGTGCTGCTTACTGAACCGACAATAAATATTAAGCATTAAAATTATAAGTAGGTACGTAAAAATTGCACAAGTAGAAAGTAGACTAAGTGTTGACCTTATAAAGAGGAACGCGTACACAGCTAGTGACGTGGAAATTTTAACGCAATAGAGGTAGAGGACGTCCACAAACCACCTGGTGGGCCACGGTAGCAGAGGACTTGGAGCGAGCCCAGTTGAGCGAGAGGACAACCCAGGACAGAAAATCCTGGAGTAGAACGAGGAGAGCCGACACCAAATAATGGGATGAGGCAAAGACACAGAAGAAGAGTATTATTTAAAAAGAAACACGATTTCCTAAAACACTAGTAAAAGACAAAACACCCGTCCCTTCACCTGCAGCCATTTTAAGATTGATTCAAAGACAAAATTGTATTTGAATGAATAAAAATTTACATTACCCATCAGACAATCTGACGTTTCTATAAATTGGTTTATACAAAAGCAGTATAGTTGATTTGTTATTTAGATTAATTTTTGAACTAATTAATTTAATTATCATTGTTGTAACATCAGCTCATTAACGATGTAAGCTTTTTTATATAAATGCTGTGCTTCCTAAGTGGTGTTCGTTCGTTATCAACCCTTATATGTCCCCACTGCTGGGGCACGGGTCTCTTTCTGCATCGCAGGAAGGTTAGGCCACACTCCACCACGGGGGCCAAGTCCGGGTTGGTGGAGGATTGTGAGACAGTGGCGGGCCTCACTGTCAGAAGTTATCAAGCCGCCCATAAGGCCTCTGACATGGCTTAACGACTGCCATTATATGACAGCCGGCACCAACGGCTTAACGTGCCTTGCGAAGCACGGAAGCGCTCGGAAAAATGCCACTAGCAGTAGTCACGGGACGCTCACCCATCCCGTACCTGACCGCGCCTGTTGTTGCTTAACCAAGTGATTGATTTCAATCACTCGGTTCGCCTAGGCCACGAGCGCTTCTAAGTGGTGTACGTACACATAATTTTATCTTCTTGTAACTCTTTTGTACTATATTCTGTGTGTATGCTGTTCGTGTGCCTAGTAACATAAAATAAAAAAATATAAATACAGCTAACGTAGCTTTATGACACGGCGTCATAAAGCTACGGTAGCTCAGTGGGTAGAACAATGGAATCGGAAGCGAAAGACCCAGGTTCGATGCCCAGAGCGGCCATGAACCCATGACTTTTTTTTCTAAGTTATGCACAATTCTGTGGCAATGATAACCTGGGTGACTGGGTGACTTGACGTCTCGCTCACCATCAGGCGTGACTAGAGTCAAGTGTAAACTGTCCTACTTAAAAAAAATAAAAAAAGGCTTGATAATAACTTCTAAAACTGTCTAACAATCATCCACCAACCCGGACTTGGCCCCCGTGGTGGAGTATGGTCTAAACTTCCTGCGATGCAGGAAGAGACCCGTGCCCCAGCAGTGAGGACATACAAGGGTTGATATCGAAACATTTTTGTAGATTAGATAACACTTTTGTTTTTATTTTAATTTTGCAAACTAGGGGTGCACAAGGTCAAGATAAAAGTTTTATCTTACTATCGGATAGCGTCATCTCGCTTTACGCAGTGAAGAAGAGCAAGATGGCGCTAGCCGATATTGGGATACCACTTATATCGTGACGTTAGGTCACTCTCCTCTATCCTCATCCAGCCCTGCTAGCAATCTGCCTCAAAATCCTCGATTCAGCGAGTATTAAGTCGTTATTTCCGACTTCATTATCATGAACCCATTACGTAGGTACCCACCGAGGGCACGGGTCTCTTCCCTGAGGAAGGTATAGGTCATACTCCACTACGGGGGCCAAGTACGGATTCGTGGAGGCTTGCAAATCTAGTGGCTGGTCCTACTGTCAGAGGTTTCAAGCCGCCGTAAGGTCTCTTGGCTTACCGACTGCCATCTATCGACGGTAGCCGGCACCAACTGCTTAACGTGCCTTGCGAATACGGAACCGCTCGGTAAAATGCCTCAAGTTAGTCATAGTCACCCATCCATGCACTGAACGCGCCCTATAGTTAGTTAGACCTGAGATTTCCGCACTTAGCCTCATAGTTGGGCCATTGTACGTAGCAAGCGCTGAGGTACGTTAACACTTCAGACACTAGGAGTTCCTTACGATGTTTTCCTTCACCGTCGGCGAGGGGTATTACTACTAAATTTTCACAAAATAACTTAGAAAACAAAGTCATTGGTACATGCCCTGGTTTGAACCCACGACCTCCCGATTGAGAGGCCGGCGTTCTACACCGCTCAGCTACCACCGCCCTGAACGCGCCCTGTTGCTTAGTGATCGTTTAAGATCACTCAGGCAGCCAGGGCTACGAGCGATCCATTTGCATTTAATTGTGACGAAGTTTGTAAGCAATAGCGTTGAGAGTAGAGGGGCAGCACGTGATATGAACATCTTTGTAACGGTGCAAACCTCTTCATACCATTACACTATTTTTATTTTTAATGCACTAACCCGTGCTAAGGAACAAATTTAAAAACCTATTTAGAGGCTAAAAATTTTCACCCATGATTCGAACCCGCAACCTCTGGTACGGATAGCCAGAGGTTGCGGGTTCGAATCCCGGCATGGGTGAAAATTTTTAGCCTCTAAATAGGTTTTTAAATCTCTTCATACCATTTTTATTTCTTTTTCCATCTATCAATTTCAAATATTTAAATTACGTCACACATTCTTTGCATGAACACACACGATTGCCCTCATTTTTCATCATTACTACTTTACCTTTTGACCAGATCTGACTTTTTTACCTGCTTCTCCGTTTACCTATCCATTTTTATGCAGTTTTCTGTTTTACTAATCTAAAAATAAAACCACACTTGAAGTCATTCCAGAGTGAGGTACAGTGGACAGCTGATGGCCTTTGCATTGTGTAGCACAGACAATGTGGCCGAATACAGAGTGTACATGTAGTGGTGGCTCAGCTGTCGACTGTACTTACTTTCACATTAATTTTATGGAATAGTTACCATTTATATTAAAAGAGTGCGATTAATTCGCCAACAAACTGCCACGCAGTTTGGCGAATAATTTATAAAATTTAAAACTCTGCGATAGAAACGTAAGTCAATAAATAAAAAATAATAAAAAAATATATATTTGTAAAGAAATACAACGTTCCATCTTTACTAAAAACCATTATTGAAGGTCACTGAAGCTACGAGTAAGCATTCTGTTATGCTAATTTTCTGAAGGTTACACCAATAATTGGCAGTACAATGCCCAGTTTACCTGTCAGGCATTATACTCGAGTCTCTACTTTAAACTGCATTGTTTTTCAATAGAGTCATATTAGTACAGTAATGGTTGTCGCATTAACCTGTTGGTAGTCTCGTAACCATTTAAATCGCAAGCATTTTAAATTTTTAATGTATCTTTTTGGCGAGGGATGACTACTAAATTTACGTGGGTTATATCGTTGGAATGACATTGTGCTGTTATAGGTCTGTACCACCAAAACTTTCATTTTATGCTTGTGCAGAACATGAAAAATAAGGACATTATAAAACATAAAAAAACACAACATAAATACAATAAAACTACGATAAAGGATATTCAAAAAAAAACAAACAACAAAAACGTCTTATGACACCTACATCAATTAAACAAATGAAAAGGTAAAAAACAAACATAGTACCTAATTCGAATTTATTGTAAAAGTTTAAAAAAATGTCCTACTGGGGGATTCACCGTACATTTGTTCAAACGGCGTCAGTCAGGTTGTATTTCCATATTTCTGAAGTCGTTAGTCTGGTTACTATAGCACAGCGTATCCTAGTTTGGGACCAGGTCAAGTTTGACAGGATATGAGGATTGATACTCGTCAATACAAATAACTTTTAATAAGGAGACTCTATAAAGTAGTAAAAATAATAGCAATTATTCTTTCTTAACTTTTGGTTATACTAAAATTTTAGTCAAATTATTTTTTAACTAAGTAGTTAGTCCAATTGATAACTTCTGACAGTAAAGCCCGCCACTGTCTTACCCACTGTCATCCTCCACCAACCCGGACTTGGCCCCCATGGTGGATCATGGCTTTACCTTCCTGCGATGCAGGAAGAGACCCGTGTCAGTGCCCCAGCAGTGGGGACATACAAGTGTTGATAGCGTAGACCACTTTGGATTTCTATGAAATAGGGTCTTTATACGTAGCCTCTAAACGTCCCCTTGTAGGTTCCAGGCCTTCTCTCAGAGATTGAGTACGGGCTTAATAATGACGTATGCCCACCGCTGATTGTCAATTTCAAGCGCTGAGGTATTTGAACACCTTGGACACTCAGGTTTCCTCACGATGTTTTCTATGACCTTTAGCGTTAGCGATTTGTGAAGTTATAGAAGCAATACCACTCTTCTATAACTTCAAAAATGTACATAACTTCGGAAACTAAGTCATTATTAATACAAAAACGCACTGAGAATCGAACCTAGGTCTCCCGCTTGCGAGTCCACTGGGATACCACCGCTCTGAAATGGCACCTAAAAATGGATACTTACAATAGCAACATGGTTGATGTATCCATTAACACCGCGGAAAAGCCTCTCATGGAAAGATAGGTCCGGTATGATGATATCACTCAAACTCGATCTGATGATAAAATCCTCCTTTTTTCGCGCAATGGCACTGGCCGAAAATTTTCTGCACTGTTTTATTTCTCGAATAAAAACTGCCTGAAATAAAACTTTTTTCACAGCACTACGCATTGTAACGTCTGACTTTACCCGGGTATTATTTACAACTGTTTTCTTCGTGGTGATTTTGTGGTTGTTAATTTATGATAACGATAGTAAAGTCGACAGCTTCTCGCGTGGATTTTTCGCGGATAGCTCGTAATGTATTGGGCTTAAGTGCGAATATCGTAAGATGTTTGTTGGTTGATGATTAGCGTACCAGTGTACGGGTTTTCGATTTCGTTATTGTTTGATTATCACATGTAAGTAGAGGTTAATAAGTCCTTTTTTGTCGTACTTTTTTCCTCATACAATACTCGCATCTACGTTCACACCCTGGTTTTACTTGATACTGATGACAAGTCTGGCATTTTAAATAGTAGGTAATACAACTGACCATTGATCATCTTTATGGGATATCCACCCTGTTGGTCCTCGTAAAGAAAGAAGAAAGAAATAAAGAGAAACAGAAAGAGATAGGTATATTTATTTGACGCCACAACACTTAATAACACAAAGTCTCACAACAAAATACAACAGTCAACAGAGAACACAATATCAGTTGAATCGGTTCAACATACCTACGGTGTAGCAATCTTAATTTAATTAAGATTTAATCTTAATTTAAGTCAGAAATTATCAAGACGCCCATAAGACCTCTGACATGACATCATTTGACCAAATAAGGTATGTATTTGCTAAGAGTAAGATAAAAAAAGTATCCAAAACCGCCGTGCGTGCATGCAACGACTAATGGATGCTGATGAAGCTGATCTTACATGCAAGTAGAAGACCCTGGTCTCTGCCTACCCCTCTGGGATACCCACAGGCGTGAGTTTATGTTATTATTATTATTATACTTTAAATTCACACGAAACGCCAGCGCTTTCCCAACTGAGCTTATGGGCAACTACCGGCCACAGCGAAATTTCAAACCTCTTTACAATACTCTCTGTATTACTTACTTTTAGCCTCTAAATAGGTTTTTAAAATTTGTCCTTAGCACGGGTTAGTGCAATAAAAAGAATAGAATGTAAGTATGCAGTGTTTTTGTATTTCTATACAAATGAGACCCTGAAGGTGGTCAACCGGACAATAGTCCTTTTATCATTGATTTAAGCAGAGGTTAAGAAATTGTTCAATTATTTACCTTTGTCTTCTTATCGGACGGTCATTTGAAAGAGACAAGTTAACGACTCTAATCAGTTTAAGTACAAGTAAACTCGCAACAATATACAGAGTGTAACTAAATTCCCATTAAATATACTCTTAAATCTGGGTGGTGTGAAAGCCGTCGTCACTTAATTAGCTATATATATATATATATATATATATATATATATATATATATATATATATATATATATATATATATATATATATATATATATATATATATACATATATATATATATATATATATATATATATATATATATATATATATATATATATATATATATATGTTGGCACAACATACGAGTAAAACTAGGTACTTATTCTACCAGCGGGCCAAAACTATAAGGGATTTAGGTATATGCCGCTGTTATCACTCGGTTAGTTTACATACATACATTCCATATACACACATTATTTGGACAAAATTTTCTAGCGCGCAAGATGTCACTTAAAAAATCAGATAATTCAGAAAAAAGCATGTCATAAATAATATCCACTAAAAGTTTCGTTATGAACACGGACCAATATACAAAAAAAATGCATTCAAAACAAAAGACTAAACTGCCAAAGAGATCCTTTGGCTAAGATACGCACCGTAGTGGTTATATACTCTTTGATACGCACCAGACCGGCAGTCAAGCCCACGATTGACGGTCCCTCAATCAGCGCCCTAGTTCCCTTAGAAGGAGCCTTGGCCTGAGCCCCCCAAACCCTCATAGTCTATTTAAAATCCCATCTATTTACTAAGTTTAAGGAGGTTCACATAAAATAAAATTGACTTGGCAAATCTGGATACTTGTTGAGAAATACTATTTCAAAACAATTATTAACAATTGTATTGTGTCTATAAGATTGTGTCTAATAGAATGTCATAATGAGCCATGAATTGTATTTGTTTGCAACTGTAATTTATAGAAAGTTCTTGGTTTAATATAACAATTCGACTATACATTGCAAAGTAGACTAACCCACAGATTAATAAGTGAGAAATCTTAGCTACGTTTATTTTTATGTAGAGTCGACTGTACCTCCCAGTTATGGCGTGATAGATATTTAGTCTAGCAATTTTCTAGACTCGATAACGACCAGTTAACCTAGAACTCGGACTAGGTTCAGATAATGGGGTTACTGGGCCAAGGCGATAGCGACCAGACCAGGGTTTCTCGGAGCTCAGAGTGCTGTGGGAAATCACTGGAAAATTAAAATGGTGACAACTTCGAAATATAATTTAATTCTTGCACCACCTGTGGTTGACTGGTAGAAAATGCTTATATCATTAAGTCCGCCACATTGCCATTGTATTTTTTTTACTTATGTGCAATAAACGTATTAATAATAATACTAATAATATTATTATTATTATTTGTAATTCAGGCAGGCAGTTATAGAACTGTCGAAGCCTGTATGCCAGATGTACATTTGTGTTTAACTCCTTGTCTGTTTGTTTCCTTTAGATATTTATCCAGTTTGTTTTTAAACATGTTAATGCTTGTGGCTGTCACTATTTCTTCAGGGAGTTTGTTCCATTCTTTAACTACTCTATTGGAGAGAAAGTTCTTGTGTGAATATCCTATAGGTAGGTACTCCAGTAGGTACACCATGGTTTGGATGTTTGTTACTCAGTCACGCAATTACGGGTGAACGGGTTTACATAAAAATTGGCGTAAAGTTAAACAAGATATGAATTTAGAAATAGGACACTTCGATCAATCGATAAGAATCCTTGTATTTCCCCACTGCTGGGACACTAGTATCTTCCTGCATCGCAGGAAGGTTTGGTCATACTCCAGCAGGGGGGCCAAGTCCGGGTTGGTGGAGGATGTAAGACAGGAAGGTCCCGTGCTGGAAGCCTTCAGCGGAGTAGGCGGGGAGGTAACGCTTCCCCCCCGGAGGAGTGCCCGCAAGGGCGCCCGCAGACAGGGTCGCGGTAGTGTGCGCAAGCGTTCTGGTGGCCCCGTCCCTTGTGCGAGTACGGAGGAACACCCCAGGAGTTTTAGTCGGTATACCTACCGCCCTTTTCGGGGCGGGGAGTCTGACATAACCACCGCGCTCCCCCGGGCCGTTGGTACCCGTATAATAGGGTTCCTCCTGGGTAAAAAAAGGATGTAAGACAGGATATTTTATATCCCGTTAATGCGTTCCCGTAGGATAAGTTCTAACGTGGGCATAAGGGCGTAGTAGCTTTTCAGCTAGTAATAGTACATTGCACAACTAGGGTGGTAATACAAAGAAAGGCCGAGATCGCAGAAGTTTGCGGCCCGAGCTGCAAGCGAGGGACGTAAATATGCGATCGAGAGCTTTCTTTATTACCTACCGTGTTGTGTACATCTTTTTGTCTACACTTGGCCAGAAAGCGGCTTTTTCCGTACGCGCAGCGTGCGGAAAAAGCCACTTTATGGCCAGATGTGGCATAAAAATATTTTATCTTATGTATCATCTGTTCAAAACTACACATACCTACTAGTACGACCTCCATACAGCATGAAAGTGTATGGAAAAGCTGATAATTTTGAAAGGAAGAAAGACATCTATACGCCACATACCTAAATACAGTCTGTTAGCTTTTAAAATATACCTCGGGCTCTCGCCGAAAGCACAAGAGTGGAATAATACTTTCTGCTCTGTATAAAACTTCGTTATCGTTATCAAGTCTTCATAACCCTTGTATGTCCCCACTGCTGGGGCACGGGTCTCTTCCTGCATCGCAGGAAGGCCAAGTCTGTGTCAAAGGAATTTTTAGCCTCTAAATAGGTTTCATGTACATTTGTGAAGTTATAGAAACAATAGCACTATTGTGTAGGCGATGAAAACAATTGCATCCGTAATTTATTTAGATGTAGGTGATGCACTCTAGTAGGTATATTTATAAACCTATTTAGAGGTTAAAAATTTCACCCATGCCGGGATTCGAACCCGCAACCTCTGGCTATCCGTGCCAGCGCTCTACCAATTGAGCCAATGGGCGACTCAAAATTTCGAAGGTTCGAAATTTCACTGATGCCGGTGAGTCGCCCATTGGCTCAATTGGTAGAGCGCTGGCACGGATAGCCAAAGGTTGCGGGTTCGAATCCCGGCATGGGTGAAATTTTTAGCCCCCTAAATAGGTTTTTAAATTTGTCCTTAGCACGGGTTAGTGCATTAAAAATAAAAATAGTATAATCATGTGGGTACAGTGATATCGTTCCGATGTAAAAACCTAACTGCAAAGTAGGTAGTCGGGGCTGTAAGTGATGCAATTTGCTTAAGCCAGATGTCGATGTACGTAATACAGAGAATAGTGTAAAGAGGTTCGAAATTTCACTGATGCCGGTGAGTCGCCCATTGGCTCAATTAGTAGAGCGCTGGCACGGATAGCCAGAGGTTGCGGGTTCGAATCCCGGCACGGGTGAAATTTTTAGCCTCTAAATAGGTTTTTAAATTTGTCCTTAGCACGGGTTAGTGCATTAAAAATAAAAATAGTATAGGTATATTTATACCAAATTTCAGCTTTCCAGTACTTGTTGTTCTGTGCTAGGCCGCGGATAGACTGACAGGAAACTAGAAGAGTTCCTCGTTGACTACGGAACCCTAATATATAATTCGTACCTCGTTTATCACCTCGGACTAGAACTTTTTTTATTCAATATAAAAACAAAATGTTTACTTCTTCCATCAACCTTTGTATGTCCCCACTGCTGGGGCACGGGTCTCTTCCTGCATCACAGGAAGGTTAGGCCATACTCCACCACAGGAGCCAAGTCCGGGTTGGTGGAGGATTGTAAGACAGTGGCGGGCCTTACTGTTAAAGTTATCAAGCCGCCGATAAGGCCTCTGACATGGCTTAACGACTGCCATTATACGACAGCCGGCACCGAAGGTTTAACGTGCCTTGCGAAGCACGGAAGCACTCGAAAAAATGCCACTAGCGGTAGTCACGGGACGTCACCCATCCTGCACCTGACCGCGCCTGTTGTTGCTTAATTCAAGTGATTCATTCCAATCACTCGGTTCGCCTAGGCCACGAGTGCTTCTTAAAACTTATTAAGTGTCATATTAATTCCAATTTCGAAATTAAGTGTCATATTACCTAGTTCGATTTTATCCGATAGATGCCGATAGTAGCCGAGGTAGGTATATTCTAAAAGCTAACAGACTCTAATTGAATGATTGATGCAAAACTAAGGCAGAGAAAAATTGAAATTGCAATTGAGATAGTTATCGAACCAAAGTTATCGACATAGCTCAGAGAATTAGCAAGCTGAAGTGGCAGTGGGCTGGCCATATCTGGCGGAGAACCGACAACCGTTGGAGTAAACGTGTTCTTGAGTGGAGACCGCAACTCGGCAAACATAGTGTAGGACGCCCTCCGACTAGGTGGGACGACAATCTGCGAAAAACTGCAGGCAAGCTGAAGACCGGGCGCTATGGCGCTCATTAGGGGAGGGCTATGCCCAGCAGTGGACTAATATAGACTGAAGAAGAAGATCTGAGAAAGATAAAGACTTAAGGTGTATACAGTAGGTGTACGCTGTATGTCGATGCAATAAAAAATGCAACATGCTCAGTATTAGCAGAGGTTATTCTCCAACACAGCACTGATTTTTAGCAAAGGCCTTCAGGTGAGTCACGAGGCATTAAATCGAAACAAACAAGCAAGTATAATTGGTTGTGCGTAGGTGTGACAAACGTAGCGACAAATGTAGTGTAGGGCGCCCTCCGACCAGGTGGGATGATGATCTGCGAAAAACTGCCGGCAGATGCTGGATGCGGCAAGCCGAAGACAGGGCGCTATGGCGCTCATTAGAGGAGGGCTATGTCCAGCAGTGGACTACATAATATAGCCTGAAGAAGAAGATATGTGTGACTGCGTTGTCACACTAAAACATACTTACGCGCACAAGTACGCTTGGATCCATTATACACGGCCATGCTACATGGAGAGAAAGTACCTACCAACCTTTAATATTGTAGATACAACAATTTACTGAAAGAAGACATAATTTTAATTTCAACAACAATCTAAACTGCATTCATAGATTTTCAAATAATTACACGGTTGAACCGGGAATTGAACCCGCTACACGAGAAAAAAATTACCATATAGCTTTATCACACCGATCGGAAGGCTTCATAATAAGGATTATTTTTTGCTAAATAACATACTATCAGAAATAAAAGGAAGACCATAAATTTTAACATTTTTAATACAAAATTAATTAAATTTATCAAATGCTCAAAATTAGTCCTCTCCTGTTGAATAATCAAAAGTGTGTACTTTTGATTATTTCACTCCCTGTAGATCTTTTGATCTTGTTGTGGTTGATATTCAAAATAATACGTCTAAGTTCTGTTTGTAGCTCGTGGACACTTTCATACTGGTTCTTGTAAACTAAACTTTTACATAACCCCATTAAAAAAGAAAAAAAATCTGAACGAAATTTCACTTCAAATGTTAAAATTCATGGTCTTTCTTTCATTTCTGATAGTATTTTATTTAGCAAAAAATAATCCTTATGATGAAGCCACATGGTCGCTTGTATTGTATATGTAATTGAAAGCTAATCAGTCTCTCTAAGTAGCATGCAAAATGTCGACCTCATCTGACGAAGATTTTTTTCGGTTAGAAAATGGGTTTTTTAAAATTCGAAAGCAAAGTGTAGGTACATCCCATAATATAAAAAAGAAAAATTTTCGGAGATTATCAACATTTAATTCCAAGACGTGAAGTCTTGGAAATAAATGTTGATATTCTCCGCACTTATTGTACTTTCTGTACACTCAACATCCATTTTTATTAAGTTGCCTTGCAAACTGCAAGCAAATGGTTGGCACGGGCAGGGCACGCGTTGATCCATAAAGGTTAGCTATCCCTGACCTAGGGGTTGGTGAACGCCATTTTGAGAAACACTGTTTTTTATGTCAGGGGTTTTAAATAGCAATGAAAACCAAAATATTAAAATTAAACAACTCTGATTTTATTCCAACTCAATAATACTTAAACTTACTTTACAAATAACATGATTACACAAAAATTGCAATATTAGATTTTTTAGACTAGTACTTACAAAATGTTTTCAAAATTGTAGGAATTAATTAGAAAAATATTACATTGAATTAGAATACTTCACATAATAACAATCAGTAAATGCAGCAATGTCTATCACGTCATGTTTAAGTAAAAAGTTGCTATAGAACAACATCATTATATTTCACGAAGGTGGTTCGGTCTTAACTTTTTAAGTCCTGACCTGGAAAATAACAATCAAAAACCAGTGTTTCTCTTTTCAAGTTCAGGACTTAGGATATTGTTGCTGCCGTTATGTTAAGAATCTGTCTCGCTCGTACGTTATCAACCCTTGTATGTCCCCACTGCTGGGGCACGGGTCTCCTCCTGCACCGCAGGAATGTTAGGCCATACTCCACCACGAGCGCTAAGTCCGGGTTGGTGGAGGATTGTAAGACAGTGCCGGGCCTTACTGTCAGAAGTTATCAAGCCGCCCATAAGGCCTCTAACATGGCTTAACGACTGCCATTATATGACAGCCGTCACCAACGGCTTAACGTGCCTTGCGAAACACGGAAGCGCTCGGAAAAATGCCACTAGCGGTAGTCACGGGACGCTCACCAATCCTGTACCTGACCGCGCCTGTGGTTGCTTAACCAAGTGATTGAGTCCAATCACTCGGTTCACCTAGGCCACGAGCGCTTCACGCTCGCTCGTACATTGTACGACAATGATGATAGTAAAACTATTGACAATCAACTTTTGACAAATGTAGTCTCAGGCATCATAGTTGTGGACATTACGAACATTTTAGACGTGCTTTCCTTTCACTTTTTGTGCGACTGGCAAAATCTACCAGTCGCAAAAAATGGCAGAGAATCAAGACGGTACGATCTGAATCATACTTTTTAAGTGAGTAATGTATAACGAGATCTAAGTATATATCGAATGGAGACCATATACCGGCAAGCGGAGCGTAGGACGCCAAGCCACAATATGGACAGAAGACCTCATCCAAGTGGCAGAAAGACGCTAGATGCAAACCGCTTCCAACTGGTCTTTTTGGAAATCCATGGAGGAGGCTTATGTCCAGCAGTGGACTTCTTCTGACTGAATGATGATGATGAAGACGAGATCTATATTTAATTTCGTTCAGCGTTGCTCTACTAAAGGATTCATTAAAATACGTTCATAGAAAGCGTTAAAACACGGAAATCTATCAAGACTATCAAATTATGTCCACGTCCAAGGTCATCAACAGTTCATCGTGTAATTCAAGAAACATGAACCGCTATTATAAATAACTAAGTACCCTTTTAAAAAAATCACACCAATACTGAATCAAAACGATAATACCATACATTTAATTTCTAATATTGTTCAATGGCTCTCCAGCCTTCGTGAGATATAAAAATGGAGCACCTACTTAAGGCAGAACAAATTAGTACAATTCATGGTTTCCTTGTTGATGTAATCCGTACTCAAGCTGAAATACACTTATAGCCTGCCGAAGTTAAGCGAGTGTGTAATAACTGTACTACTATCATAAAATTGCAGTATGTTATGTTTTCGTTTCATTTTGTCTCTATACATTTGTAAAGTTGTACCAGCACAACCACTCGCTAACCGTGAAGGGAAAAATCGTGAGGAAACCTGATTGTCTGACGTGTTCACATATCTGAGCGCGTGAAATTCCCAAGCCACCGCCCATTCTGATATAAGGCCTGTGCCCTGCAGTGGGAATTATATAGACTACATAAACAAACTTATTAATACTTAGGAGCATTATAGTCAATTACAAGAATTAATTCAGTTGTTCGTCATTTAAATCTCTCAAATAGATTTTATTATCGTCAAAGTAGTATCCTTATTATATTAAGTGATTAATTATGCTTATAAAATCAATGGTCCCTTTATATAAAAAAAAATACTTGAAAAAACCAGGTTCATAATATTCTTAAAAGCGTATCGACAAAAATACTCAAAAAATTGTGTTTAGAAGTTCGTATTTCGTAATCAGCTTGCTTTATAGAGGAACTTGCGTCTAAATTAGATTGGAGTCACATGGATTTTATGCCACAATTGGGAAAATAAAAAAAATATACATCAAATATTTTTTTCGTCGTTTGATGATGAGAACACGGTCTCACCCATTAAATTGTAGAATGTTTGAAGCTCTCCATTACGAAATACGAAGTGTCATGTTATGGCATTTTAGTGCCGACCCTGTCAATGACAGGTATTATTACAATGGGTTTGTCTCAAGCAGTGACTTTCCAATAGCAAAACTGCGGCATAGCCCCAATAGAGCGGTTCTTAAACTTTTAAGGATACGGAATATTAACGAACCTCTTTTATTTTACTGAACGCCATATCAAATGGTAGATTTGACTTCACCTCAAGCGTTCAGCTTCTAAAGGTACCACCCCTGTCACATTACAATAACCAACTAAGTCCTGACCTTGAAAATGATCGGATACAAAGTTTCAAGGTCAGGACTTAGGAGCTTAAGGGGTTCCATGAGCTACACTAGAGACACCAATGGAAAAAACATATCTTCTATTACAGATGTTTTTTGTAAAAAGTATACTTATTTTGTGTGTATGTTAAGAACAATTTTCAGGACCCACCGGTAACTGTAATAATCTAAGGTCATAAACCTAGGACTAGAAAGCTGTCGTATCTTAATCACGCAATAATACGGCCATTTTTAGTATAATTGCTATCTACTCCCAAGTCATTGATCCTATGTCGGTAGTAAGTAGGTCCCGAAAATTCATGAAATAGAAAGACATTTTTAGCAAAAATCGTCTCCAAACGATTTTGTTTCACAGACGTTTTGTTTCATTGGTGAAAATTAGCGCTACTATACCTCATGGAGGACGTTAGTTAAAAATTTAACTGTCAAAAGAATCCAACGATTCAGTGGCAAATATGATTCGCGGTATCCAAACCTTTTCGCGGTATTCAATCGGACTCCAATCGTCTAACTTTTAAATTAGTGTGGAATTTGACAGTGGATTGGCTCTGCTAACAGTTCTCTATGGCGTATTTCACTTAGGAAAGAACTGTCTGCCACCACTCGAGATCAAACAAGACATAAGTTTGAGGTTGCTGTTACATCTGACATGCTGTCTCGCTTGCACATTCTAACATTTTTAACGATTAATTGTTCTCAAATGGGTATACTTCTGATAAATGTGGCCCGAGGGATTGATAGACAGTAAAACTACGGTCATTCAAGGAATAGTTCTTCTTAGCGTGTACTTAGTTTTTGATTGAGAAAATTTCATACTAACATGACTAAATTATGGAAACAACTTTTCTTTTCTCAACTCCGGAGTCACTTGAATGTTGGTCGGAATAGTCCGAATAAGAGCGAAATGAACGTCGAAGTCTTAAGATAAAAGTGATTCAGGAATTAAGTTAAGAATGTGTAGTGTTTACGAAAGTTATGCTTCAAAACTTTTCTTCATTAAATATTAAGTAACTATAGTGAAACAAAAATTTGTTAAAAATGTTCGCCATTTTACTATCCATCAAACTCTCAGATCACTTTTATTAAAAGTATTCCTTTTTTAACAATCACTAAACACAATTTGACACTTTTAATTGTTGTAATGACATGAGAAAACTTTTAATAAATGCGATCTATGGGTTTGATAGATAATAAAATTGCGGATATTAAAGACATATTTCCCTTGTCCTGCACCAGGTTTTTGACCGACAAAATTTGTTTCAGAAACTAATAATTTTGGAACAACGTTTCTTTGCTTAATTCCGGAACCACTCACTTGAACTTTTGTCGGACCAGTCAGAATAAGAGCGAAACACAGTAGAAGTCTTCAGACAAAAAATCAAGTAAGTCATTCCGGAATTAAGTTAAGAATGTGTAGTGCTTAAAAAAGTTATAGTTTCAAAGCTATTAAGTATTTAAAATATTCGTCATTTTACTATCTAACTAACTCTCCGACCACATTTGTCAAAAGCATACTTTCAATTACCAATGATGTCAGCTTGTGGGTATAGGATAGCATGAGAAACATAACAGCTTCCTTAACTCCTAACAATACTTCGCCTTCAAATCCTTCCTGAGTATCTTACCAGCCGCACTCTTAGGTATGGCGTCAACGAACTGCACCTCCTTAACACGTTTGTAGTTGGTGACTTTGCTGTTGACAAAGTCCATTATCTCTTCCTCGGAGACGGTCTGCTCCGGATGCTTGACTAAGAATGCCTTCGGAGCCTCGCCGCTTATGGCGTCGGGTGTTCCGATCACTGCCACGTCCATCACTTTGGGGTGGGTACGGATGACGGCCTCCAGCTCGGCTGGGGGCACTTGGAAGCCTTTGACCTGGTGAAATGGTGGGCTGATATTAGAATGGGGAACGTGCGATAAAAAAATTGATTTCATTGGACAGGCCACTTTTTGTGATGTCTACGTCTTTACCCAGACTATTTAAAATGCATCTGAGGAATGTGTGGCGAGCACATGTCAACTCTGCGCGCGCACTACAAACTCCAACATTCCTGCATCGCGCAATCAGTGTTTCACATGGCATAGCATAAATATAACGTCCGATTAACAACAGTTGGAACACCCTCAACCGCTAGTCGACTCACTGACTCAGCGTTACCTGGCACTTTATTATAATTATGTAAACTCTGTTAATTAAGGACTTCGAAAAGACTAAGTTTGGAGTATTTTTGTCTATTTTTTTCTCCAAAATGATCTAGATTTTGAAATGAACACCTAGTTTGAATTGTAACGTTCATTAAGCCGCAGTTGAGAGCGGTGGTAGCGGAGCGGTGTAGAAGCCGGCTTCTCAATCGGGAGGTCGTGGGTTCGAACCCCGACATGTACCAATGACTTTGTTTTCTAAGTTATGTACATTTGTGAAATTATAGTAGCAATACTACTCGCTGTCGGTGAAGGAAAACATCGTAAGGAAACCCTAGTGTCTGAGGTATTAGCGTACCTCAGAGCTTGCTACGTACAATGGCCCAACTATGAGGCTAAGTGCGGAAATGTCAGGTCTAACTAAGCCGCAGTTTCTGCGCTACTTTGAATAAACCTTTTCATTTCATTTGTGAAGTTGTAGAGCCGCAATACCACTCGCTGTGAAGAAATACCTCAGCGCATGAAATTGACCCCCGCATGGTAACTAAGCCGTTTTAGGAGAAGACATGTGCCCTGCAAAAGAGGTAGAGGACGTCCACAAACCACCTGGTGAGCCACGGTAGCAAAGGACCTGGAGCGAGCCCCGTTAAGCGAGCGGACAACCCAGGACAGGAAATCCTGGAGCAAAAGAACGAGGAGAGCCGGCCCCAAATAAGTAATAAATAGTGTATGTGCTTGTGTGGTGAAACTGTTTCGGATTCCTAAACGCAAGGAGGAAAACTCAAGGGGCCCCTTCGCCGTGCAAGTTCGGTGTGCTGGCACCTAAGGTACCAACTTCTATATTTATTTTATTATAATATTTCGAACATCGAGTAAATATTAGTTAGAGACGCGTAATCAACTCACCTTTATGAGCTCCTTCATCCGATCGGTGATGTAGAGGAAGCTATTCTCGTCGTAACGGCCTATGTCGCCAGTCTTGAACCAGCCGTCTTCAGTCATCACCTCCTTCGTTGCCGCTTCGTTTTTGTAGTAGCCCCGCATTAGGTTGCGCCCCCGGAACCAGATCTCGCCTTCCTGGAAAGGGTGGAATAAAGATGATGTAACATAAACAGCGTAAAATAACACAGAAGCGCTCGTAGCTTAGTGCAACTGAGTGATTGGTATCAATAACTCGGGTTAAGCAACAAGAAGAGCGCTGGCACGGATAGCCAGAGGTCGCGGGTTCGAATCCCGGCATGGGTGGAATTTTTAGCCTCTAAATAGGTTTTTTAAATTTCTCACCTGACCAGGGCCCAAAGCTTCGCCTGTTTCGATGTCAGCAATCTTGATCTGAGTACCGCCCAGAGTATAGCCGACTGTTGCGTGGTTGGTGTCAGTGTTGCGAGGTATGCTTATAGAACCGTTCGTCTCAGTCAGCCCGCTGCCCTGTCGGAAGTTTATGTTCTTCTGGAAAGGCGAGAGAGGTGGTATTGTTGGCGACAGACCCATTTTTATTGTTTTATTTTGACTTTTTGTACATAAGGTAAAGAACCCTGTCTTGGACAAGGCCCTAGTAATGGACACAAAAAAAACAACATAAAAGTAGAAAGAAATTTTCGTGTGCTGGCAATATTAAAACAATGTTTCTAATCATCCACTTGACATTAGTTTGTCGTTTCCACTGATTCGCCCATTTTCTTCAAAATGGCGTGAAGTGCACATCACCGCGAGCCGATATAAAGGAAAATATCCAAAATTTTAAGTAGAATCCTTAAGAAAGTAAGTATAGAATATTGTCATTACATATAATTCACACCATCTGAATCACGTGTTATTTTATGATTTGAGTAGCAAAATAACTAGTAATTTGTGATAATTATATGCAGCCAGGTTGTTTATTTTTCATTCAATTGCATTTGTTCATTAGTGGATATTTTTTGTGCATGATACCAATTATGGACAAGTGTCGAAAATTATTTTTTTTAGGGTGTGTTCCAATTTTCAGTACCCGGTTGCATTGTTTTATGCCGTTTTTAAATGTGTTACCCGCTTAAATGTTCAATGATTCGTTCCAATAATGGACACAGGTGTCCATGATTGGGGAGTTCATAGAATCCAGTCATGGACATAGTTGAACTAAAATAATATAATTTTCTTAGATATGGCACCGAAAAAAGATTACACGTCCCTGCAAATGGGTAATGCAATTGAGGCTGTAAGGAAACGTGAAAAAATTGCGACGGCGGCGAAGAGGTTCGGTGTGCCCCGGGTCACATTGCACAACAACGTCACCGGAAAAAGTCCAGAGGAGTGCTCTATGGGTCCCACACGTATCTTTCCGCCAAGGAAGAAAACATATTAGAGCACTGGATTCTAGATATGCAAAATAAGCATATCCCAGTAACAAAAGAGGAGTTGCTCGACAGCGTGCAACGTACCATTACCGATAAGGGTAGACCAAATACTTTTTCGGAGAACAGACCGGGTAAGAAATAGTACAGTCTGTTTTTAAGAAGGCACCCAATTATTGTTGAGAGAACTGAGAGAACCACACCTCGTGACAACGTCGCCGAGCATGATATAATTAGGAGGTTCCAAGAGGTAGAAAGTTATCTGTTGGAGAAAGATCTTATGGAAGTAACAAAAGAGCCAGAGAGGATCTTCAACACCGATGAGAGCGCGTTTTTTCTTTCACCAAAAGCTGAGCTTGAGCAAAATATCAAAAAACCCGTCTTGTTTTTTTTTTGGATGGACATCGGTCCCATTTGACTCTGTATTTATCAGATTTTTGCTGTGCTAATGGTATAGAAATTGTAGCACTGAACCCAAATAGTACCCATATTTTGCAGCCCATGGACCTCGCCATATTTAGACGATTAAAAGCATCCTGGAAAAAAGCTGTCAATAAATGGAAGTTGGAGCATCTGGGTCAGAATTTGAAAAAAGAACATTTTGCCCCAGTTCTTAAGACTGCTCTGCAGTCTATTTCTGAAGATTGCATAAATAATGGTTTTCGAGGTGGAGGATTATATACTTTTGGCCCGAGCTATGTGGATTTTTCCAAAATAAAAACTCGACAAACATCAACAGTAGATCAAACTGCTCAAAAGCATTTTTTACGCTGCCTAGAAACTGAAATAGTTTCCAAATTCAGAGCTGAAAATGTTCAAAGAACTCGTACGTGTATACAGGCAGAGACGAATTGGATGCTCGCTTGCCCGAAGAAGACACGTCATTGTACGTGCTTTGGGCAAGCAACAAACAAGCATTTGAGGACAATGAAGCATCTGAGTCTGCTCAAACACTAGATCCAAAAGTGAAGTCAGCTGGTAATGATTCACCCAACCAAAAACTGCTTTATGAGAAGTACCGACTGAAAAAAACCTTAATAATAATATAATATTTGAGACTGGATTATGTTAAGTATTGAGAATAGCAAATAAATAGATATAATGTCTTTACAATTCTGTCTTTATTCTAAGTAATAAATTCCATGTAGCCAGGTAATTTGTATTTACCCCCATCCACGGTGCCCTAAGCAACATGAATTAGAGAACAAGAATAACTGGATCATGTTTATGACTAGGGGTTTATCACTGGATCATGTCCATAATTGGGTGTCCATTAGTGGAATTTGGCTGTCCATTATTGGGTCAAAAATAGGTTTTTTAATTAATTCCCTATTTCTTAAAATTTCGCGTTTATAAGTAATATCAATCAAGAAAACAATAATATAAATATTAAACTACTCCAAAAAGTGACTCAACCCCTGGAACAACGCAAAATAGGCAAAATATTTTCAAAAATGCATGTTTTCAGCCCTTAAAACTGTCCATAACTGGGGTCTTTACCTTATTGTCTTTTTTACTTCTGTCAGTTTTTAAATTTAGTTTTCTGTTCTATCTAGTATTAATTGTCGTGTAAAATATTATTGAATAAACATGGATTTGTAAATAAAATATTTACCTATTATTAAAACAGAAAAGTAGGGCACCATACGGTGCTTAACAGGTATGTTACTGCAATAGGCAGGCTTTTATAGTCTGTTAGCTTTTAGAATATACCTCGGCTACTATCGGATGGAATCGGATACATTCGTGTAGTAGAAATATCGGAACTAATATGACACTTAATTTCGAAATCGGAACTAATATGACACTTAATTTCGAAATCAGAACTCGATCATTAAGTACGAAAACCGGCGAAAATTGGCGAAAACCGAAGCCTACTCTAGAGCCCGAGGTATATTCTAAAAGCTAACAGACTATAGATCTTTTATAAATGACAAGATTTCAATTCTACAGCTAAGCTCTACAGCGCTCTTGGCCTGCAGGAACCTAGTGATTGGAATTAATTACTTGGGTTAAGTATGCGAGGCCAGATGCTGACCGTCGCGTGACTACTGCCTACCGCTAGTAGCCATTTCGCAAGGCCCGCTAAGCCGTTGGTGCTGGCTGTCATGTAATGGCAGTCGTCAAGCCATGACAGAGGCCTTATGGGCGCCTGATAACTTCTGACTGTAAGGCCCGCAATGCCGGACTTGAGTCCCATGGTGGAGCATGACCTAACTTTCCTTCGATGTAGGAAAAGACCCGCAGTGGGGCCATACAAAGGGTTGATATCGCCACCCACAACTTACAATAGTATAGACATTGGAGTTATTGAGGAATAATTAATTAATACTCCAAAATGGTACTAAGCACTTTTGTTTATTTTATATTTGTCGATCTGTCTTACACAGCGAACGTACCAGGTAGCCAATTCTCACTTCATTAGTAAATGAGTCGTATAAGACTCTTAAGGCTTATGACTGGAAATTCTACGTAAGAAGTCGAGCGACAGCCAAAATCTGTATTCTGAACGCCATGCTATATTGAATCCGAATGAAAAAATGTGTAATGACTCTGTTGAGTTATCCTATCTAATTTTTATGCGACAAATGTTTAAGGCTACGAACATTTTGCGCCTACGCTTTCGGAACGCGAATCCTGGGGGCCGGAAATCAAGGGGGAGAGGCGAGAGGTGAGGTAGAGTTGCTGTCGTAAAGTATACGGAATATAATACAGTTGATATCATCAAGAACTCAACCTGCAGATTTGCTAAAGGTCATGCGAATGGTGGCGTTGTCTACGACACAGCATGCACCCGTTGGTCCTTCACGGCCAACGTATGAGAGCAGCAGCGACGACCCACCATTTTTTTGATGTCTTTTTCTGATCGATCCGTAAGGAGCAGAGGTGCAGTTAAACATTTAGCGTTTTATTTCTAATTAAACATTATACAGTCCACTCTCTCTTTATTATTAACTGGCTTATCTAGGCGTGGTGAGAGGATCATCTATCTCCCACCCAAATAGATTATAGACCAAATAGGTAGAGACTGATGATGGCTGATACCTGCGTTATACTTGTGAACGAGTGCTGTTCGTGTGTCGGCCGCAGCACTAATGTTTTCCTTACTTTTGTAAAAAAAATAACCAATGTTTTGGCAGTTAAAGTTATTGATGACAATTTATTGGAATCCAATCATAGAGTTAGCAGCTGTTGAATTAGGTGATGTTTTAGGGTGACTTCTGTTACCACGTGCGGAATTAAAATGTATGCAAAAATCCGAAAAATTCCCCATTATAAAAGTTGATTTGAACTGATTTTTGCTACATAAGATAAGATAACATAAGAATATTCTTTATTGTATACCGGAAATTTGTTACAGAAACAGCGGATACAGGAGATAAGATACAACTGGTGGCCTCATTGCTAATAGCAATTCCTTCTAGGCAACCTCAAATCGGAGAATTTGCCGAACGAGAAATAGATACGGGTAGTCGGTCCATAAGATCAAGTAAAAGTATGAGTGCTAGATTATAATTAAAAATTAAATAAGTATGAAATCTGTTCACTTTTTCGTTTAATTGTAACTCCTCAAAACAATGGATAAAAGTGGAATTAAAACGAACGGTACATTCTGAAATGCGGCCATTTTGCGAAGTGGACATTTTGCGGCGGAGCGATTTCATCTATTTGACTCACAGAACAAATAAACCAGTAAAGAATAAAGTAAACAATTGCACCTCCTTACCAATAACGTCTTGTACTTAGTACCTCAAAAGTATAGCGTGAAAAAACTCACGTTCTTATTGATGACAGCGGCCGCATCAGCTTCGGAGAGGGGCGCTGCTCCACACACAATGGAGTGGACTGTCTCGAGATGTTTGGGCGTCACTGCTGGGTGCTTGCCGAGGAATACCACTGGAATTTAAGGACTTATTATTATTTTTAAATGCTTGATTGTCGGGCTTAATACTAAATAGTATTTTATTCTAGCCAACCAACAGGCGACGTGGAGAAGGTAGGGGTATTGTCAAACAGTGAGGTGATATTTTATAGTATTGTCGCGGTCCTATCCCGAACCATCTAGAATAGTCGCCGCATGCTGCGTTTTAGTAAACAATAAACGCTGCAAGCAATAATGACTCGTATGTCCACTAGCGTAAGGTGCAAAACTCTTTAAATGAGTAACTGTTCGAGCGACCTTGCCGCGTGTACCGAGTGTAGGTACGTAGTTACGGGAATGTTCTAGAACCCTGGCCGGCGGATATAAATAGCGGTCGCCGCGGCGCGCTGTCAGTTCCGTTTGGAATAGCGAAGAGTAAACTTCGAGCGAACATACCTGCGATACGAGCGATAACCTACGACCTCAGCGATATTATTGGACTTCGATTAGACCTGCGATTGGAATCTACGTGTGGACTTCGTGTCGTGAAGACCTGCAGACCAGACCCTGCGTGAATAAATCCTAAGAAGTTGTCATTGGTGTTTTACATCCAAATCCAGAACCCTAGCCCGTAACATTTGGTGTCAGAATTGGGGATTTGGATATGCCACTGACTCCGAGAGAGGATACTTCTGGAGTGAGGACCAGGTCCAGAAGTGCTGCGGAGGCCACGCCCACTGCCCCTCAGGCCACGCCCACTGGCCATAGGGACACGCCCACTGGCCCCGCCCACCAGGCCACGCCCACCGACCAAGCCACGCCCCCTGGCCCCGCCCACCAGGCCACGCGCGTAGTGGAGACACAGCATACCTGCCCAGCGGCTCCGCCTACTAGCCACGCCCACCAGGCCACGCCCACCGCCCCCGTGCACCAGGCTCCGCCCACCGGCCTTGACCACCAGGTTTCACCAAACGACCAACAGGCTCCGCCTCGTAGCCACGCCCAACTGGCCACGCCCACCGAAGACATTAAACCTCAGTCACGTACAATGGAGGTTTTGGATATGTCGTGCCTGATGGCAATGTTGAAGGGCATGCGAGAAGAACAGAGCAAGCAGATGCAGTGCCTGCAAGAAGAACAAAGAGGCCTGCGAGAAGAACAGAAGGCAGATCAACAGGTGATCCTTTCTGCCGTTACAAAGTTCAGTGATACGGTCGCTAAGTTACATGAAGATGTAGAGGTAGTGAACGAACGGGTTTCCGAATTAGAGGATGACCTAAAAAATGTGAAAACCGGCCTCACTGGACTAGAGCAGGAAGTTCGGCGTATTAAAGCTGCTGGAGTTACATCGAGCGGAGTTGTCAGCATAAACCACGGGCCTAAAGTGAAGGTGCCTCCGTACGATGGTACTACATCTTGGGTCGCCTGCAGTTCCAGACTGTCGCTGCTTCAAACGGACGAACAGAGCCTGACAGCCCTCACCGTCGCGCTCAGAGGTTCGGCTTTATCTGTCCTGGAGGCACTGCCCACCTCAGGCAGCGAGTTCAAAGACTTGCTGGAGGCACTTGAGGCTAGATATGGGGAACGACACCTGGAACACGTTTTTCGTGCTCAGCTACGCGACCGGACTCAGCGCCTGGGTGAAGGACTTCAACAATGGGCGTTGGAAATTGAGAAGCTGGTTCGAAAGGCGTACCCTTCTGCGGATAGTAAAATGGTGGATACGAATATATTGCAAGCCTTCGTCGACGGAATTAGGGATCTTGAAATTAGGGCTGCAGTGAAGCTTCGCCACCATTTTTCATTAAAAGAAGCTCTGGCACACGCCCTGGAAGTTGAAGCTGTGCGTCATGATATCCGGTATAAACTTCGAGAAGTTAAGGAGGAGGTCAAAGAGATCAAGACACCGCCCAAGAGGAACTCCAGGCCCATGTGTTACAAGTGTGGAGAAAGAGGGCATCTGCAGTTCACGTGTCCTAAGAAGGAGAGGCAACCGACCAAAACAAATGACAGACTGGGTGCGCGCCTCAACGAAATGGAGCAGCGTTTTGAGGAGTTCGTAAAGAAGCATGACGCTTCGGCCTCCACTGTGAATCAGAGAAACGAAGCCAGGATTCCGAGGCGAGTACTGTCTGGAGCGGAGAAAGCCCAGGTAACCAGAATCTCACAAGTGTGCAATGGGAACAAACTGTCAAGAAGGCCGTGTCCGGAAGACTGCAAGCACTGTGCCAAACCACAGACAAAGGAAGTGCCATTGAGATTGACAAGAATGAGTCTTTCGAGATCTTGGGAAGATGAGGCGATGAAAGAAGCACAGGAAGATGACGAAGATGTACGGCTCATTGTCGCATGGAAGAAACGAGGCGAGGACAAGCCAAGATGGTGCGAAGTCGCTCCTACTAGTGCTGTCACCAAGGCATACTGGGCTCAATGGGACAGTTTTATTCTTCGGAACGGAATACTTTACCGAAAATGGGAGAAACCTAACGGCAGAGAGTTCCATCTTCAGATAGTTGTCCCAAGAGATAAGGTACAAGATGTCCTTCGTGAAGTACATGACGGCGTGTCAGGTGGACATTTGGGCGTAAAAAGGACTTTAACAAAGATTCGAGAAAGGTTTTACTGGCTCCATTGTCGAGAAGATGTGCAAGATTGGTGCCGCAAGTGTGCTACTTGCGCCGCGGTGAAAGGCCCACCAACTAGAAGCCGAGGAAATCTGCAACTTTATAACGTTGGTGCGCCATGGGAACGCATTGCAGTTGATGTGGCTGGACCGTTCCCAGTAACGGAATCAGGAAATAAGTATTTCACGGTAGTTATGGATTACTTCACTAAATGGCCAGAGGTATTCGCCATACCCAATCAAGAAGCCACGACTGTTGCCTCCAAGTTGTTTGAGGAAGTAGTTTGCCGGTTTGGTGTGCCCTTGGAAATACACTCCGACCAAGGCAGGAACTTTGAGTCTCAAGTATTTCAAGAACTCTGCAAAATATTGGGAATGCATAAGACTAGGACCACCCCATATCATCCTCAATCTGACGGCATGGTAGAAAGATTTAACCAAACACTTGAGAGACATTTAGCAAAAGTCGTTGACAGGCACCAGAGAGACTGGGACAAATACATACCGCCATTTCTTCTGGCCTACAGAACGGCAGAACATGAAAGCACGAAGGTAACCCCGGCGCGTGTAAATTTTGGCCGAGAACTGAGAATACCAGTAGATCTGCTGACTGGAGGCCCTCCTGACGACTCACGTTCTCTACACGACTACATTTCCGAGTTACGTGAGAAAATGCGAGAGATTCATGCCATAGTACGGGAAAACGGATTGGAGTCGAGTGAAAAGATGAAGACTAGGTATGACCGCCGAGCAAATACAAGCGGCTTCGAAGAAGGAGCACTAGTCTGGCTTCACAATGTAACTCGACGAAAAGGAAAATCTCCGAAATTGCAGACAAGATGGGAGGGACCGTACAAAGTGATAACTCGATTAAATGACGTGACGTACCGAATTCAACGGCAGCCAAGAGGTGCACAAAAAGTGGTTCACATCGACCGCTTAGCTCCTTATCACGGCAGTAATGAAGATGCTCGGGACGAGCATCTCTAAGAGGGGAGCAGTGTCGCGGTCCTATCCCGAACCATCTAGAATAGTCGCCGCATGCTGCGTTTTAGTAAACAATAAACGCTGCAAGCAATAATGACTCGTATGTCCACTAGCGTAAGGTGCAAAACTCTTTAAATGAGTAACTGTTCGAGCGACCTTGCCGCGTGTACCGAGTGTAGGTACGTAGTTACGGGAATGTTCTAGAACCCTGGCCGGCGGATATAAATAGCGGTCGCCGCGGCGCGCTGTCAGTTCCGTTTGGAATAGCGAAGAGTAAACTTCGAGCGAACATACCTGCGATACGAGCGATAACCTACGACCTCAGCGATATTATTGGACTTCGATTAGACCTGCGATTGGAATCTACGTGTGGACTTCGTGTCGTGAAGACCTGCAGACCAGACCCTGCGTGAATAAATCCTAAGAAGTTGTCATTGGTGTTTTACATCCAAATCCAGAACCCTAGCCCGTAACAGTATTCTTCTTTTAAAATTAAACTATGTATTAATATGTACAATAATTTTATTATGAACATACATATACAAAGATAAATAGTACATACATATCTATATATATATACATATGAATAGACTCAATAATATACTTATTGTGTCTATTTATATGTGTGAACTTGTGTGAGCAGGCGAGATTCCATCCAGAATTCTAACTTCCGCAGAACGCTTTTCGGTTGTAATCCAACTTTATTCTCTGACTGAAGAGGGTGGACAAGAAGGATTCCATCCGGAACTTCAAAATCCGCATAACTCAATCAATAGGCGTGAAAGTATCAAATAATCAAAGTGACGATATTAGGGGAAAGTAAAAGGATTTAAAACGCTATAAAAAAATGAGATTACCAATATTTTCAATAAAATTAAAGATTATAATACTGCTTTCAGCCATTTCGACTGAAACACCAATAACACCGCGTGACGTCACGCTTAGGTAAACATTTGATAACTTTATTTGCGCCTAGACACATTTGACTGAAACGTCAAGGCGTGACATAAGATTTGACGCCATGACGCTGCGAGCAGAGAACTTTTGTCACCCTTGTCACCGATTTAAAAGAAGAAAAATAAAAAAGGCTTAAACCTTCGTATAACTTCAGTTATTTACTGGGATATTTTTTGCAAATAATAAATGTGCCACCACATTATGGAAGGTTTAAAAATCTTTCTTCATGCCTATTGTCCTGCATCTTTATTCAGTAACCCCCACCCCATAACATTTTATAAAAGTGAGTGAATGTGTAAAGGCCTGCGCAGACGAGGGACTTTTGTCCCTAAGGGACAAAATTCCCTGAATCGTAAAAAATGTCCTCCGAGTACTTGTCGCGGATTCAACGCCTACTTTGTGCGGTCACTTGTTCTCCGGAAATTGAGCGAAGCGTAAGCTATGAAAGCAAATATTCTAAGATTACATTGTATTGTAATTTAGATAAAGTTGAAAAAGAAAAGGCGTTTCAAAAGAAAACACCGAACTTTTGTCCAGTCCGGTCTCTTGATGTCCTCGGTAACTTGAGGGACTTTTTTTACGGGGTACTTTTAGTCTTTCCTGTGCGTTATTCGTGGGGGATAGCCCCTCGTCTGCGCAGGCCTTTAGTGAATGAATAAATTATGTAAGTCAGTCAGTGAGTGAGTAAGTTAGTGAATGCATCCATGGATGAACCAGTGAGTAAAAGAAATGAATGAATTATGTGAGTGAGTGACAAAGTCAGTTGGGATGATAGATTTAATAAATGCGTGCATGAATCAACCAGTGAGTAAGTAAGAGAATGTATGAATTAACGGAAGCTAAAACTCACCCATGGGAGGCACCAAGAAGAGTACATTGGCCTTGTGGTGGGCGATAGTATGCACGAAAAGGTCGGCCTTGAAATACGGCATGGTGACCAGCTTGCAGCCCAAATGCATCTGGTTCAGCATCACCACGTTGAAGCCGAATATGTGGAAGAACGGGAGCACGGCTGGCATCACCGTCTGGTAGGTTGCTGTGGGGAAAGATGGTGGAAATGAAATCAAATGAAAAGGTTTTATTTAAAGTATCGGAGAAGCTGCGGCTTAATGAACGATACAATGCAAACTAGGTCTCCATTTCAAGATCTAGATCATTTTGGAGAAAAAAAGGACCAAAAAACTCGAAATTTAGTCTTTTCAAAGTCCTATAGCGATGATAAAATTAATAATAGTATCAATTATACGGGATGCCACTCGGAAATACTTTGTACACATGATTGAGGATGAAATCAGACGGTAAATCACCAGGGAATATACTAATCTACTGTTATGCTGTGTGGTGTCGGCCTAGAGAATAGCACCAACCCAATTCTTCCCGCGGGTGTCGTAAAAGGCGACTAAGGGACACAAGCCAGGGGGTAGGCAGCAGCGCCCCCTGCAGTACAATTCCACCGAACTACGATCCCAACCCGCATGCCCAGCGTGGGGATTATGGGCATAACCCCCTGTGATAGCACAACGTGGCGCTCTTTAGGGGAGGGCTATGTCCAGCAGTGGACTAGTACAGCCTGACGATGACTGTTATGCTTAGTATCTAAGGCCTTCAGGAAACTAGAAATTAAGAATCTTTTCGCCCATTAAAACCACAAATCATCATTGTCATCATCATCAGGCTATATTAGTCTACAGCTGTACATAGCCCTCGCCTAATAAACACCATTACCACCACAAGTATTGGACTATTATTGACTTGATTTCGGATTCACTTACTCGATTTTTTTGTCGGGAGAGTCCGCGAGCTCAGTCTTTACTGACCATGATTACGCTCTGTGAATCAGAGCGAAACTTGGTCGGACTCTTGCGACAAAAAATCAAGTAAGTGAAATCGGAATTGTGTTAATAATGTGTACCTACTCCTTACGAAAGATTTAAGCAAAAAAAAAAGTAATAATTGCCTTCGGAACTACTCGAAACATTGAAACAGTAAAAATGTGCGAATTTTACAAGACGTATGGACGGTATGTTAGCTTTTAGAAAAAGCCACAGGCTCTAGAGTAGGCGTTGGTTTTCGCCGAAAGCACGCGAGTGTAATACTACCTACTTCCTGCTCAGCATAAAACTTTTCTTCACTATTTTGAAAAGTTATGTAATGTGTCATATTAGTTCCGATAGGTATTTCTATTTCACGAACATATCCGATTCTATCCGATAGTAGCCGAGGTATATTCTAAAAGCTAACAGACTGTAGCTACAGCTCAGACGTAAAGATAATGCTCTGGCACGTGCGCGCTCTTCTCGTGGACCTTTTGATTGTTGAAATGATGTAGGCGATAACATGCTTTATTGTTTCATGAACAGAGTTCAAATTTAGGCCACAGTCCTTATGATTATCCTTAAGTGGCGGAACCTCAGATCATTTGTGTTCTGAGGGCGGAACCAAGGCAGCAGTGACCGTTTATGAAAAATGAGCAATCATCTATAAGTGGAGGATATGACGGGAAGATTCTAAATTCGGACGTTCTATTTCTGTTCTCCGTAGCAGTACTTCCGAAGCGCTCGTGGCTTAGTCGAACCGAGTGATTGGCATCAATCACTTGAGTTAAGCCACAACAGGCGCGGTCAGGTGCAGGATGAATGACCATCCCGTGACTACCGCTAGTGGCATTTTTCCGAGCGCTTCCGTGCTTCGCAAGGCACGCTAAGCCGTTTGAGAATTATTTTTATTCATTGTTATGAAGCGCTCGTGGCCTAAGCGAACCGAGTGATTGGAATCAATCACTTAAGCAACAACAAGCGCGGTCAGGTGCGGTATGGGTGACCGTCCTGTGACTACTGCTAGTGGCATTATTCCGAGCGCTTCCTTGCTTCGCAAGGCACGATAAGCCGTTGGTGCCGGTTGTCATGTATTGGCAGTCATTAAGCCATGTCAGAGGCCTTATGGGCGGCTTGATAACTTGTGACAGTAAGGCCCGCCACTGTCTTACAATCCTCCACCAACCCGGACTTGGCCGCCGTGGTGGAGTATGGCCTAACCTTTTCGCGATGCAGGAAGAGACCCGTGCCCCAGCAGTGTGAACACACAAGGGTTGATATCGCTTGTTATGATTTAATTATTTAAATGTATTTTGTGTAATCCGAGAATTAAATTTTTAGTCATTGTTATGATTATTTTATATGGTGTTGATTGTAACGTTTTGTGTGTGTCTCAAAGAGCAAATAAATTTCTTATCTATCTATCATCATAATCAGCCGGTAGTAGTCCACTGCTGGACAAAGGCCTCTCCCAAGACACGCCTCTGAGCCCGATCTTCGGCTCTTCTATTCCACTCGATGCCCACCGCCACGCCACTAGCGTTAGTCAGACGGTTTACCCATCCATGCACTGAACGCACCCTGTGTTGTTTAACCTTCGTGATCGTTTAAGATTACTCAGGCAGCCAGGGCTACGAGCGACTCTAATAAAATAATCATAACAATGATAAAAATTTAACTCTCCGATTACACAATATACATTCAATTAAATCATAACAATATATTAAAATAATTCTCAAATGACATTCAATTAAATAAAACTGTAAACGAGTATAAACGAGTAAAACTGTATACGAGTAAATCTTGCACGGAGATTTACTCGTTTAATTTTACATTTTACAGTTTTCCGACGTTTCGGCACTTATACAAATACTGTGGTCCCGGACACCTGCAAAAGTGCCGAAACGTCGGCAAATTGTAAAATGTAAAATTAAACGAGTAAATATTTGTGCAAATACAGTTTTTATTATGTCTAGTGGTCGTGTTAACCTTAGAAAATACTACATTCAATTTAAATCATAACAATAAAATTCTCTAATTACCTACATACCATTGAATTACTTAATTCAATTCATTTAATTCATTGAATTACTTAATTGCCCTCATGATGATGATGATGAGGGCAATTTATGCCCAGGCGATAGAGTTCTGTCACAAACCGTAAGCAGCAGCGCCACCTGCAGTACTATTCCGCCGAACTGCGATCCCCAACCCGCATGCCCAGCGTGGGGATTATGGGCATTACCCCCTATGATAGCACAACATGGCGCTCTTTAGGGGAGGGCTATGTCCAGTGGACTAGTATAGCCTGACGACGACGACGACAACGACAGAGCTCTCTTACCCGTGGTCTCCTTGATGGCCACAATCTCGGGATCGGAGATCATCTGGTTGAGAGCCACGATGCTGCCGTGGGTCAGCTCGACGCCCTTAGGGAACCCGGTGGTCCCGCTGGAGAACGGGATCACCGCCACGTCATCGGGGCTCCTGTGCACTGACTTGAGACAGGAGACGTCTGGGAATAAAAGGAACGTTTGGCTGATGGCAAAAAAAATACCGTTTAAGTGACTACGGCAGTTTCGTGTACCTATGTTTTTAATTTGATTAAAATGATTAATTTGACGCTGTTCCTTTCTTTTAAAATACGTAAGAAGGATTATTAGTTTTTGGCCATTCTTTCGGTTGGCATCACAAAAGTAGGGGTGTTTTTTTACTTTTGAGTTGGTTCGATTCACAGACGGGACAAGTAATTTTTAGAAAATCTTTGAATGCAGAATTACTCACTTTTAAAAATAACATAAAGTATTCTTTCAGCAAAATACCCTATCTGCGATATTTAAGGTACTTTCCCTTCATGTCCCATAACTTTGGGACGCCCTGTATAAGTCTCACATTAGTTTCCTCACCTGTGTTGAGATCCTCAGCCAGCTCAGCGAATTTGATAGTTCCCTCCGGTAGCTCATCATGGTCGGTCAATATGATGGGTACATTCAGCTTCAACTCGTTCAGTGCCTGAACTATGTTCGGGTAGCTCAGCCTCGTAGTGACTATGACTTTGCAGTTCACCGTTGCCAGTTGGTGCTTTAGTTCGTCTGGTGAAATATAAAGAGAAGTGTTTCTTAATAACTCGCGATGCTCATACATAGTTGCTAATCGACGGGATTAAAGGTAATCACATTTTTCCCAATAAATAATCGTCGCTCTTCCCTTATCTGTCCTGTATGCAGTAGGGCCTACGAGTCTCAGACCATATTCATTAAAATTACATATACAGTTTTCGTTTCGCGTCTTCGAAGTGCTGGAACGATTTGCCACCGCCTCTAAGAGACGCGAAACAAAATACACATTTAAAGAACAGTGTAAAATATGGCTCCTATCTATGCAAAAGTCTTCCAGTAACTGGAGGATTGTTGCGAACGACAACGTCGGCAAACTGCGATCCCCAACCCGCATGCCCAGCGTGGGGAACATGGGCATTACCCCCTATGATAGCACAACGTGGCGCTCTTTAGGGGAGGGCTATGTCCAGCAGTGGACTAGTATAGCCTGACGACGACGACAACGTCGGCGGCTTCTCTGCTTTCTCGTGGTACCGATTCGTCTCTTTCATTTATTTCGTTGTATTTCCGTGTTTATGCTTTGAATTTTTGGTACACCTATTAATGCCAATTGTTTTTTATTTGCTAAGAATAAGTCTAGGAAATTCCGGCGGAGACTGAAAAACAGCATTAATGCTGAGGCTCCGACCATTTCAAAAGTGTGAACTAAATATATATTCGTATCATAAGCACATTTTTACTTTTGAACAAAGTTCTTTTTATTTATTTTTTAATTATAGAGCAATTATTTAAAAAAAATATCCATTTTGGTCTTGGTTTGGTCACAGTGATGTCTTCTTGGTTCTTGAGTAACGGGTTATATTATTATTAAAATGGTTTATGACAATATTAAAACGGTCAGACGCTTGGTGGCCGCACTACCAGCCCGTTGGGCCGACGACATTGTGATAGCGGCTGGGAAACATTGGACGAGACTAGCAAAAGACCGAATGAGGGCAGAGGAGAGGCTATGCCCAGCAGTGGGGTTCGTCTATGGTCTGATTAGATAGACTATTAAGACAAATTAAAAAATACAAAGGCGAAGCTAATGCTAGCAGCACTATCTTCCAGTTAACCTATCATGGCAACCTATTGAACTTCTTCTTCAGACTATATTAGTCCACTGCTGGACATAGCCCTCCCTTAATGAGCGCCATAGCGCAAGGTTGTGCCATCATTGGGGGTAATGCCAATAATCCCCAGGCTGGGCATGCGGGTTGGGATCGCAGTTTGGTGGAATTGTACTTCAGGGGGCGATGTTGCCCGCCCCCCGGTTTGTGTCACTTAGTCGCCTTTTACGACACCCGCGGGAAGAATTTGGGTTGGTGCTATTCTCTAGGTCGACACCACACAGCAGAAGCAACCTATTGGTGCCTATTCAAATAAACAGATACGTCCTTCTTTTGATAGAGAAGCCTTGGCGTGAATGACCTTTGGCGTATTTCCGCTTCGTTAGGACGTTATGTGGCCGATTAAAAAGTTAATTATAAATTTTCCATAGCTAAAACGTCACTACTAGTTATTGAGTAATTAGCGACTCACTTAATTGAATGGACCTTGCATGCAATTTGTGGAAAGAAAATCTGATTTCTATTATCTGAATTAGGTATCATGAAACACTTTTTTCCTGGCTATACATCGATTTCAACCCTGTATGATCCCACTGCTGGAGCACGGGTCTCTTCCTGCATTGCATGAAGGTTCGGCCATACTCCACCACGGGGGCCAAGTCCGGGTTGGTGGAGGTTTGTAAGACAGTTGCGGGCCTTACCGTCAGAAGCTATCAAGCCGCCCATGAGGCCTGTCTGTTTTATGATACTCTTTGTCGTATCACAAATCAGACAGAGACGGCCTGTAGCACTAGAATCCCCTAGAGCGACAGAGAAAAAGAGAGAAGCGCCAACTCACGCGCAGTGTAGGCTGGGTTCATGATGGACGCGACGCCGCCCGCCTGCAGCGTCCTGCACTCACGGTTACTCGGGCGAATTAATCAGCCTCAGGCGCTAATTGTGGCACTAGAGAAATGCAGTCAGCCTGCGACTGATGGGGCGAAAAGATACAGGGAAAAGATAAAGATGGAGAGAAAAAGGAGAGTCGATCCTCTGCGTCTAAGCTGAGAAACCTGACTGTCCGCCGGGGGCGCCGAAATGTCCAAAGAAAGGGTCTAAAAAAGAGTGTAACAGTATTTTGCCTCTTGTCTGGGGTTGCTTAAATGTCTAAAATAATAAATGCAAAAAATAGTCGATATGAAGCAAGAATGTCATTAGAGAAAGTTCTCCATCTCATCTCCCTCTCTGTCTGTTTTTTGATACTCTTTCTCGTATCACAAATCAGACAGAGACGGCTTGTAGCGCTAGAATCCCTTAGAGCGACAGAGAAAAGGAGAGAATGGCCAACTCACGCGCAGTGTAGGCCGGGTTCATGATGGACGCGACGCCGCCCGCCTGCAGCGTCCCGAACAGCACGCAGGGGTACTCGGGGATGTTCGGCAGCAGAATCGCGACCGTGTCGCCGGTGCGCAGACGCAGCTTGTTGCGCAGGTTCGCCGCGAATATCGCGGACATCTTGTGCGTTTGGGCATATGTGTAGCCGTGCCCGGTCACGGCGCAGACCTGCGGTAGGACGAAGCTTTGGTAGGACACGCTGAAATTGTACCTCGGTCGCGTAGCGGTTTGGCACGCTGGCTGTAAAACCGAAGGTCTCGGGTTCGATCCCCAGTCAGGTCAAACTAGAAAACGAACTTTTCTAGTTAGTCTCGCGTCTTTAATGTTATTTATGTATTTATTGTATTAAGTTTATCGTCGAGTTAGCACCTGTATGACAAGTCATTTAATTGTACTTAGTATAGGGCTAACGAGATATGTGTAGTGTGTCTATGAATATGTACAATTATTTATTTATTTATTAATGGCTTAGCGTTGCTTAACTCAAGTGATTGATTCCAATCACTCGGTTCGCCTAGGCCACGAGCGCTTCTAGTTGTAAAGCAAACAAAAAACCTTTTTCTACGGAACCCTACACGGTGCGAATCCTGGGATGTACTTGGCCAAATTTTATGTCAATTTTGACCTGTAGGTTTAAAATGATATTTTTTTCTTCAAGTGTCAAAGTCCAGCGATTGGGAAATGCGTGTTTGTCCTGACAATTAACTCCGAGAACCTTGACCATAACCTTCATTGACCTGTCTTCTTCATTACTCTTGAACTCTCGAAGCATGTAAGTTACAAATATTTTCCATGCTGGCTCTTGGTCATTCGTACTCGTTATTTGTCGAGGATTTATAACATATAGGAAAAGCGGGTAATCGTGCTCTATGAAGAGAGGGGCGCGTGTGCTTGGATGGAATCAATCATTTGAGTTAAGCAGCAACAACAAGAAATCCGCCCAGACTGAGGCCATTTATACGGTGACCTCCAGTGGGAATCGAACCTACGATCTGCGGCATGATCGTCAAGACGTGACCCCACTAGGCTAAGGAGGTAGTCGATTAATTTAATAAGGGTTCCGCCCTTCGAGTAGACGACCCTAAAAGACAGTGGACTGTGCATCTACGGAATGAGATGATTTATACAGCGCCCAGTGGCACCTTTACTCACACAAGATGGGTGAAGGGACCACTCGGGCTCTGCAGTGCCTGGGGCGTTGTTTAAGATGGAGTATGCTTGCCCAGCACCTATACCATCCTGACAGTTTAGTCGGCCTTACCTACAGGAAAGACAATACGTACGGAGCCAACCAAGCTGCGGTTTTGCTCACGATATTCTCCTTCACGGTTGGTTTGAACAACTAGAGAACCCTAAAACTGATAAGGACTGACTATGACTGGATAACAATTGCATAAAGATAACACCTGTACCTACCTACCTAAAGTGGTACAAGAACCTGCTATCGTACGATTTGATGGGAGGTTATCAAATTGGAGGTAAACTCGCCTTAAAAACAAACATAGAAATAGTCAAGGGAATGTAATCACGATCTCGCGAGATCCCATGATTCGAGATCTCGCCTGATTTTTTGATATACAATGACGAGATCTCGGCCGAGATTGACGAGATCGAGCAGCAATAGACAACGACGTATGACGCATGTTCTATGGCGCGAGCGATCGCTGACTGGCGAATGAAAGTGTCGGATTGCATACTGCTGCGTTTATTGGACAGCACGGAGTTTACACGTTCAGTCTGGCGTCAGACAATTCCATCAGTCTGGTAAGACTGACGGCAGACTGACTGTCTATTCAGTGGACTGATGGACCAGACTGACGGCTATTCAAATATTTGGATGCTTTGTCAGTCTGGCATCAATCCGAGCTTGATCAACGTCACGGACTAAACTTACGCCTGACTGAACGTGTTAACTCCGTCTAAGCACTATTTGTTTTTTAAGAAGCTATGTCCAAAATGACTCTTAATTACGAGTGATCACACTGATCACTCGTAATCACTCGCTGTTTAGGTGTGATTTTGGAAAGCTATTTTTGTTTTTTTTTTAACTTCATCAATCATCAATTCATCATCCTTGTTAAAATAAATACTTTATTTATAAGACATTTCCGGGTCTGAATTATTGTGCTATCCATTAAAGTAGTAAATTTTTTTAGGATTTTAGATAAATTTTTCAATGTTGTGTCGTAAATACTCGAAATCACTCGCATTACTCGCATCGGAATCGCAACTACTAAGCAGTTTGTCATGTTTTAGTTATCTAGTTAAAATAATACTTTTTTAAATCCATTCGCGATCTCGTAACTGCCTGAAAATGAATTTAGCGATCTCGTCTCGAGATTGCATTCCCTAATTCTCCGATATCTGATCCAATCTAACCGAAATATAACGTAAGCTCACGCCTGTATCCCCGAGGGACAGGCACATGCCAGGGACTGCCAGAAGCCATGATCCTGACAGATAGCCTTCGATTCTTCAACGTTCATTAGTCGTTGCGTGAAACGGCGTGCTTTACGCCGTTTCGGGTACTCTATCATATTTTATCATGGCCTTTACCGTAATACCTTATTTGGTCGAAGTATGTTTGGTGTTGATGTTTTAGTAAAGGTAGTTTTTATTCCCATAATTAATTTACAGTAAGTATAAGACAAGATAAGAATATTCTTTATTGTACAATAGGAAAAAGCAAACATAAAATGATTATAAAGATACAGTACAATTGGTGGCTTAGAGCAATTTCTTCCAGACACCTACGAAGGAGAGTTGCTGCAGGAAAAGTGAGACGGGTAGTAGGTGCAAGTATGAATATTGATACACATATTTACTTATACTTCAAAATAATATACTTACATAAACCATTACATTTATAATACATTATAGCAATTTATTATAAATATACATAAAGTTATATTACTTACAATAAAGTTCTGCAAGAGGATAAAAAGTAAAACATACCTACTTTAAGGAAAACCATAACAAAATCAAATGAAAAAAATTAGAGTGATAGATACAAATCATAAGCCTTGTTTTTAAAGATAGCTGGGGAAGAAGAGCGCCTTATTGAAACCGGCAGATCATTATGGTATAATTGGTTAAAATTACATCTTTACGTTAAAGAGCCATTTAGAAAGAGTGAACATTTTAAAACATCATGTCATGTCCCTCTCCACTAATGAAGGTTCCACAATTCCACAATTTCTTCTTTGTTCATTGCCAAGCAAATCAGATCTTCGACGCTGGGCACATCCATTCCGCGCTGTATCGAGACTTATCTCCCTTCTACTCTTAACACATCTCCTTCCCTCAATTTTACCTAACATAAAAACTTGTAAAAGTCAGTACCACTCATGTCGCAACACATGTCCTAAGTAACTAATTTTGTTCTTTTTTTATTGGTACATCTCTAAGCATTAATTCCAAAAGCCTATTATTCACATAGAGATAGACACAATACTTTCTATAACTTTATTCTCAGTAAGTAAACTTACCGTAGCTGTCTTATCAGGCCATCGGTCGAGGTTGTGCCAAACGAAGTCATTGACTGAGCAATTCAACTTTGGAATGTCTTTGTAAACAGACTTGACAATATTCTTTTCACTTTCTACGGTGCTGAATTTGCTCCTTAGAGCAGAGAATGTTGGGAAATTCTTGTGTTTGAAGACTTGGACGACTGACTGCCTCAGTGACATTGCCATTGCGACCTGAAACATTTAATTTTTTTATAAATCAATATCAACCCTCTGTATGTCCCCACTGCTGGGGCACAGGTATCTTCCGGCATCGCAGCAAGGTAAGGCTATGCTTCACCACGGGGGCCAAGTCCGGGTTGGTGGAGATATTATTGCCAGTAAACATTTAAAAATTCACTTACAATAAAGCTTCGCAATCAGAATTAGTTTTGAAACTTTTTTATTACAAAATCATCAGAAATTTGTTTTGAGACATCTAGTACATTTTTTTTTTATAAAAAGAACTAAGTATGTGCTTATTTATTTTTTAATTTATTTATTAAACAACAGCACCAAAGCACATTACAAGTTTAATATATTATAATTATGAACCGGATTGGAGTTAATATAATAAATAATTTGCTTTATACTTATGAACCCAGGTAATAGGTACACTGAATTTTAACTGAATTAATAAAAGAAAGGGCAAACTAGCATAAATCATACCAACCCACTTATTAAGTAAAAAATATAACGAACATAGCTAAGTAAAATATAATTGTTCATAAAAATCACAAATCCAATCTAGGCATTCTAAATATACCGTTTTGAAATTATAAACAAAACAATTTGTATGCTAATTAAATAATAACAAATGAAAAAGTTCATACCTACTCTGCCTGCGCACAGCTGTTTCAGAAGTACAGGACTGACAGAACACAAATCACAAAACTAATTAAGCAACTTTGCAATCACAGCTTTGGACTTTGAGCGGACGAATTTTGTAAATTAAATAACAACTAAACTAACAACTCTTCTACCCGATTCCAATGCAATCCACTCTCTGGGTTTTCCTACCGCACACGGGACTTTCACAAAACATTAAAAAGACACAGTCAAAATCACTTGTAACACAATCGCATAAAGTACAAAATCGATTGCAAATTTTTTAATGTCATCGAAAGCCAGTCCATCTGTTTTGTAATCCGATCGAATTAAAATGTCGTCCGTGAACTTGGAAATGGCGCTAGTTGTAGGGTTTTATATGGGGAATGAGGTTAGTTCCTAAACATACCGCTAGTGTCAGACTTAAGTAGAGTAATAGTGGATGCGTTTGAATATCATTTGTTATCGAGTCATAGCAAATTCAAACATCTGTCTTAATGTGAATTTACTGTGGTGTGGGAGCACCCAAGTATATTCGGGAATGTGGGAACATTGCCGTTAGAAAATGTTTCGTAACGTTAGTAAACATTTGTTAGCGAACATTTAATCACAAGTTTTATGAAATGTTTTTATGTTAGAAAATGTTTAGTAACGTTAAGTTAACAAATTATAACAAAATTAAATATTGTGTTACCTACCTTTTGTTTGAAAGGTTTAAAATGAAAGCTACCTATTAGAGTGCGTTTCACATTATAGTTCCTTTCAAGAAATCCTTATCACCATGTAATAAAGACTATATTTGCTAAATCCACGGGACTTCTTTCGTGAAACGGACTTTACAATCAGTGTTATTACTTATTTATACGGCAATTGCCGTAATACCTATACGGTAATTCATGGATGTTTTTTTCAAATATACGGTATACGGCAGGATTTCGACTACCGTATCATATAATACGGCAATTCAAGTCCAACGTGCTCGTAAGCTTAAAACAAAAATTACTACAAACAAAGCGTAATAAATGTGTCCGATTTTCGGGATTTCCCAAAGAAAATTTTCCTGCTGACTTAAATTTGAACTAGATGTCTCATGCTACCTATCTCTTTTATATATCCCACTTCTTAGCTAAACAAGCTATTCGAAATCAAGGCGGTTGCACAAATTTTCAGGTATCAGGAGATATGTTTATCAAAATGCAAAGCAAAGAAAAATATTAATTGCACAAGCAGTGTAAGTATTAGAAACATATAATTATGATAAAGAAAAGTCGAAAAATAGAAAAATTATACAAAATTTAAATATAAAAAAGGCAATATAGAAAGTTGAAAATTTACTTAGAAACACAAAAACATTAAGATAACTTTACCCACCAACCGATAATACTGCAGATCTGCGATTTTGTTTCATAGGTATATACAGCAATTTGAAGTTTTAGATACGGCAACCCAGATTTTGATCTTATCACTGTTTACAATGAGCAAATCCTCTTCTATTTTCGTGTAGATGCCCTCAGACCGCTAACCAAACTGCGAGCCACAGAGTACTTTTCATACACCAATTTAAACAAATAAAATGTTAGTAAACATTTTCTATTAGTGTAGGAGCACTTATAAAGTTATAACATGTAACAGTTCCTAACACAATGTAACAATTGACAACATAATATGTTGTCAATATTATGTTTGCAATGTGGGAGCATACGCAAATGTTATGCTGTGGAAATACTTTATATTTAAAAACCTATTTAGAGGCTAAAAATTTCACCCATGCCGGGATTCGAACCCGCAACCTCTGGCTATCAGTGCCATTTTTAGCCTCTAAATAGATTTTTAAATTTGTCCTTAGCACGGGTTAGTGCATTAAAAATAAAATACTTTATATTACTTAAACTTATTTTTTACTTTCTATTTATATATCAGTTGGAATAGAACACACAAACCCCGGCATAGTAGGTAATTAGACGTGATGCCGCTAGACCAACGAGGTTGTCTGGAAAAAAATGCTATTAGCAACAAGGACCCCTTTCTTTTGTATCTGCTGTATTCCTGATGTAAGTAGGTACAATAAAGAAAGATAGGTACCTAATATGTATTGGAAATAATTGCGATAGTATTTTAGCAATGTTGGGTATTTTATTAGGTAGGTATGCTAGACAAAACAACAATAATTTAGAGTAAATAGAAAAATACGTATCAGAAGAGTTTTTCATATTTGAGATATAGGCCGGTATTACAGAACGATGCTCAAGCACAGATTGATCTCAGATCGCCCAATCATTACTTGAGCGCTGAATCGATGCTCAAGCACTCCCTTTATTTTCAAACAGTTCTTGAGTAGAGATCAGCCAATCACTGCTTAAGTAGAGATTCAGAACTGCAATCAGATTGTCTATGATCAAAGTTTGTTTTCTATGACAAGAAAAATACAAGTGTTGATTTTTACTCCGTTTTACGCATGTTACAAAAACGTGACAATAAAACTTAGTAAATTATGTCAAATATACTGAGGAAACTAAAATAATGTTTATGTATTCGTAAATAAAATGTTCAAAGTTTCTTTATTTAGTTATTAGTTTGTAATGAACCGTATATTTAAAGAAAGCAAAACGTTCACGCTTCTTGTTTATTTATTCGCTTTGAGTACAGAACGGAACGTAACAAATGTCGATAAAATAATTCTCTTGACGTCTGTCTGTTTATTATATTACTAATATCTGTACATAGTCGGTGTGGTTTAATTTGAACATTAATTGCTGTATTGAAACAAGATGTGAAAAAATGAGAACAAGGAACTTCACCATAGTGGAAAGAATCCTCCTTGTGGAACATAAAAAGTCAACTCACTGCAGAGGAGAGGGTCCTCCTCGTAGAAGACAAAAACTCAACTTCATCGCGGTGGAGAGGAACCTGCTCATGGAACATAAAACTTCAACTTCACCTTAGTGCACAGGAACCTGCTCGTTGGACATAAAACTTCAACTTCACCGCAGCGGAGAGGAACCTGCTTGTTGAACATAAAACTTCAACTTCACTGCAGCGGAGAGGAACCTGCTTGTTGAACATAAAGCTTCACCTTCACCGCAGTAGAGAGGAACCTGCTCATTGAACATAAAACTTCAACTTCACTGCAGTGAAGAGGAACCTGCTTGTTGGACATAAAACTTCAACTTCACCGCAGCGGAGAGGAACCTGCTTGTTGGACATAAAACTTCAACTTCACCGCAGTAGAGAGGAACCTGCTCATTGAACATAAAACTTCAACTTCACTGCAGTGAAGAGGAACCTGCTTGTTGAACATAAAACTTCAACTTCACCGCAGTGGAGAGGAACCTGCTTGTTGAACATAAAACTTGAACCTCACCGCAGTGGAGAGGAACCTGCTCGGTTAACATAAAACTTCAACCTCATCGCAGTGGAGAGGAACCTGCTTGTTGAACACAAAACTTCAACTTCACCACAGTGGAGAGGATCCTCCACGAGGAAGATAAAAAGTCAACTTCAACACAGCGGATTTATAGAATATGTGTCAATTATGTTACAAATTTATGAGCAATAAAAAAGCTGAGATTGTTTTACAGATTATTTTTAGGGGTCTTCAGCGTCCCTTAAATGCCTAAGGGGCTGCTGCTATCATTAACTATTTCGTCATAGTAATCATGGTTTTCGAATATATGAATTTTGCAATAAACATTCCAAATTGAAAACTTTAATAATTGGCTGATCGACTCTCAAGCGTGGTTCCGACCACACTTGAGTAAATACAGATTTGATCTTTACTTAAGTAGAGATTGCTACCCAAGTATCGTTCTCGAATTAGCTATTACTCAGTTGAGTCGCGCTTGATGAATCTCGACTCAAGTAACGTTCTAAAATTAAATCCATACTCAAAACTAGTCTTAAGTAGAGATCGGCGCTTGAGTACGCTTCTGTAATACTGGCCATAGTCTGGAACGCCGAAGCGCGGATCCGCGCGGCAGTACTAGAATGCCTAAGCGCGTATCCGCGCGCATCCGATATCGTGTAGGTTTTGCGCTATTTTAATCAATAATACAAAGGAATAGAGTTTAAAATAGTGTTTTTCTTAATCCTAATGAACGAATGAACCATAAACAATAGTCACCCACAGAGTACAATGTCAAAAAACCGGTCAAGTGGTTGAAATTCAAACTTGCCGAGTGCGCGCAAACAACTACGAGGTCGACAAAAAAGTGAAATTCTAAGGAAAATAAGCTTATTTACGAAATAAGGGGTAAGTAATCATTATTAATAGTTCTTCTGATATCCACATAAATAAAATTTAGATTGAATCTATGCATTATTATCGTATTATCTTGAAACCAAACTAACATTCTAAAGTACTTGGAATGTTAGTTTGTTAGTTAGTTCCATGTTTGTACACATCTCTCGGTATGTTTGTATTGACTTACTTAAATCATTTTGATGGAAATTTTGTCCCTTCTATATATTTCAATTCAATAATTACGTTGGATAAATAGTGTAGCAGATAAATGCCTTTTTTGGCCATCATGTCTAAAATACACGCACACATGCACACATACGATGTTGTATGTTCACTCGCCGCGTAAGCGCGGATCCGCGCGACTATACAGGTGGCTCTTTCCTATTTCGAAACACATCATGCCATGTAAACATTGAACATTTTAATATGAAGACTAGCATATTTTACGATTTATCTAGCATAATAATTATAATATAAGTTTATTTCCAATTTTAATCTACTTATAAAAAAATATTTAATATATAATTAATTATATAATAATAATAATTATTATTATACATAACTAATAACTCCATTTTTTTTCCTTTCTTTACTTTAAATAAGTTTGTAAATTCTTCAAGCTTTATATGTATATTTATTTATACTAATTATCTGATTGAAATGCTGTTAGGATATGATCTTTTGGAGTTGCGTTACACGATGAGGTTCTATTCGTCGCTCACGCTGAAGCGCAACAATTTTTTTACTATTAATTCGATTGATTAATTTATGTGTTATCTTACATTATTAAAAAAAATGTTGTAAAAATGTTAATATTGTTTATCAATAAAAATATTTTACTCTATCCTAACTATTTATTTACACCATCTCAATAATATTAAATAATAACACTTATAATTGTAATTGGTACGAAATGTCCCTAGCTTTTTAGCGTCTATACGACCCCCTTTATAGTCGCGCGGATCCGCGCTTAGGCAGGTGTGGTATCAGCAGATGGACGTAGGTTGGAGAATAGAAATCACATCTTAGTTGTAGTGTGTCCTCGTATATTGTATGAAGTGAACTTAAATAACATTGTGCATTTGCTTATATTCTATGTTAAGTGCTGGCTAAACATAAAGTGCAAGTTATTGTAATAATGAGGCTACACGCCTACTACACCTCCCCCGAAAGACCATTACACCCCCGGTTTACAAGAGAAAAAAAATTATTGCCTAAAATATTTTTTTTTTCTTACTTAATTTACTAAAATTAATTAACTATCGTTTGAATTAAATAGCTTAGTGTTATTCTTATGGGTAACATAGGGTTTATTTTTCTTCATTATTTTGACATTAGGAGACATGTCTTCAATAACAGCATATGGTCCTGTATATATCTTATCTAACTTATTTCCTACTTGATTTCTCAACAAAATTAAATCTCCTGGCTTATAAGCTTATAACTGATTGCATTACATTTTTGATCATATTGGAATTTTCTTAAATGTTTACTTTCCAACAAGTTGTTCCTGGCGTCAACTAATGCTCTCTGTAATCTATGTTTTAATTCACAAGGATAGCTGTCAAGATTATAAAATGGCTCTACATTATATTGTAAATTGTTCGGTAGATTACATAATTTCCCAAATACTAGTTCAAACGGCGTGTATTTTGTGTCGGTATGGACTGTGGTATTAAATGAAAAGCACCAAAAGGGTAGCCAACTACTCCAATCGGTTTTGTTGCTGTGCTGTCACACTGTATTCTCAAAAAGGCTCCTAAGCTTTTATGAGTATTTTCCAGACCTCCCATCGTTTCATGATGGTATGCAGTGGAATTTAATTTATTTATCTGCAACAAGCTACATAGTTCGACCATTACTGATGACATAAACTCTGTTCCTTGATCTGTAATTATTTCTTTTGGAATACCATAACGTAAAATAAAATTATTTACAAGTAACCTAGCTACTGTTTCCGTATCTTTATTCTCAAGTGGATATGCTTCTACATATTTCGTTAAGTCGCATTGTAGCGTTAGTATATACTTAAAATTAAAATTATCCACATCCAAAGGTCCCATTAAATCTAAACTTATGCGCTCAAAGGCGGTGGTAGCAGTTGAAGTGACTAGCATTGGCTCTCTGACGTTTCTGTTTGAGTGTTTCTGTATTTGGCAATGTTTACACTTTTTTACCATAGTCAATGACGTCATTACTCATTCCTGGCCAAAAGTAATATCGCTTAATATTGTTCAACATCCTGTTCACCCCCGCATGTCCGCTGGTTGGTAACAGATGGAAATCATTCAACACTATTAACTTCATATCTCTATTATTTACTCTCATTACATCTTTGACGACGAGCAATCTGGGTATATCATTATTTAACTTGAGCTTTTCCTTCAGTAGTACCTTTAAAGTATTCTCATTTATTTTATTTTTAATTATAACGAGCTCGATTATATTTAATCTTTTACAAAATAATTCTAATTCTCTCACTAACACGGGTATCGTTGATAATGATCGAGATATTAGATAAATCGCTGACTTGGAAGGTACGTACCTATATGCAATTTTTATTCTCGCTACAAATTTCTTCATTATTCGTTACATCGTGATTTGAACAAACTATTAATTCCACGCAATCCTTTGGTTTTTTAAGAATTTCCAGCACCTTAGGTGATTGAACTGATCCAGAGGGTTGGCTTTCATGTGTAACATCCGTTATTTTAGTAGTATCTTCTAATTTGCGTGTCTGTCCTCTTGTCATGTCATGACAGATACAACATGTTCTCGAATCTCTTTCAAATCTTTACTGCTCACCGGTATACGGCTTAAGGCATCTGCAGCTGTGTTAAGATGTCCAGGCAGATAATATATTTCAAAATCGAACTCTTCCAAGTAAAGTCTGAATTTAGTTAGACTACTTGACGGATCGTTCATATTAAAGAGATAAATTAAGGGTCGGTGATCAGTAAATATTTTAAACTTCTTTCCATACAAATAAGGTCTAAAATGTCTTGTCGCCCGGACTATAGCTAACAGATCCAGCTCTATCACTGGATATCGGGTTTCCGCGGGATTCAAGTATTATTACTATTACTTATAAGCTATGACTTTTCCGTTACTATTAGACAGGACGGCGGCAATCCCGGTTCAACAGGCATCTGTGTGTAATGAGAATATATTTTGCTCAGAAAAATCTGGATAATCTAAAACGGGAGGGCTCATGAGAGATTTTTTTTACTTTTGAAACGCTGTTTCGCACTCTGGAGACCACTTAAACTCTACATTTTTCTTACAGAGCTGATTAAGTGGAAACGCTATGTTAGCAAATGATGGAATGAATCGCCTGTAATAAGTAATTAGCGAATGCGACGAATCTTTTTACGTCATCGACATTCTTTGGCGTTGGGTAATTTTCTAATGTTTCCGTTTTAGTTGGATCGGGAAAGATGCCTTCTGATGTGATTTTATGACCTAGATACATGATTTCTTTGCGTAGAAATTCGCACTTTAATGGGTTTAACTTATGGTTTACTTCATGGTGACGTAACCGTTCTAAAACACTTATCAAGTTTTTGTTGTGGTCATCCATGCTATTGCCTATGACAATACAGTCATCTAGGTAGATAAAACATTTTTGGTAATTTAATCCTGACATAGCAATTGTTATTAGTCGAGAGAAAACACTTGGGCTAGTTTTTAATCCCATAGGGCATCTTTTCATCTGATACATGTTATCAGTTGTGAAAGCCGTGTACTTTCTGGAATCCTGTTCTAAAGCGAGTTGGTAATAAGACTGCGAAAGATCTAGTTTTGAAAAATAAATGCTTCCTGCCAATGAATCTAGTATATCTGTAATATTTGGAAGAGGGAATTTATCGTCCTGTATCACGTTATTGAGTTGACGGTTGTCAATGACAAGTCTCCATTTTTTGGTTCCTGATTTGTCCGACTTTTTGGGAACTAGCAGAACGGGGCTGGACCACTCTGACGTGGTCTCCTCAATTATATCGTTATCTAACATCTCCTGAATCTGTTTCCGTACTTCGCCTCGTAAAGCATGAGGCGTTCGATAAGGCTTTACATACACTGGGTTAGTATTATTTTTTAATTTTATGAATGTTCCATTAAATTTGTAGTACTAAGTTTGTCGCCTGGCAAATGGAAGACATCTGCGTACTTTGCGCATATTTGCTCAATAGACAGTTGTTCCTCTTTATTTAGGTAAGATGGTAAATCAAGTAACTTGAATAAGTTTTTTACCCTATCTACGGATATGCTTCGTTCTGTAAAGTTACAAACATCGAAACTGTTCAGACTGTAAATATCTAGTTCTGAAAAATCTATTTTAACAGTTTTTTTTTGAGTCTTCTTTCTTGATAATAATTCGATTCTTTCTTCACAACGTTGTTCTTCCAGTTTCTTGATGCAGGGTCGCCATGTGGTATCAGGAGATGGACGTAGGTTGGAGAATAGAAATCACATCTTAGTTGTAGTGTGTCCTCGTATAATGTATGACGTGAACTAAAATAACATTGTGCATTTGCTTATATTCTATGTTAAGTGCTGGCTAAACATAAAGTGCAAGTTATTGTAATAATGAGGCCAGCCTAGCGCAAGTAGGAACTTTGAATTATTTGTTCGCATTTAGCCCCGTTTTAATGGCGGACATATATTTGTCTCACTCTTTAATACTACTTACTCTTTCTTTGTTGTCAATGTCAAACTGAAAACATAACAAATATGGCGGAACGCGGCACATATTAGAACGTTTTATAGTAAAAATTTTTGTTTTTTAAGTTTGTTCAATATCTAGCTGTGTGTATCTTGTTGTACAGTGTTTAGTGATTTTCTTTTAATAATGGCATTGATCGGATGGTGTCGAACTTGTGCCATTTGTAAAATAAGATGCAGCCGGTCAAAGGGTACCAAAAGAAAGTTTATGGGTAAATTTCCTAGGGATGAAAATACCGGTAAGTATTTCTGGCTACAGTTTTTGTCATCTTGCACAAGAGATAAAAAAATATCTGATAAGTACCTTGGTCAGAATTACTACTAAGTGTACGACGGGTGAATTGCTGTAAGCCATAACAATGTTTCAACGATGCACTATCCAACGTGGCTGCATTGAATGTTGTTTTTTTTTTAGATGCAGACAATGGGTGAAAATTGTGGAAGGTCTTATTATATCGTATATCCCCATCGAAAAGCTCCACCAACATAAATATGTTTGTAGAGATCATTTCCGGCCGAAAGATTTTTACAACGATTTTAAAAGGAAGCCGATTAAAGAAATGGTGAGTTGTGTTATAAACTTATAATGTAACACTCAGATCATAGAAAGAAGGAGATATGCCCTAGCCGCGAAATAAGTCCGGTACCGCTGTCGCCACTTTAGAATATGTGTGCGTTTTCATTACATGCACAATATTGTAAATATAAGGTTCACGCACACGTCTGTCCAGTCATTTACTAGCGTTCTAATCTTTTAATTGGTTCGCACACTATGAAAAACAGTTGTACGAATACACTCGTACACGTAAACAACAGCGTCGGTGAACTCCTTAGGGATGGAACCCTTGTATCAAATAATACATATATCGATAAAATTATCCAATGAGAGGTTATTCATTTATTAACAGTATACTTCGTGTTGGGATGATACAAAAAAACAGAGCATGTTAAATTTTGTATAGAATCAGGCGTTACTTTGCGGAAATCCATAATAGCATTGAAAAGTTAAAATTACTTTGCTGAATTCCGCCAAAAATCCCACAAGCACCATGCGGCTAGCTAATGCACCGCATTCCCTCCCACTTTTTCAAGCAGAAGCAAGAAACGAACACACCACCACCAACACCAATACTTGTGTGAGAAAACACGCGACGCGTTTCGCCTCTAACACGAGGCATCCTCAGGCTCCCAAATGCAAGTGACCGTCTCCGCAAAAACGCTCCGTATTTATAGGCTAGGCCGCCCCTCCCCCCGATGACGCAATGTAACCGTTAAACTGGTGACCGTTAAACCGTTTCAACCGCCTATGGGCTATTGTTGTTTTGTGCAAATATATCGATTAATGGGGAAATAGAGGAGCTGCCCACCTGTTCATTCAGCATTGTAAACAACCTATCCCTAGATAATTTGGAAATTTCCAGCTGTTCAAGTATAGACAATCTCAACCCCTTAGTGCAGGTGTGTAAAATTTCCAAATTATGGTTATTATTAAGTACATGACCCGTATCCAAAAGGTGTTTGGCAAAATGAGATTTATCCGGATGATTGTTTCGGAAAGCTGCCACATGCTCCCTATACCGAGTTATAAAACTCCTACCGGTCTGGCCAATATACACTCCGTTACATTCCGGACAAGCAACTCTATACACCCCAGACCGCTGGAATCTATCCACCCTCTCTTTTTGATTGCACAGATTTCTAGCCAAAGAGTTGCTCGTCCTGAACGCAACCCGTATCCCAGATCTTTTTAACGTCCGGTGGATTTTTTCAGAAATTGGACCTACATAGGTAATACTTGACTTCATTTTTTGAGGCCTTTCAGGTGGCACTGCGTATAAAAGTCTACTAACCATACCGTTCCGCTTCCTGACCACCAGCCTATCAATCATTCGCCTGCTATATCCGTTTGCAACTGCTATTTGATAGATGGTATTTAGTTCCTTGTTGTAATTAGCAGAAGACATTGGCACAGTTAGCAAACGGTGAATATAGCAATGGAATGCTGCCATTTTGTGTTGCCATGGATGACAAGACGTTATTGGGATAACAGTGTCAGTCTGTGTTGGCTTTCGGTAAATCTCAAACTCATGCTTGTTACCCACCCTAGTTATTTTTAGATCTAGGAAATTAAGCGATTCGTTCTGTTCTTTCTCTAATTTGAAATTGATTTTAGTTGTTCAAGGTATTGACAAATGAGTCTAGTTGTCTAAATGTACCTGTCCAGCATATAATGATGTCATCTACATACCGGTAATAATAAAGTATGTTTCTCTTCCCAACTATATGATTACGTTCAAAATTATCCATGAAAATATCAGCTAGCAAAGGACTCAATGGTGAACCCATTGCTAAGCCTTCCTTTTGTTGCATTTGGGAGCCTGAGGATGCCTCGTGTTAGAGGCGAAACGCGTCGCGTGTTTTCTCACACAAGTATTGGTGTTGGTGGTGGTGTGTTCGTTTCTTGCTTCTGCTTGAAAAAGTGGGAGGGAGGGCGGTGCATTAGCTAGCCGCATGGTGCTTGTGGGATTTTTGGCGGAATTCAGCAAAGTAATTTTAACTTTTCAATGCATGTTAAATTTACAAAAACAATATTATTAAAACAAATAATCCTATTTTAATTTACTGTCCTGTGAAATGTAAATATTTATTAAATACGTGTCTTTTTGACAGTATTTGTGGCTTCAGTATATGATAAAGACGCAAACTTGGCTTTCTACTGATATAGAATTTGATTATTTTAATAATGATGATGACCCCTGTTCTGTATACTAATACGATATGTTAAATTTGTTGGACAGAACACCACTGAAGCATACTTAGTAGTGACTCTGTCCGGAAAGCTAGGTCTTCTGGGTTTAAATCCTGGTAATGGAAAGAACTAATATTTGTGTGAAGAGCATGTCCACGGTCAGGGACGCATTTTTACCTGGATTTTGGATATTTCTTTGTATTTTATTTAGTAAATGAATCCCAATGTAACGTAAAATGCACTTACATTACCATTTACAAATTGGCTTTTGATATTGGTAACTCTGTTAGGACTCTGTAAATTAACAGCAGTTTTTGTTGGGTGAAAGAATGAAGTGCTGACTTTTTAAGAATACAATAGCAATTACTTTCTCATTCTCTGAAAATAATTCACCCAGCTATATAACAAATATAATAAACACATGTATAAACTCGAAAAACAACCATTTTTCTAAACAAATTGCCACTTGTCTGAGTAACAGCGATATATTGGAAATCAGTAGCCACGCTTGGAAATGAAATGAAATGAAATGAAATGAAATGAAATGAAATGAAATGAAATGAAATGAAATGAAAAGGTTTTATTCAAAGTAGCGCAGATACTGCGGCTTAATGAACGTTACAAGTTAAACTAGGTGTCCATTTCAAAATCTGGATCATTTTGGAGAAAAAATGGACAAAAAAAACTCCAAACTTAGTCTTTTCAAATTCCTTAATTAACAGAATTTACACAGATACTACAAAACTCGTGAATTTTACATGCTTGAATTCCAGACATCATTGTCATCTAAATAATCCTTAATATTATAGTAGCTCTTTTGGCACAAAGTGTACTTTACACATTTTTTGAACCGTGCTTCAGTCAAACTTAATATATCTTCAGGGATTTTATTGTAGAAGCGTATACAATGCCCCATGAAGGATGTATTAACTTTTGCCAGCCTAAATCTTGGGATCAAAAGTTTATGTTTATTTCTAGTATTTACATTATGTTGGCTACCTGCAGTTTTAAAGTTGCTAATATTTTTCCTGACATACATAATATTTTCATAGATATACTGACTTGGATTATAAGGATTAAGTAAAGAATATGTTTATGGCTGTGATTGAAATGTATCATGGGCCTGTAAATAAAGTAACTTCCTAATTAAAAATACAGTAAATAGGAAGAACTTTTGTAAGCTTGTCAAAAAAAATTTTAATGAAACTTTCGAAACATATATAATAGATTAAAAAATAAAATCAGCATCCGACTGAAATCCTAAAGAGAATATTTTCATTATCGTCATCATTCAGCCACAAGATATCCACTGCTGGACATAGGCCTCCTCCATGGATTTCCAAAAAGACCAGTTGAAAGCGGCTGACATCCAGCGCCTTCCTTTGACTAGGATGAGATCTTCTCTCCATGTTGTCGTTCGACGCTGCACTTGCCGATAAGTACCGACACACCATATTGTGGTCTCCATTCGAGAATTTGTCGGATCTAAAATGGTAAATAAATTATTAAAATACTGAAAATGCTTTATTTAACTTGTTTTTCATTACACAATCGAATTTCATTTATAACATAACGCTCATAAAAAATTAAATATATAAGACTATGATTTAGTACCACAACCACATCACCTGATTTGTTTCTTTAGAAACTCTTTTGGAGAGTTATGCGTCGTCCATATGAAATGAAGATTAGAATAAAGTGATAATTGAATATTCTAAACCATGTAAAATTTTATCGTGATTTTAAATATACTGGTACCTCAACCTTTATGGAACTCGTTATTACTGGTATTTTCAAAGTAGGAACTGTCCACGGAAATATTTTTTTTCCCACTTTAGCATCTGGAAACACTTCTCTGTAAAATAGATGGAGCAAATGGTACTTTATTTGAGAGGAAATCAGTTATACCCTCTGTTTTGATCCATTTTTCTTTCGTATTTTTCTTTATCTTTATTAGAAACTTTTTGAAATACATGATCGAAGCTAGGCCTGTTTTTAATGAGACAAAATCCTTCTACTAAAATAAAAGCTTCCTTAGCAACGCAAGCTGAAGTCTACGCAGATAGAGTCGAGGGCAATAGTCGACGATAAGACTAGATACCTAGTCTTACAATAATTGGTTCTAGTAATTTTGGAAGTTTGGACGAACGATTTTAAATGCCTCAATAATATCGATACTTAATCAGTCTGAAAAGAAAGGTACTACCCCATCACTATGTCTCCAGCTGACCTACTGATGAATTTGACATTTCGCGGCAAATACATGCGGCCGTACCTCGAAACATCGCATTGAACAATGATCAGTTTTGCGTGACGGTTCACTGCGGGCTGGCTTTTCCTAGTTAGCAAACCTCCACGAAAATCCTATATAGAAACAGCAGTGGAGTAACTACAATGTAATAAATACGTCCCATTTATGTTCTTAGTAATGTGATGCACATTGCACATAAAATTATTATAATTATGATTTTTCGTAGTTTATAAGACGAATATAATGAGTAAAATAGGTTTACCGGTGAAAAGACACTCCCCTGTTTTTGAATAGCATGTATCACAGCGATTTCTGCAGGTAATCACTGCGCAATTAGGCATTTTTCTCAGATGTTACTACGACGGCTGGCGCGAAGCGATTGACGGCCATATTTTAAAGTTTCGCAGAGGTTAGCCCAAATGGGCTAACGTTGGGCGACAGTGCCACGCCCACAAGGCACTTCTCCTTATTTTTGTGTTCTGAGATGTAACACTACATTTCATGAATAATTATGTAATAAAATACAAAATACGCCTTGCTTTACGTCGAACATTTGAATGTATTTTGCTCCGTCATTTAGAACGCAATATTATTATTACGTCTTAATACATAAATGACATACTTTGATAAACATTTTTTTACAGGGCTGTATCTTCTCTACTTATAAATGCGCCTCCTCTTCCTGATTACTTACTAGCTGAGTTTCCTTACCACGTAGCCACGTCGCATCACTTGAAACTGGTTAGTGATTGGAATTACTAAAATATTTTTTTTACTTATTTTTAACTTAAAATATTTTTTTTATAAAAATGTATTTGATAGTTACATAGTCAATTATGCAGTTATGTGGTCAACAGGAACAAACTATTTTTTTTTTCGGTCTATTCTTGCAATTGTTTATTTTCAGATTCAGCTATACAAAAACCTATTAGTTGTCGAGCTTCACAAAACAACTCTGGTACGTAGACTTTTCATGTATCGCTGAAGTTTTTTGTAACTAGAGTTTGTTTACTTTGATAAATTACAAAGTGTTATCATTTTCAGCACCTTGTACAGCAGCCAAAATATCAGCTGTTGCTATTGGTCTAGTAGGTTTTGACCACAATTATTGTGGCCTGGAATCTCAGCATATTTATCAGAACTATCCCGGTAAGTAGCATAGTTTACCAACAATATAATCATTGAATAACGGCTCAACTTAACTTTTTTTGACGATTTCAGCACCTGAATCCAAACCACCGATTGATGAAGTTCGCTCAGATTGGACACCTCTAAGGAAAAACCAAATAGCTGCTGAAATAAATTCAATAGACCTTGACCACAATTATTGTGATTTGATAATCAATAATAAAATACTAATTTCATTTGTCGTTTTATTGAAAACATTGATTTTTATTAATTTTATTAGGCTAACTGCGGAGCCCCTGGATGAAAATTTATCGATATCGATAAATGTAGTACCAATGTAAGTGGACGTCCCTAATGCACAGACAAGTTGTTATGTTGGTAGCACTTTTGACATTGCATTTTTGCTCTATTGGTTGGTATTGCTAACGGGGCTAAACTCATAACAAAAGCATTTAGGGAGGTCCCGTCTCTTATTTATATGCTCTGTGAATGAGGCTACACGCCTACTACACAGGTGAGTAAAGATTACTTCGCGCGGATACGCGCTTCGGCAATTGAACGCAGTAGGCCGTTCACTCACACATGTATAGAACAGTAGAAATGTGGTGCGAGAATATGCTGTGTCTTTTATTTTCTCAAAAAAGTTGCTCCACAGAGTACTACTGTCTTATACACATCGACAGTCCATTTATTGAACATTGCGATACCGCTACTTCCATAGACAAAAGAGTAGATCTTCATAAAAAAAGGCTTGAACGAAAGTAACTACTCACAAACCTACTCTAACTAAACACAATTATTAGATTCATTTGGCAAAAAAATGTTCATTAGAAGGATTATGCGATTTATTGATAACTATAAATGAAAAAGGACATTATACTTTACCTAAATAAGCACGAAGTAGGTATATGACTTACATCAATGTGACGATGTCGTAGATAGATCGAGGAAGCGCCACCTAGCGACAAGTATGGAAATTAAAATTGCTGAGTGAGGCCGGTATTGCAGAAGCGTACTCAAGCGCAAACTTAGCTTACTTACCTCAGAACACAAAAATAAGGAGAAGTGCCTTGTGGGCGTGGCACTGTCGCCCAACGTTAGCCCATTTGGGCTAACCTCTGCGAAACTTTAAAATATGGCCGTCAATCGCTTCGCGCTAGCCGTCGTAGTAACATCTGAGATAAATGCCTAATTGCACAGTGATTACCTGCAGAAATCGCTGTGATACATGCTATTCAAAAACAGGGGAGTGTCTTTTCACCGGTAAACCTATTTCAATCACTATATTCGTCTTATAAACTACGAAAAATCATAATTATAATAATTTTATGTGCAATGTGCATCGCATTACTAAGAACATAAATGGGACGTATTTATTACATTGTAGTTACTCCACTGCTGTTTCTATATAGGATTTTCGTGGAGGTTTGCTAACTAGGAAAAGCCAGCCCGCAATGAACCGTCACGCAAAACTGATCATGGTTCAATGCGATGTTTCGAGGTACGGCCGCATGTATTTGCCGCGAAATGTCAAATTCACCAGTAGGTCAGCTGGAGACATAGTGACGGGGTATCTCCTTTCTTTTCAGACTGATTAAGTATCGATATTATTGAGGCATTTATAATCGTTTGTCCAGACTTCCAAAATTACTAGTACCAATTATTGTAAGACTAGGTATCTAGTCTTATCGTCGACTATTGCCCGCGACTCCATCTGCGTAGACTTCAGCTTGCGTTGCTAAGGAAGCTTTTATTTTAGTAGAAGGCTTTTGTCTTATTAAAAACAGGCCTAGCTTCGATCATGTATTTCAAAAAGTTTCTAATAAAGATAAAGAAAAATACGAAAGAAAAATGGATCAAAATACAGAGGGTATGACTGATTTCCTCTCAAATAAAGTACCATTTGCTCCATCTATTTTACAGAGAAGTGTTTCCAGATGCTAAAGTGGGGGAAAAAATACTTCCGTGGGCAGTTCCTACTTTGAAAATACCAGTAATAACGAGTTCCATAAAGGTTGAGGTACCAGTATGTTTAAAATCACGATAAAATTTTACATGGTTTAGAATATTCAATTATCACTTTATTCTAATCTTCATTTCATATGGACAAAGCGTAACTCTCCAAAAGAAAGTGTTTCTAAAGAAACAAATCAGGTGATTTGGTTGTGGTACTAAATCATACTCTTATATATTTATTTTTTATGAGCGTTATGTTATAAATTAAATTCGATTATGTAATGAAAAACAAGTTAAATAAAGCATTTTCAGTATTTTAATAATTTATTTACCATTTTAGATCCAAGTTCTCGAATGGAGACCACAATATGGTATGTCGGTACTTGCTTATATGATATCGGCAAGTGCAGCGTCGAAGGAAGACGCTGGATGTAAGCCGCTTTCCACTGGTCTTTTTGGAAATCCATGGAGGAGGCCTATGTCCAGCAGTGGATATCTTGTGGCTGAATGATGACGATAATGAAAATATTCTCTGTAGGATTTCAGTCGGAGGCTGATTTTATGTTTCGAAAGTTTCATTGAAATTTGTTTTGACAAGCTTACAAAAGTTCTTCCTATTTACTGTATTTTTAATTAGGAAGTTACTTTATTTACAGGCCCATGATACATTTAAATCACAGCCATAAACATATTCTTTAGTTAATCCTTATAATCCAAGCGTGGCTACTGATTTCCAATATATCGCTGTTACTCAGACAAGTGGCAATTTCAGAAAAATGGTCGTTTTTCGAGTTTATACATGACATGTGTTTATTCTATGTTTTATATAGCTGGGTGAATTATTTTCAGAGAATGAGAAAGTAATTGCTATTGTATTCTTAAAAAGACAGCACTTCATTCTTTCACCTAACAAAAACTGCTGTTAATTTACAGAGTCCTAACAGAGTTACCAATATTTAAAGCCAATTTATAAATGGTAATTTAAGTGCATTTCATGTTACATTGGGATTCATATACTAAATAAAATACAAAGAAATATCCAAGATCCAGGTACAAATGCGTCCCTGACCGTGGACATGGTCTTCACACAAATATTAGTTCTTTCCATTACCAGGATTCAAACCCTAGAAGACCTAGCTTTCCGGACAGAGTCACTACCAAGTATGCTTCAGTGGTGTTCTGTCCAACAAATTTAACATATCGTATTAGTATACAGTACAGGGGTCATCATAATTATCAAAATAATCAAATTCTATATCAGTAGAAAGCAAAGTTTGCGTCTTTATCATATACTGAAGCCACAAATACTGTCAAAAAGACAAGTACTTAATAAATATTAACATTTCACAGGACAGTAAATTAAAATAGGATTATTTGTTTTAATAATATTGTTTTTGTAAATTCAACATGCTCTGTTTTTGTATCATCCCAACACGAAGTATACTGTTAATAAATGAATAACCTCTCATCGGATAATTTTAACGATAGATGTATTATTTGATACAAGTGTTCCATCCCTAAGGAGTTCACCGACGCTGTTGTTTACGTGTACGAGTGTATTCGTACAATTGTTTTTCATAGTGTGCGAACCAATTAAAAGATTAGAACGCTAGTAAATGACTGGACAGACGTGTGCGTGAACCTTATATTTACAATATTGTGCATGTAATGAAAACGCACACATATTCGAAAGTGGCGACTGCGGTACTGGACTTATTTCGCGGCTAGGGCATATCTCCTTCTTTCTATGATCTGAGTTACTTACCAATAACTATTCACCATGTACCTAAGAATTCATTAATATGAAAAACAACGCATTTCTAGAAAAAAATGTCGCCGAAAAACTATTATCAAGTCCACATTTCTCCAGAAGAATCGCCATTTTGCACTTCTTCGTTACTCACTTTTCGAGTGCTTAATGCGAGTTTTTTAACTACTCGCGTTAACGTAAACTCATATTTCTATGGCATCAAGGAAGCGCCACCTAGCGATAAGTATGGAAATTAAAATTGCTGAGTGAGAGTTTTAATGGTTTACGTTGAGAAGTGAACACGTTTACCAGCTAAAACACGAATAAACGCGAGTGCGAGTTGTACTGTGACAGCGTTTTGCCAGTTCGAACGGTTAATTTACTCCTACTCACTAATCAATGCTCGATTAACGCGGTAGTAAAGTTATTCGATTGGATCTGTCAAACTCGCACTAAGCACTCAGTTGGAAAGAGCGCTGGCACGGATAGTCAGAGGTCGCGGGTTCGAATCTCGGCATGGGTGGAATTTTTTGCCTCTAAATAGGTTTTTAAAATTGTCCTTAGCACGGGTTAGTGCATTAAATAATATAATAATGTAGAGGAATTATTAATGACAGCCTATACTACTGGATCTATAGGGAACAAACGTACTTGTAATGATTGTTCTACATAATCCAAGACAATTGAAAAGCTGTATTATTACTCTAAACGCTTTATTACGCGCTTACGGCGCGCGGGCGCCGCTGACGCGGGCACTCAGACTCTTAAATCGCATAGCGGAAGATGTTGATGTCTTCCATGTTACCTTGAGTGAATTTAAGAGAACTGGATTATATGTGATATGTTACATACCAATTTAAAGGTTTATGTTAGAAATAAGAAGAAGTGTGATATTTAAACATTGTTAATAAGATAGTTATTTGTATCTCCCTATTGAATTAGGTTACACCTGTAAGGATAGGGAATGTTTGGAAATAAAGAAATAAAAAAGAAATTTAAATATGTATAATAAGTATACGTAACATAAACAATTATTATTAAGAACTCAAATAAGTATTACAATCTTCACAGTAAATAGGTAGAATACTCCTGAACTAAAAATATAACGCTAATCAAAGAAAGTGCATACATATTAAAATACATAGAAAGGTAATGAGATTACAATGCATATTACATCCTTTAATTATCATCCATCAAGAACTAACATAATTATGTTATAGCTTTAGTAATTAAATGTTGTAACCAGTACCTAATTGAGTCACTGAAAGGTGTTTTATTAGTATGGCCAGAAAGATAACAATTAAATTGGGTACGTCCACTCGGATCACATAAACGGATCACAGTCGCAACTTGCGACTGTGATCACTCGCAACAGATCACATCGAACCAAACAAAATATTCCACTCGGATCATGTGATCCGAATGGACATTTTTGATTAGATTTTTTCCATTTGGATCACAGCATTCATAGGATTTCTCATTATAATAATGTTGAATACTTATTTTTGTGATCATAGGGGCTGATTTAAAATAAATATAACCATAGCTATTCTAAGAAAATGTCTTGTATTTTATTTATAAAAAAATATCGATTACCTTCCTACGAAGATAAATGGTGTGATCAGAACGGAAAAAAATCTAACAAAAATATAGTCCATTCGATTCACATGATCCGAGTGGAATATTTTGCTTGGTTTGATGTAATCCGTTTTGATTTAAGTGGACGTACAAGTGTCGCAACGGTTTATGAGCGCTCGACAAAAGTGGTGGGGGTATTTGCGCAGGTGTACACTCGCGTACTAAAACCTTATACCCAGAATTTTATAATAAGTACTAAAAGGCCTACTACCAAGGTTTCTTAGTCAATTTTGCGATTTAAATGTAATATAATGACCCGAAAGCTCAATGGTAGTAATTATGCTTACTAAGCTGAAGGTCGTGTGTACGATTCACACATGACAAACATTTGTTATCTATTTTCAAGTGTTTACGTATTGAGTCTGGGTGTTTCTATTATGTATAAAATGGACTACGTTATGTAAGAACAGATCAACCGACACATTGAAGAACAGATCAACCGACACATTGTTAGAAATGAGAAAATGGGCTTCAAAGATTTCAAATAGTCGCTGTGCCTACATATTTTAAGTCAAGAGCATAATTTTTACTCTTAAGGTCTAGCTGTGTCCATTCATGTCAATTATAAACAACAAAAACGAACAGAAAAATCAACAAAACAAATAATCGTCAAAAAGTTTGTGTGCGCAACTGTACTTCTGGGACGCGAGACGTGTGAATGAGGCGCGGGAGCGGGAAGCGACTGAGCTAACCAATAGAATGCGTTGGCGCCGCGTGGCGCGCTACCTCCCCGCGTCGCGCCTCATACCCTCAGCCAAAGAGACCCTAAAAGTGAGTTCTGCGCATTCAAGGTCACCGCTCATAAACCGTTGCGATGCTTGTACCCGTTAAATTGGCGACTATGACTGAACTAAGGCTGCGAACAGACCAAGATAGGTACCTAAGTCAAAAAATTCGACGAACATTTCAGGAACTATTACGATCACAGATCGACTTGTAAGAGTATCGTTGGTGTGGACGCAGCTGAAGACTAGGTTTTAATGTACCTTATAGATCTTTATAAATGCTATTGCTTAAGTATAGAAATGTATGGCTAACGATGATTAATTGAACATAGATATACCTAATGTCCACATTTGAAAAGTCTGACTAGCTCTGACATTTACCGAACTAAGTAGGTACGTCTAATAGCAGTAACGTTTTGGCGTAATAAATCCGAGTAAAATATAAAGACCTTTCGTACAATATTTACGAGTACTTAACATTTAATTTACCACTGAAGACTAATTAAGTAATATATAATCTACATTAATCAGATATTGTTCATTTATGGCATAAGACAAAATGGAGGGATGCCCAAACAGGTCCTTTTTTCTTCCAAGTATTGTTTATAATAGGAGGGAGGAGCGTTAAAGTGTCTTGCGTCATAAATGAACAGTCTTCGAAGGGAATATGTTGATTTAACAATAATTATTAGGGAAGTAAGCAGATAAATACAATGGCACATTCAACTTCTTCTCACAAAGCTTATCCTTTAGTCAAATCAATAAAATAGATTTGAGACTTGTTTGTAGACCAATGCTATAAAGTACTTTGAACTCGACTCATCCAAAAACTTTTAGTGAAAAAACAGACTCGGATAAAAATGCGCACTATAGAGAAGAGTTCGAAAAAACACTCAACTTCTTAGCCGATTTCGAACAAATTTATATGGGACCATTTTGAGCCTCTGTTGACAAAATAAGAATTAGGTTCGGTGCAAATGGACCACCGAACTCAGACACCGGTGGCCTCTATAAGTCAGCGACTTAACATTTTGATCTTCTTCATTCATTTTGGATTGACGCTCTTCAGTGGTCTTCAGATAAGTGGTCGCTGCGGGCCACGCAAAACGCGGACACGCGCCACCGTCGCACTGCTCCACCCTCGCTCGCCTACGTATCAGGCTCAGCGAAAACGGACGACCGACCACAGCCACCGGTGTCCAGCGACAGCTACTTAGCACAAGTTTCATACATTTTGTACTGACGCGCCGATAACGTGTAGCCAGTGGCGGCCATTCGCTACAGCAGTGTCCGCGACTCGCAACTAGCGGTCGTTGCGGGCCACGCAAGGCACGCGCCACTGTCGCACTGCTCCACCCCCCGCACAGTTAACCGGTATCGCACTGAACCACCCCCCGCACAGTTAACTGGTATTGCACTGCTCCACCCTCCGCACAGTTAACTGGTAACGCACGCGTTACCCAATAAGGCGGTGACGGCGTCTTCAACGTTGTCTACGTATCAACAATAACGCGAGCAAGAGTCCAGCCAGAAAGACGCGAGAAACAACGGTGGCTGTCACACGCTTCTAAGCCAGTAAATATACTAAGTAAATATTATTATACTTATCTATACTTCTGCCACCATTACAAACGTGGCGAAAGCACGCGATAACAACCGGTGTGGCTGTGGTCGGTGGCTCGTCTGCGCCGGGCCCTAATAAAATCGGCCAACCTGGTAAAGAATTATCGCTGAACATACAAAACATATAGGGACGAATCGGGAACCTCTTCCTTTTTTTAAGTCGTAGTCGGTTGAGAAGGTGGCAAAGATGCGTAAAATATCTTGAAAATTGCGAATCTGCAAATAGCGTATTAACATAATTAACAACCGCATGTTATTTACTTCTTCAGAAAATTCTAGCATATATCATTAGTTAGTTATCCAAATCTTAAAGTTTAGTTACAGAGTTCTATGTATTTTATTAACGACTAAAACAGTTCCTTTAACAGTAAAAGGTCTAAACTATATTCATTATACAGATTACAGACAAAACAAACGAGTAAAGCTGCATTGTCTGCACACTGGGTATTATTTTATTTGTACAATCGCCAGCACATCAACCTTTACTTTATTAATTTGACTCTATTCCCTAAATCTCTTCACTATATTCGACAAATAAAAGTGGCATTAAGTTACTTTGTGTTTAACTTTAAAATAAGAACTTTTTCGTAAATTCTTTCTTATTTACGTTTTGCGTTCTGTGTAACTTTTTATAGAGTTTATACTGGGATGCACCTTAAATATGAAAATAGCTAAAATTATAAGGAGCGATCAGCTGTCCACTGAACAATAGACATTTTCTAGACATTGGGCTAAGTTAGGGCTACTTCTGGGCACTGGGCCATGTCTGAAAATTGGCCAATGTCTGGACATTGTTTTCCCAGGAAATTGAATATAGTAAATTGGCAAGCTTTGGTTTGTTTTGTCTGTTCCCCGCATTTCACAATACGATAAGCCTAACAAATACATCGTATTCCAGAAATATAACAAATCAACAGTTTTAACAACTTAACAGTCTTTTCAATTTCCATTCAACTTTCTAACAACACGTAACGCAAACTAAAGTTTCCCTGCCCAGTTAATAGCTGCTCCTGCTTTCAATCAATCAGTCCATACCCATCCACTGCTGGACATAAGACACTAGTGGACACGATACGGACAGTAACGTTATTTAGTAACTTTACAGTGAACTTACTAAATAATTCAGCCAACTCTAGAGGTAGCAGGTGAAATGTCTATTTCAATATTCAAAACAAATACATAGTTTTAGATGGTTTTAGTAAGAAAACATTTTTTTACATAGACTTGAGAGGCAAAGATATTTCAAATGTAAAGTTGAATTCCTCAAATACAACGTATAAAGGTGTTCTAACTTACTTAGGGAATGGTTAAAGGGGTTTTTTGCCGATTACGGAACCCTAAAAAGTAATCATTTTAGGGTGCCGTAGCCAACAAGAAACCTTTATTGTTTCGCTATAAAATTCACAAAATAGTGAGCAAAGGCAACACAATGTTTTGTTTTCAGTTGCTTATGGAATTTTTATTACTTCTACTTTATTCTATACTTTATGGTAGCAGAAGACCCGATTTTCCGAAGACATTGAACTCTTATTTACGTTAATTCCTCTTTCCCTTAATAAGTTGGTTCACCTGTTACGTTTTACCCATACCTCGACAGTTCGTCAATTACGACAGACAATTAAGATAGAAAACCTTGGTTTGCGTTACATATTTCAACGTTATGAATATGCATAAAAGCCTATTCACAAACGAAATACTCTTGTTATGGTAATTTCCCACAAACAATCCGTAGAGCCTTCGACAATTCTTCAGCAAACTTATGTCAATAGCAAATTGATTGTAGGAAACGACTATAAGATTACCTTAACTCCGCTTAGCCGCTAATCAATCAATCTGACCACATTCGTCCACTGCTGGACTCTCAGGACGCGCTCCATTTTTCTATTCAGGACCATATTCATCCAGCCAACCCGAGCGATCTGTTGATACGTTGTATCAGCCCAAAAATTGTTGTAGCATAATGTTTGATTTGTTCTTTGGCGACCAGCCCACTACCACAACATGCTGTAGGGTACAGTTTTTTTTTTATTGAGTAAATTACCTTCCTGCCTATACTTTCCTTTAAATAAATACTTTGATTCTGTTCAGACTTCAGTTGCATCGTTCAGTAATGAGTCTCCACTGAAAATAAAGAAAATTAACCTTTAAACTTCAGGTACTAAGAATTAATTATTTTTGGCGATTGGCACCGTCTAACAACTTTAGATATTTGCGCAGTTTGTGATAATTTGGGCAATTAGCTTGGCGGTAACAATATAAGCTGGACTGCGGATCAAGAAATAAGACATATTCACGACTGGACAAAGCAGCAATTCTCATTACTTAGATTTTGAAATGGACACCTAGTGTATCTTGTAATTCAATAAGTTACAGCTTCTGTGTAATTTTGAATTAAATACTTTGTTTATTTATTTTTTATTAGAGAACGTTGTGGGCTGAAAGAGGATTAGTGACTAGAATTGAAAAAGGAATGTTGGATTGGTACATTAAGCCCCTGTTTCACAATGTTCAAATAAAGTTCCAGATAAGCTATCTGCAACCAGGGCTGCCGTTTGTTCTAAATTTTAATATTTTTCCTATATTGCGTGTGTTCGTTTATGGCTTCAAATTTAGAACAAACGGCAGGCCTGGTTGAGGATAGCTTATGCGGAACTTTATCTGCAGATTGTGAAACAGACAATAAAAGTTTTTAAGTGCTTGGCCGATTTTGATTTTATATCAGGAGTTACCATCAAATCACTGGAGATTCCCGATATCCTCCTCGAACAACCTCTTTCCCCCCTTCAGAATCTTCACGGCGTCGTCGTTATGTTTCTCCATGAATCGTTCGAGACGTATCAGCCACTGGGCCCAGTGTTCCCTCAACTTGTCTGTGTGCAGATTGTAGACGTCTGCCTTCGAACCGTCGGTATAGGCTATCACTAGTAGAGCATCCCGAACGTTCAAGTGTTTGTAGTTCAGGTCGTTGCAGACGGCTCCGAAGTAGGCGGCCAGCTGGACTGGGTTATCATAGGTGAGCGCGATCGATTTGCGTGGCTTGTCTGACTTCTTCCATTCGATTAGGGTCGGTTTATCTCTGAAAGGAGAGAGAGAGAGTCGGTTTATCTCTGAAAGGAGAGAGACCTAACCAGTCACATGGAACAGTAATTTTCATCCCTTCTAATCGAAAAAGACGACATGGTTCGCCTTTACGTGCAGCCAAAGGTGGTGTTTTCTATAAGAAACTTTAAGCGGTCAGTAATGAGTTTATATTATAATGCGTCGTAGTCCTCTTTATACGTCGCAATGAATTTTGCCGCGCACTTTTTGAATATGGAACATCTTAGTGTACAGCGCCAAAAATTAAACGCAATATTTTATGAATAAAGACTGACTGGTACGACGGCGTAGCATTGTCGCGCCGCCGTCGCCGGCTGAATAAAAAAGAAGAAATTAAATTAAAAACGCGCGAACTAACAGTGTCAATTTCACCGATTGTATAGAAATTCATAGTTTTGTCTCAGAAATGAGTTCTTCTGTCACTTGAAGAGCTCATTTAAAAAAAACATGAATAGTTCTGAAAGTATGTGATTACCATGTTTTTTTCTCCTGAAAGTATGTGATGGATGGATGAGGCATCTATTTTCCCATAGTAGGTGATGAAAAGTAGAGTATACCACTCGGGCGCAAAATATATTTCAGGCTCGGGCTTTGGTACTTTGAATCCCTATCTACGTTCAGGATTCCACTAAAAACCTCCCCCTCGACGGTTGCCGCCTTGTCGTGGCGAGGGGGCTTTAGTAACCGTGGCTGCGGGGCCACGGTGAAACAAAGAGCAACCGCGGAGGGACCGCTCCTCGCTTGCGAGTCGAGCGGTCAGTAGGTGGCGGTGCTGTATGGGCAGCACCGCCACTGAGGCGGGCTGCGATGTCGTATGGGCGGCATCGCAGCCGAAGGGAGGAGGCCGCGGCGGGAGAGGAGTGCCGGTATTACGGTGCGCCGCTCTCCCTGCCTGCCGCGGCCTTACCGGGGCCGCCACCGGTTGATGGCGGACGCGGTGGGGTCGCGGGGGAAGAGGAGTGCTGGTATTGCGGTGCGCCTCTCTCCCTGTCCCCTGCGACCGTTTGGTCGCTTGGGCCCTGCTTCACACCGTGGAGTGGGACCCAAGCGACCGAGAGGAGGAGGTCCGGCTGGGGGGGGCGTCCGAGCGCCTCGTACCAGTCGGACCAGGAGAATCCCTCACGTCGCTGTGGATTCAAAAAAGGAGAACAAGGTGACCTAATGGAGACCTTCATTTCTATAGTCTAGGCGAAGTCTCATGAGTGGCGGATGTGACTATGGGGCAGCTTTTGCCACCAATGCTGTCAATCTGGTCCAATTATATGCGAAGTATTATATGGGCTACTTGCAGGCTCATTCCTGTAGCTTCGCTTTTGGTGTCTGCTTCTTCTTCGGGCGTTGATAATGACATACTCTGCGCCGGACGGTCTAACAGAAGAACCTCAGAAATGGAGATAATTCAATTCAATTTATTTCAACGTAAAGAATTTACATTCTGTGGATATAAAATCTTATACACCTACCATAAGCACTGGACCTTGCTAATTATGATACACATTATGATACAAAAGGATACGAGCATATCTAAAAAGGGCAGCCTATTCCTCAGAACTCAAAGACACTTGTATATTGCAATTTTAACGTAGTAAATGTCTAATTGACTAAGTTAATGCGGAGATTTATCTGTGTTCAAATAGCTGACGAATTTAGAGAACTTTTTTTAGTTTGTAAAAGCTTGCAACGAATTATTTTTCGTCGAAAAAGAAATTCATATTGTCAGTCTGGCGTTTAACTTGCACACCGTTATGTATTCTAGTTGCAAAACGTATTATCGAAAAGATGTTAATTTCACTGTTTGTACAAGTGTCAAAGTGTGATTCACCCACGACTCAGACACATTATACTTACAAATGTAATTAAATACAATTCGAAATAAGACGACATACGCAGTTCGATGCTCTGAACCTCATATCGTACTGCTGCTAGGGAGTGCCAGCCCTCCTCTGCCCACTGCTAAGTGCACTCTTATGGTAGTCTCACTTTCTCGCCATCCGCGGCCATAGGCCCTCTGATGACGTGACCACATCGTCGGACGATCATCAGGCTGGCCATAGGCCTCTTTCACGACATCTCCCCTCTGACATCTTGATAATGTTGTTTAGGTTGATACAGTACAAATGGACCTCATATCGTACTGCTACTGGGCAGTACCAGCCCTCCTCTGCCCACTGCTAAGTGCCCTCTAAGAGACCTTTTTATTATTACCTATGTTCATGAATAAATGATTCTCATTCGTATTCAGTCTCTCTGACTCTCTCGCCATCCGCGGTCATAGACCCTCTGATGACTTGACAGGATGGTCATAGGCCTCTTTCACGACATCCCCTCCCCTCTGACATCCCGATAATCTTGTTGTGTAGGTTGGTACAGTACAATTGGAAATACGCATCGTTTTAACCCGATGAACAGGTACCGTCCGTATGTACCGAGGCAAATAGATTTCCTACTTTTGTGAGAATAGTAACTAGCGTTTTAGCATTGATGATTGCACTCATGGGATCTTGTTAGATAGGTACTGGTCCTACTATTTGATTTAATGGTATGGTAAAATTGGAATTTTTTTTCGTTGCCTTTGTTCTCACTTCAGGCAGCGACCTTGCCGTTCAATAAACAGAACAAAAAATTCTTTACATTCAAATACTTCTTTTATTTCTAATTATCTAAAGCCTAATGTTAAATTAGCATGGCATCAACGTAGAAACGGGTGACCCGCGACCATACGAGAAATAAAACAGCGAAAAAAAAACAACGTTTACAAACAAAACAGCCGCTATCATGAAACATACCGAAATGTATGCATACCACGTGAGTTTATCGCGCTACTTTGTCTGTTATATGATGCAAAATACACACAGTAGAAGTCAGAAATAAGAAATGTAACTGAGATTGGCAATGCTCCAACAGTGGATAGAAATCTTAAGAATGCAGGAGGCATATTGACTATCTAAAATTCAAATACAAAACAGAGATGGGCATCATTCGATTATATTATCATTCATTGTCAAGGTTAAGTCAGTCAGTCACCTCAAGTCAGTGTAATCTGCCATTAAATTGATAATGCCTGCTTACGAAAGCGTACAGACACAAGCAGTTAGTATGGTATCGGGTTCTAAGTTAAATGACCTATGCTGTTGTGCGTGGTTGCGGAGCAGTGTTTCTACACCGGCATCTCAATCCGGAGGTCGTGGCTTCGAACCCCAGGATGTACCAATGACTTTGTTTTTTAACTTATGTACATCTGTGAAATTATAGTAGCAATACCGCTCGCTGACTGTGAAGGAAAACATCCTAAGGAAAACCTAGAGTCTGAAGTGTTAACGTACCTCAGCACTTGCTACATACAATGGCCCAACTATAGGCTAAGTGCTGCAATCTCAGGTCTAACTAAGTACTAACTTACCTATGTAGATATATAACTCCCTTGACTAACCTCTGGAAACACTATAATCTCATATGGAAGATTTAGCTTCCAGAGCTAGAATAATTTGTGCATTTTTTCTTCGACTTAAACAGTTTAATTTTTTTAACTAAGCTAAGTAAGAATAAAAGAAATATTTGCACAAAATCAGCTAGAAGTTAAAACTGCACAAGTTTGTCGCACCGAAATTTTTTAAATCTTTTTATTTATTTATTGATTTTTAGGAAAACCATTGACATAAATTTATGACCTCTTTTTGTACAACCATCTTTTGCGCAATAAAGAATTAATTATAATAATAATCTTTCTGTTAAACCTATAAGTTTGTACAACCATCTTTTGCGCAATAAAGAATTAATTATAATAATAATCTTTCTGTTAAACCTATAAGTTTGTACAACCATCTTTTGTGCAATAAAGAATTAATTATAATAATAATCTTTCTGTTAAACCTATAAGTTTGTACAACCATCTTTTGCGCAATAAAGAATTAATTATAATAATAATCTTTCTGTTAAACCTATAAGTTTGTACAACCATCTTTTGCGCAATAAAGAATTAATTATAATAATAATCTTTCTGTTAAACCTATAAGTTTGTACACCATCTTTTGTGCAATAAAGAATTAATTATAATAATAATCTTTCTGTTAAACCTATAAGTTTGTACAACCATCTTTTGCGCAATAAAGAATTAATTATAATAATAATCTTTCTGTTAAACATATAAGTTAGGATAACTGTCAAAATAATTTAGATGCCACTACTATGTCTAACAGATTGATCAATTTCATAGAATAAACTTGATCAACAAAGTTATACTCTACATAGCAAAGCTTATCTGTATGATGAAACTATATCAGTGACTTATCAAGTGCACAAAAGAATGTGTTTTGTAATTCTGTTTGGCAGTTTGAACAAGATCGATGTAGATGCATTGGTTTGTGGGTATGTCTAATCGGATAACATTCCATTAGATAATATGTAACTCAAAACACAATAAGCCAACCAATAAAAATATAATTATAAACTTAGTTCTCAGGCTATACTAGTCCACTGCTGGACACAGCCCTCCCCTAAACAGCGCCACGTTGTGCTATCATAGGGGGTAGTGCCCATAATCCCCATGCTGGGCATGCAGGTTGGGGATCGCAGTTCGGTGGAATTGTACGGCAGGGGGCACTGTTGCCCACCCCCCGGTTTGTGTCCCTTAGTCGCCTTTAACAACACCCGCGGGAAGAATTGGGTATTGGGAAGAATAATTATAAACTTAAACTGGATAAAATTGATTTTTTGTTGGAAGAGTAAGTTTGTACATTTGGCCTTAGTCTGGGTGTATTTCCATGTTTGGTATATCCCGGCCTGGTTACAATGGCACAAGGTATCTTAGTTTGGGACCAGTTTGGGATTGTGTTGTGTGGAAGTTATTAATATTATAGTTAAGTCCGGTTTAAGTAGTGTGTATTGCTTGGGAAAGTTACAAATACCATAAAATATTCTTTAGAAATGTGTGGGTTTACTTTTTTGCCATTTTTTTACTAGAATTCGAAATTACAGTACTTACACTTCTGACAAACATGATGTATGACTACTATAGCAACTATTATATTAACACTAATGCCATGCATTCTTGGTTAATGATCATAATAGCACGATAAACCCTCCATGACAGCATACTATTTGACAATCATAAAATCTGCAATAACTTACTCGTAATCAGCAATTGCGTCAAAGACCCCTCTGTATTTCAGCACGGGGTGAACAACGTTGGACTCTATTGCCTTTGGTGAGGAAATATGCTTGAGGACATCAGCAACAGACGTCCAGACTCCTTCGACGTCCTTCTCAATGCGCAGCTGTGTGCGAGGCTGTGTGAAGTAGTCCTTTAGAGTGCTGTGGAATTTGGTACCCACTGCCATTTGTGCTGAAAGAATGTGTTGAAATATAATTAATGCCAGGTCTCCTGAAAACCCCTTTTCAAGGCACATTATACATAACAATTTCTTTTCGAAATACAAAATATTGCATTTGTTTTGGTTTCCCTAGCCTTTTTTGTAGCAGGTTGTACTTTTTACTACTTGTTATGCAAAAACCTATTCAGTGCAAATATATTTTTTATACTTATAATTTGATTGGAGTTTTTTTGTCCATTTTTTCTCCAAAATTATCTAGATTTGGAAATGGACACCTAGTTTGAATTGTAATGTTCATTAAGCCGCAGTTTCTGCCCTGCTTTGAATAAAACCTTTTCATGAAATATTATAACAAAAAAAAAATTCGATGAAGTTTACAATAATTTTACATGGGTAAAAAGTACTGGTTTTCTTAACAATTTAAAGCATAATGCCCCTAAAATTACCTTCATAAAACCTGTTGAACTCTTCCTCTCCCAACTCAGCAATCCTCTCTTGTTTCCACTTCTCCAGTGCAACCCTGGACTCATCCGTCATTGTTTTGTTCAAGATTAGTGTCACAGAAGGAAACTGCTTGGCATAGTCATTCTGATGCTGTTTTATTTGGAGGATCTTATCTTCATTGGCATACCCAGGCGTTGCTGGTGAGCTTCTAGTGGCATTATTTACTGAACAAGTCTTCAAACCTCTCACAGAACCGTTGTTCACCAGTACACCCACGAAATTCACACAAGTCCTTGTATTCTGCCACATTTTCCTTTTCAGCACTTCCATTGTGAACACTGGACTGTACTTTAATGCATTGTTTCTTGTGGGAATCACTCTATCACATGCCCTATCACTCGCAGCCCGGCTGTTACTGTTTTGATGAGTATGGTTGCTATTTTTAGCTGTAAAAAAAGTTGTTTTTTACGTTTGTAAAGAGCGTGGCGCCGAGCTGTGACGAGGTGGCGTCTATCATATGATTGTCGCTGGCACCGTGTCAAACACGGGTCCTACGCAATTAGGTGCGGAGCGAAAGCGATAGTGTACAATACAAATGTAAACAGCTCAATTAACGATAGCAAACGACGCAAAATGTGAGGCTTCTGGCCGATAATATTATCTGTAATCTACAGGGGACAATCTAGTCTTGTATAAGGTATTTACAGATTGAATCAGACAAGAACAAGGCAAGGCCGACTAGAACAGAGAAAGTCTATCGCAAGGTTGTCTAGAAACCTGACAAGTTCGAATCACTTACCCTCTTCCTGTAGGCGTTTTTTCTTTTGTTTTTTGCTCTCTAACAACGGGCCGAACAGTTCTTTATTCTCTTTGTGCCATAGCTTAAGTTTTTCAGCCGGCTTTAGGATAGAAGCGGGTTGAACTACTTTGGTCCTGATTGAATTTACCGAATGTCGCTTTGAAATTCTTTGGGTTATTGCGCAAAATGGCCGTAACATGTTGTTGGCCGATTCTACGATACGATGGAGATACGCACGTACTTAATCCGGGACTAAGAGATGAGAAAGGGCTAAGGTAATATTTCCTAAAAATGACAACCCGGTAAATAAAAAATCGTACAACAATCTAACGATATTGTCAAAAAATTAACAAGACCGAGAAGACGCCATCATTGTATTGTTAGTTTTTTTTTTCAAGTGTTACCCTCAGGAATAAGAACTTATTCTGAGGTGTTACCAGCCAGCGTTGTTCATTGTAGTTATGTTTCAAAATCACTTTTCTTTTACTGCCATCTAGATGTACTTTATCGAATCATTTTCAATGGCAACTTTCGCTTTCAGCTACTAGGGCGGCGATCGGGGCGATCGGTCGGTCGGTGACTCTGTGCACGCAGTGTACGCACAAATTTGTACGTAGGTCACAAATTCGTAGGTACGCGGGTTGATGTGCTGTCGAGAACGTTACATCCTTGTAGACTGTTTACCGTAAATAAGTCGCTCATATAATATTCATTGAAGGTTGCTTAGGTTTTACTCTCTCAGCCAGCAGCCACATAGAAGCACAGAAGGGACGTGGGGACGTTAACGTCTTAACGACTGCCATTACATTACAGTAAATGCTTAACGTGCGTTGTGAAGCACGAAAGCGCTCGGAAAAAATGCCACTAGCGATAGCCATCAGATGGTCACCCATCCAGTACCTGACCGCGCCACTTGTTGCTTAACCCAAGTAATTGACTCGGTTCCCCTAGTAGGCCACGAGCGCTTCAATATAATCTCCATACTCTTTAAATTTATCTGATATTTTATCTCTATAAATTTCCATAAAATGCCACTTAGACCTTTATACCTACCTTTCGACCACTGCTTGCAATATTTACGAAAAGGGTGTCCCGATGATATCATCTCTGGCCGAAGTAGGTCGCCGATGTACGCCCTTCGGCAAAATTGGATAGCGCAGGGACGATAATATCTATAGGTGCCTAAAGAGAGGCTTTGCCATATAATATTCAGCAACAATAAAAGAACTGGTATATCACCATCATCATCATGATCAGCCGGGGTCATTCCAGTGCTGGACATAGGCCTCTCCCAAGATACGCCACTGAGCCCGATCTTCGGCTCTCCTCTTCCAGTCACTGCCCACCGCTTTGCGAACAGAGTGCTTAGTGCGAGTTTTTTAACTACTCGATCGCGTTAACGTAAACTCATATTTCTATGGCATCGAGGAAGCGCCACCTAGCGACAAGTATGGAAATCAAAATTGCTGAGTGCGAGTTGTAATACTTAGATTACGTTGAGAAGTGAACACGTTTACCAGCCAAAACACGAATAAACGCGAGTGCGAGTTGTACTGTAACAACGTTTTGCCTTGAACGGTTAACTTACTCATACTCACTACTCAATGCTCGATTAACGCGGTAGTAAAGTTATTCGATTGGATCTGTCAAACTCGCACTAAGCACTCAGAGTGCTTAGTGCGATTTTGACAGATTCAATCGAATAACTTTACTACCGCGTTAATCGAGCATTGAGTAGTGAGTATGAGTAAGTTAACCGTTCGAACTGGCAAAACGCTGTCACAGTACATACAACTCGCACTCGCGTTTATTCGTGTTTTGGCTGGTAAACGGGTTCACTTCTCAACGTAAACCATTACAACTCGCACTCAGCAATTTTCATTTCTATACTTGTCGCTAGGTGGCGCTTCCTCGATGCCATAGAAATATGAGTTCACGTTAACGCGATCGAGTAGTTAAAAAACTCGCACTAAGCACTCTGAGTGCTTAGTCTGAGTGGCATCGAGGAAGCGCCACCTAGCGACAAGTATGGAAATTAAAATTGCCGAGTGCGAGTTGTAATGGTTTACGTTAACAAAACCTCGTTTTGATGAATTATCGCAAAAAATTTCAACATCACGTTGCCTTAGGCAATTCACAATTACAAGACCCATTGTAACAATGATCTAAGAGAGCTTTTAGCGAGGGCCCACGAAACTAAATATTTGTTCGGTGAATTATGATTTATGGGGAAACCTTGAAAGCCTTGGGAATATTTAGATAAAGCAAACATGATTAATACACTCAATAGGGAAAAACGAGTAGGTAATTTTTTTACATGCTGAGCTTTCGAGAAGTCTTATCTTGATCTTAGAGTCGATTTAGTTCGGTGGTAGCGGAGCGGTGTAGAACGCCGGCCTCTCAATCGGGAGGTCGTGGGTTCAAACCCCGGCATGTACCAATGACTTTGTTTTCTAAGTTATGTACAGTGAAATTATAGTAACAATACCACTCGCCGACGGTGAAGGAAAACATCGTAAGGAAACCCTAGTGTCTGAAGTGTTGACGTAACTCAGGGCTTGCTACGTACAATGGCCCAACTATGAGGCTAAGTGCGGAAATCTCTGGTCTAACTAACTAACTAACTAACTTAGAGTCGATTATTCGGTTCTTTTACTGAAAGTGATAGTAATACTTGAGATTTTTTATTAACAAAAAAATAATCTGTGATTGAAAGTGAAAACAAAAGCGAAAGAAGAAATGGACTAATAGTACTTCATTATCCTCAAACCTCAACCCATTATGTCCCCACCGAGGGGCACGGGTCTCTTCCTTGAGGAAGTTATAGGCCATACTCCACGGGGGCCAAGTGCGGATTTGTGAAGATTTGCAAGACTATAGTGGCTGGTCTTACTGTCAGAAGTTTTCAAGCCGCCCTAAGGCCTCCGACTTGGCTTAACGACTGCCATCTATCGACGACTATAGTACTTGAAAATTAGAAATACAAAGTTGTCAAAAATGGCATGATGCCAGTCTCAGCGTGATGCCAAAGCAGGTCTTTAGAGTAAGGAGTAAAAGAGCGGGACTTGTAATGAACTACTCGAATCTCACGTAGTAGCCTTTTAGCTTCGAGTGTTTTCGAGGGCCTTACCTAATGAACCAGTAGCTTTATGTCAAAGTACCTAATCGTTTTGTCAGGCGGTACTGTAAGAGGACTGCTTTTGAAGTAGCCTAGGGAAAAGTTATAGGTAAATTGAAATTTATCTAACTGCCTCGCTGGTCCCTGCCTACCTCTCTGGGCTACAGGCGTGAGGTTATGTATGTATGTGTGTATGTATGTACAAAACTACTTAAAACTGTCAGCTTTTGGCAAAATAATCAAAAATATTTTTGTAGACTTTTAGTCCGGATCTACTTACGGGTGTTGTTATATCGGAATAGTCCGACCAGGTTTCGCTCCGGTTCGCAGAGCTTAATCTTGGTGAGCAGGGACATTGTAGACTAAAAGTCTACAGTTTTAGTTCAAAATTTTTTTTTCTCGAACAAGAAATATGTCGATAATTTAGGAACACACTTTATCGATATATTTCTTTTCTAGCCTCTCTATTTTGATACTCTTGAAACATTTTCGATGATGTTTACATAAAACACGCTGAGATTGAATAGGACTGGTGATGTAATTTACGTAGGTAGACATATTGGTAACGTTGTGATTTTTACAATATTTTCGCAATCAATCAGTCTCTTTACCGCCACTTTTAATTTAGAAAACAGTAAGAACCATAACCTAAATCAAAAGTGGCAAACAGCACGTAAAATGGGCCGTTTTCAGTACAAATTCACAAAGTACTTCAAAGTACTTGGCGGTTTTATCGCTAAAAGCTCTCTCTTTCAGACTACCTTGGGATGGACAGAACTGAAAGACGAAGAGAGTAGGTAGTGGTAGGTAGGTGTACACGAAGTATATTAGACGACTTCTGTGGCGTAGCGGTAGCGCATCTGCCTACCATGCAAGAGTTCCCGGGTTCGAACCTCGGCTGGGGACAAAAAAAACCCCAGGTCTTGGATGTTTTCATGTTTGTGATGTCTTTGTTTCTGGTTCCCACCACACAGGGTATCCTAGTGTGGCGCCAGAAGCAATGTACGCTTGTACGTAAAATGTTATAGACAGGAGCAAATTACAGTTTAGGTATGTATTAAATTTTTTCGTTCGACATAATAGGATGCCTATCGATATCAGTCCTTGTATGCCCCCACTGCTGGAGAACGAGTCTCTTCCTACATCGCAGGAAGGTTAAGCCATACTCCACCACGGGGGCCGGGTTGGTGGAGGATTGTAAGACAGTGGCGGGCCTTACCGTCAGAAGTGATCAAGCCCTTATGGGCGGCCTCTAACACGGCTTACGACTGTCATTACATGACAGCCGGAACTAACGGCTTAACGTGCCTTGCGAAGCACGGAAGCGCTCGCAAAAATGCCACTAGCGGTAGTCACGGGACGGTCACATTATCCTGCCCTGGGCCGTGCCTGTTGTTGCTTAACTCAAGTGATTGATTCTCTACGAGTACTTACATAATAATAATAATGTTGGCTTTTTTGCATCTACTTAATGAGATGATTCATACAGCGTCCAGTGGTATCTTCACTCACACTAGATGGGTGAAGGGACCACTCCGACGCTGTAGTGCCTGGGACATGGTTTTATAGATGGTGTAGGCTTGCCCAACACCTATACCATCCTGACAGCTTAGTCGGCTTAGCCCACAGGAAAGACTAGTCAATACGTGCGGAGCCAACCAAGCCGCGGGTTTCCTCACGATGTTTTACGAGTACAAAACCTTACTAAATTCGAGCTACATGTACTTCATGTAGTCAACACTTTGTAGCGTTACCCTTGTTCTCTCTCTCAATCTCTGTCTTTGAGAAAGAGCACGTAGCCTATAAACGTCCCCCTGCAGAGCACAGGCCTTCTTTCAAAGAGAGCATATGGGCTTAATTACCATGCGGCCCACGGCGATTGGCAATTTCAATCGCCGATGTTTTTGAACACGTCAGACACTCAGGTTTCCTCACGATCTTTTCCTTCACATTAGCGAGTGGTACTGCTGCTATAACTTCACAAAAGTACATAACTTAATAAAATCATTGGCCCACACTGGGAATCGAAACTGGGTCTCTAGCTTCCGAGTCCATTGTTCTACCCATTGAGCTACCGCTATAGGCTACATAAACAATCGCTAAAAAAAGTGTGAACGTTTATATGCAATAGGTTGCGAAAGCATAGCAACGAAATTCGGATGTACCTATTTACGGAATTCCGTATCGAAATTCCGAAACGGAATACCGGCCAGCTTAAGCTTCAATAATGTTCACAGACAGAACACGAAATGGCCTAAGTACGAAAATAAGCGGTTTGTATGCCTGAATGAAAGATGATCGTCGACAGAAAGTAATGAAAAGACGTGACGAGCCTTCCCCAAATGGGGATCAGGCGAGAGGTTTGAATAAGCTCGTGTTACAGACGGGAAAAAATCCAATGGCTGGGAAAAAAGTGTTGGTTACGATCCACTTACATATTTTTTGGTGTCTCATCTGTAATGCTGGCCAGCGTTTGGGTGGCTTCATGAGAAAATGTATTATAAAATTAAAAGCAAATAAAAAAAAACAAAAGAACTTCGGGGATCTCGGCGGCGGTCGGTAACGAGGAAAGCCACGCTCATGTTGGCTGTATAAAACTTTCGGATTATGTGTCAATATCGATATCAACTCTTGTAAGTCCCCACAGCTAGGACACGGGTCTCTTCCTGCACCGCAGGAAGGTTAGGCCATCACTACGGAGGCCATGTCCGGTTGGTGGAGGATTGTAAGACAGTGGCTGGCCTTACAGTCAGAAGTGATCAAGCCGCCCATGAGGCCTCTGCAATGGCTTAACGACTGTCATTACATGACAGCCGGCATCAACGGCTTAACGTACCTTGCGAAGCACGGAAGCTCTCGGAAAAACGCCACTAGCTGTAGTCACGTGATATTCACCCTTCCTGCACCTGACCGCGCCTGTTGTTGCTTAACTCAAGTGATTGGTTCCAATTACTCGGTTCGACTAGGCCACGAGCGTCACGGATTATGTGTGAATTACTGTAATTATGAAGTTATGGAAAACAGTGAAGAACAATACGGTGTCTTCAACATTCTTCAGCGTGTAGGGGCGCGCTGTTCGTCGGAACTAGGGATTAAAGCCTAATACTTACTTTTTTCAATGATATAGGCACGACCATGGTTGTTATTTGCCTCAATTTGGTAGTCTACAAAGCATTAGCAGTACAATGTCATTCCACGGGTATAACCCGCGCAAATTACATAGGGATCTCTCGCGAAGAAGATCAAATCGCGCGAGGCGCCGAGTTAAGTAGCATGGGTTATATAATATGTCACCGGAAAATAACAAGATCCGCCAGTTTATAAATTTCCTAGGAAAATTATAAACTTTCGTATTATTTTAAACGAGAGATATATTGTATTATCTTAGGCCCACATTTTCGCAAATTGATAAACTTACCAAATTCAAGCGTAAAATAATAAGTAAGCCTTAACGAAACGCCACCTGCGCTCTGATTGGTTCAAAAAGTCACGTGTTCTTGCTCCATCTAGAAATATCGTTGATGAAGTGAAATTTACCACAGAGCTACGAAAGTTTTATAGTGGTCATGATCAAAATAGTAAGAAGTCGATTAAAAAAGTCGAAAATTAAAAAAAGTCGTAATAATGATGTAAGACTATAATAAAGCTAAACCTTTGGGACGTCGCAATGTTGCAAACCGAAATTAGGTTCGAAGTTTCTGGATGGAGCGAGCGGAGCGAAGCTCCATCCTAGAACTTCGGGTGTTAGGTTTTTTATTATATAAGAGGAAAAAAATGGGTCCAGAAGAACAAAATCATTCATACAGCAAGATTTTGAGGTTGGGTTTGCAGAAAATTCAACAATAATTTTCTCGAAAACTACGCATCTCCGGCAAGAATGAATTGCAGGTAGGTAATCGAAACTGATCAATTTATACTAGTACCTAAGTCTATGGACACAAGCATTGTCACTGTCGACATCAACCAATCAGAGAGCAGTGTGTTATTTGCCGTATGTTATAAAAGCGTAAAATAAAAAGCTCTTCTGTCATTGGTCGAACTGTTAAGAATCTTACGAATGGATATCCGTTAGTTTATAAATTAACCACGAGACTTCGCAAATTAATAAATTTGCGAAAATGTGGGCGTAAAATTTATCTCTCGTTTACAATCCTACGAAAGTTTATAAATTTCCTAGGTAATTTATAAACTTGCGGATCTTGATATCTTCCGGTGACATATATACCACTATTACTACTTGTACTACTACCATTGCAATGCGATTTGTTACTAGACTACCGATAGTGTGAATAAAACGACCACTACCGGACTAATATGACTCTATTGAATAACTATTCATTTTAGAGACTCGCCCACCAGGTGAATGCCAAATGTTATGTTCGGTTCGGTGACTTCGGTGGATGTATGACGGAATTATAGTCCTATCAAGCCTTGCCCAAAAAGAAAAAGGTGGAAACCTGGAAAGGAAAGGTGACCATAGAAGTGGTTACATGATCAGCTTTCATTTTAGGCGTGGACCACACTGGTGAACAAAGTGCTTAGTGCGAGTTTTTTAACTACTCGATCGCGTTAACGTAAACTCATATTTCTATGGCATCGAGGAAGCGCCACATAGTGACAAGTATGGAAATTAAAATTGCTGAGTGCGAGTTGTAATGGTTTACGTTGAGAAGTGAACACGTTTACCAGCCAAAACACGAATAAACGCGAGTGTGAGTTGTACTGTGACAGCGTTTTGCCAGTTCGAACGGTTATCTTACTCATACTCACTACTCAATGCTCGATTAACGCGGTAGTAAAGTTATTCGATTGGATCTGTCAAACTCGCACTAAGCACTCAGAGTGCTTAGTGCGAGTTTGACAGATCCAATCGAATAAGACACGAAGAATAAGGGCGAAGAAACTATGTGTTGTATGTAATGCGCGCTGAAATCTGGGTGATTCAAGAGCCACGGTAATGCAATTAGTAATTAAAAATACCAGCTATTTGGACTATTCCTTTTAAGTATTGTTGTTAGGCGCAGAAGAGCCCTAGTTACTATATAACTCGAAAAATTGGTCAGTTGAAATGGCACCGGACCAAGCGAAGTGTAAACTTCACTCGGCACTAGAAACTGTCCATCCGCGGTGGGCACGCATGGTTATTAAGCCCATACTTACTGAGAGAATGCTGTGTACTGCAGTGGGGCGTATAAGTTACATAAAAGAAAAATGGATGTATCATATCCACAAAATATAAGCTTCATAAAATCTCGCTTAAATTTCATCTAAAACGAAGCGTTTTACCAAATCCGATTTTAGCCGGCGAGGCAGCCATTCTTTACTGAGAATGGATTTTCTTTTTTATACCCTATTCGTTGCAAGTTTTCTATAATAAAAGTTCTCGTACACCTGAGCTAGGAGCTTGCCGTAGGTAGGTAGGTATCAATCATTGGACTGGAAACACGCTCGGCAGACGAGGTTTGACTACTAATACTGGGCACTATTTCAAAGAACTATAATAGAATGCTTCGCAAGGCACGTTAAGCCGTTGGTGCCGGCTGTCATGTAATGGCAGTCGTTAAGCCATTTCCAGAGGCCTCATGGGCGGTTACATAACTTCTAACAGTAAGGCCCGCCACTGTCTTACAATCCTCCACCAACCCAGACTTGGCTCCCGTGGTGGAGTATGGCCTAAACTTCCTGCAATGCAGGAAGAGACCCGTGCCCCAGCAGTGGGGACATACAAGGGTTCATAACGTAACGTATAATAGAATCACTCTTCTTAGTCACCTTGTCCTACCTTAGTCAATCATCCAGGTAAATTACCGTATCAATTTTCTCCGCTAATTTTCTGTGTTTTTGCTTTTCGTGTATGATAGAACTAATCAACTGGAAGAACGAATTTTTCCCTAATATAGGTTAAACTTAAAATGAAGAGTCGACGGCATCATTGTTACCATTGTTTTAAAATAATTTTGTTTCCTTTGCATTTTATGCTCTGTTTTGTTTATGCTTTCTTTCTGCTGTGACTAGTAATGTACATTGGGGTTTATGATACGCAGCCATGATTTAAAAACGTTGGAATAAATTTTTCATTTCCAATTACTTCAAGTTCACACTTTTCGTAGTTGTACAAGGAGAATCTACGCAGATATTTCTAAAGAAAATATCAGGATTCATCCATCACGGAAAGTCTTTCAAAAGATATTTTTATCTTGGCACCTCTATCTTTGTGTCAGTATGAAATTGTAAGGTTTTTATTGGTATTTACTTCCATTAGTATATTTTTGGTAGTGTTACTCAGTAGGATGTTATTGGGCATTCTGGACCAGCTTCCATTCGTTTGAGCTCACGACGCACCGCGCCGGTTGGCGCGGCTTGTCGCTCTCTCAAACTCATTACAGCTATTCCAGAATACCCAATAACATCGAGTGATTCTAATTTATAGTTTCAATAATTTTACGAGCAACCTACACAGTTTATGATAAATTCCATCAATGAAAACGAATGACACTAGGAAGCTTGAGTGAATGCAACTCACCATCATCTTGGTGGAGATAGGTCCGCATAGTCACTGAGTTGAATTAAATAAAGGATCCCCAAGCTCAACTGAATTGTATTTACCCACTAGCTATGTTTTGTGCAGTTTCGTAATATACTAGATAAAACAGCACACATTATTTGCGGTATCGGTTAGGTTTCCTCATTAAGACAATGACATGAAATATTCCAAGTGATACTTGTATTTACCCAGTCATAGTTTTGTGACCAGATTGGCTTCTCCCACTGAATGAGTTTAACACCACTGGTGTCTACTTTTCATAACAGTGACACAAAACTTTGCTTTTTCAACCCAGTTTGTTTTGTAGTCAGATTGACGTCTCCCACATGAACAAGGTACAACACCACAAATTTTGTTATCAGATTGACTTCCCGTGATGGCCCTTCATACAATAACATAAAAGTACAATTTCAACTTAATCATATTTTGTGGTCAGATTGACGGCTCCCACTGTTAGAAAGATTCAGCACCACAAATTACTTTGTGATCAGATTGACTTCATGTGATGAACCTTCTTGCGCAACAGTGACACAAAACATTTTCGTCTTAACTGTATTTTATGGTCAGATTGACGTCTCCCATTGTAAAAAAGGTGATTCCAACACAACAAAATTTTGTGATCCTTTTCATGTGACACAAATACTGGGTGATTGGCAGAACCAGGAAATACTTGTATTTTAGGCATATTTTATGGTCGGCACAAAGAATACCTTACTTTTCCCACAAAAATGTTAGTGATCAGATTGAAGTCTCCTGTTTATCGTTCACTACGGAAAACACAAAACATTGCACAGTAGGAAAAATGTACTTCTACAGTTACTTGAATCCTTGGGTATACTTAAGTAAAATCGTGAATTAATGATAATATCACTGACACATAAAAGTATACTTTCATTAATGGAAATCTATTTCCTACTAACGTGTCACTTTAGTTAACGCGAATGCGAATATGATAGGTGGCTGGCAGGGATTGTCAACCTTTAGCTGTTGACGCAGGAGTTATAAATTTGATACGAAGTATACACGGTGTAAGAAAAAATATGTTGTCAAAAAGTACAGTTTTATTTATAAAAGTTGGTTCCTTTGAACATTCCTTAAAGGTATTCCGGTAATAAAGCATTTTCCATGTTATTATTTTTTTAAGACTTGATGTTAAAGTATTTTAAGAAATCATGATTTTGTAAATACGACCGACAGCATTTTGTCTTTTTTTAATTGAAACTTGAAGATATTATTCTCATCCCATTATACGTAACTGAACCTATGCAGATAGTTTTATATTTTTTCAACAGTTTTCTAACATCAGTTCTCGTTCATTTTCTATCTAAATTTATCTGTAACATACAGTAAAATAAATACAGTAAATTTTACATAACCCATAAATAAAGAATTTAGAGGGGTCATAATATTTTAATGTATCACCTACATAAGAGATAACCAAAGGTTGACTATACTAGCTATACTCTAGTCTAAGATCCACACGGAAAAAACTCGTTGCATCAAAATATTTAGCTGTAGGTATCATTAATACCTAATGTTTGACTTTCACATAATATTGTGGAGTCTACCAAATGCTTTATAAAGAATACCTAGATAAGTATTATTTATCCTGAAATACATTTATATAGTAATTTCATCGATATCATACGATGTTTTCTATGGATAAGCTAGAGGAATTAATTATAATTTCCTATTTAGCTCATCATCCGATTTCTGGTAACTGGAAATAACAGTTTATTTTCTTCTGCTATAGTGAAATATTCACCCAATTCGAACATTATCTGATTAAGATCAAGAAAATCTAAAGTAAATTGCAACATGTGTATCTAGGACTATTTACTCCTACCTAGGTATGAAACCTACGAATTTGCTACGTTAACGTTATTGGATCCGTTGCAAGCTTCTGATTGCGAAACATCTTACCTACAATAATCGATATATTGGTCACATTATGTTGCAATGGCAACCAGCCACATTAACTTGAGCTATTAAATAGTGCTGACATTATGAGAATAACATATAGGCTTGACCTTGCTACCGGTCAAGATGATTTGGTTAAGTACCTACTTTTGAAGGCAAAGCAAAAATTTTGGGTGTTCGATACTAAAAAGTAATATGTATTACTTTTATCAACAATCACCTATATTCATACACCTATAAATAAAGGCGATTTTCGCATTTACTTCATTACAGTACTTGTAATAAAAAAACAACATACACATTTAGGATATAAACCTATAACACCCTGATTTATCTAAAATTCTCATCACTTCCGATAACGTGATAACGCTGTTCAGTACAGTCTCCGTGTGGTGTAATTATCTACGACTTCCTCGCTACCAGTCACTCCATCGGTATCAAAATGTTAGTAAGTATATTTATTTACATCCTAATTTTTTTTTTTACGTGTTCCACTGACTAAACCGTATTAGTCCCTATATGAAAACTATGTCCCGAACTATGTCTAAAAAATATGTTCCAGTCACTACATTTATCTAGTATAGTAATTACAATACGGTGTATAAATCGTTTAGGTTAAATGTATAAGACTGGTATAAAACTATGTTATTATTATTTCAGGTCTGACTCCGAGTTTGAATTCTCTGGTGTACCTATTGCTGTGCAGTCGAGTAAGAAGCAAAAGACTCCAACCAGCTCCAAACGCAAAGCATCGAGCTACGTTGAGGAGACAGTTAGGTAAGAATACAATACATCTATAGTTTATTATAAATTATTGTACACTTTACACATCGTTTCAAATGACGATTCCCTCGATGTAATCAAGCTGTTGATGAAAATCTTGGAACATTGAAAGAGATAACAACTGTTTATTTGTTTGTTTCATAACTAAAAGTTGTTTATTCGTCTTAATAATTCAAACCATAGGTTTGACCCTTAAACCTTATTTTCTATAGCCTAAAGCCGGGGCCGCTGCACCATGTTACGCGTGTTACAAAAAACGTAACACTTAAATATAATAAAAGTGGGACATGGTATAACACGTTAGGTACTTGTTATATAACGTTACGTTACGTAACACGTAAAGTGTTAATACCACTCCCCATTTTTGTTTTAATAACGTGTTACATTTTTTGTAACACGCGTAACATGGCGCAGCGGACCCGGCTTAACATTGATCGTTACGGTAAATGTTTACATCCAGGGAAAAGTTTACTGGAATAGAATTAGTCTCGTTATATTATTCGTTGTTACGTTGTCGCGTCATTTGACTCTAGCACACCGCTGAGTCATTGAATCGTTGATTACATTGCAGGCATGTACTCGTAAAGGTTAACATGCTGTCGACTGTTTACTTTGCATCTTACTAGTCGTGGGTTCGATACCCGCTTCGCGTAGTATTTTTGTTTTCCATGTAAGATATGCTTATTAAGAATCACTTGGGATATTTGCTTATTAAGAATGACATATATGGGATAGATCAAAACTAGATATGTACCCTTCATATTAAACTATCATCCACTTCATACTCGTTCAATGTATGTGTATCTCCTATAGATAGCCTACCCAATCGGAATATAGGTATAAGTTTATGAAGGTACTTATGTTTTAAAATATATTGTTCACTTTTACAGGTCTGCAAGCACCTTAAAGAAAAAGACGGTGGGAGATCTTTTCGGGATTTTGCGAGACGCAGAGAAGGTCGCTAAAGCGACTCCCGAGCAGCACCAACTGGGGTCGAGTCTAGTGACGCGGGTCGCCAATGGTCACGTTCGTCGGACAGCAACGACGGAAGGAGAATTCTATATAGAATTGAAGGTCTACAACACTACCGATGCTGCAAGTACCAACGTTCAAGAGAGGTGGAAAAAAGCGTTGATGGTAATAAAATTGCAGACTGATACGGACACACCGCACTGGGACGTATTACAGAAATTTATTAAACAAGTTTATTCACTGTATGATAATAGTGAGGCGAGTTTTTTTAGTGATAAGATAAATATAAAATAAAATTCCTTTAATTTATAATAAACATATTATTTTGCTACTTACCTATTTATTTTTGTGTCTAAAACCTAAATTTTAATTATCTGTTTCCTGGTCAATCTTACTACTTTTTATTTACAATGCCTTATTGCATTACTTGCAAAACTCTTGTCAACCCAAAAAGTTGGGTGGGTCATATGCGCAGCACTGACCACAAAAGCAAAGTCGCAACTCATCATTTGTCAGAAGATGTTGAGGTTCTGACCTCTGCATTCCGTAATCGTATTGCAACTTATAAGATACAGGCTAACGGTGATGGTCAGCACTCAATTGAAACCTTTTTCGAGTCTATCCATAATAAATTAAAATCTCTGATTGATATTTCATTGAAAAAACACGTTTGCATAAAAGTCAATGTTGAGCTTTTTTCATTTTTCCTTATGTACAAAAACGATTTGCAAGAACTAAAATCGTTTGGCACGAAAAACATTACCATACACATGAACCACAACTTCAATTCCATTTTTTCAGAAATCATAAATACATTGAAAAAAAAGCTTGAAGAGTTTCAAGAGCGAGATAGCGGTTGGACATTTTTGAGTAACTCTCATTTGGAAATCAATGTAAATAAATATCAACCATTGAGTGGGTCATCGTTTATAGATTTACCAAAATTTATAAAAAACAAAAAAGCATGTTTGAATATAAAAAATGATGATCCTTATTGTTTTCTTTGGTGTGTTACAGCTGCTCTATTCCCTTCAAAGAGCCACCCCGATCGTGTCTCGTCTTATCCCGATTTTCGCGATATTTTTAACACTCAAGGCTTATCATATCCAGTAACTTTTTCTGACATCCCGGTGTTTGAAAAAAATAATCCAGATATCGCTATTTTTGTGTATGGCTTACAAGGCAAAAAAACTGTTGTAGGTCCACTATACAGATCAGAGTCTTCCACTGCGAAAAACATCGTTCATCTGCTATTTCTCGAGAATGATGAGGGCTCTCACTTTTGTTTGATCAAAAACCTTCCCCGTCTGGTTAGAAGCCAAATATCTAAACACCATCAGCAACTGCATTTTTGCTCATCATGTCTGTTATTTTTTAAAACATCTAATGAACTAGTCATTCATGCATGTGGTGGTATTGCTACAGCTCTTCCTAACCAAGGGTCGGTTCTTCAATTTAAGAATTACGAACGAAAACAAAACATACCCTTTATCATTTATGCTGATTTTGAGACTATGCTTCAACGTCATCTGGGGTGTGAAGCAGACCCTAACATTGCGAGCACTAGCCTGCTACAACAACATGTGCCCTCAGCGTTTGGTTACTATATTGTTTGTACAGTGGATGCCAAGTATAATCGCTACGTCAGCTATCGGGGATCAGACTGTGTATCAAAATTTGTAGAATGGTTGTATCGAGACATGAAGCAAATACACACTATTTTAAAAGCTAATATTAAAATTATATTCACGGATAATGATTCACAAAATTTTGAAAATGCTGTCCGCTGTCATATTTGTGATAATCTTTTAATATTTGACAAGGTTCGAGACCACTGTCACATCACTGGTCACTATCGGGGGGCAGCTCACAAGCATTGTAATTTACAATTTAAACTACCAAATTTTGTTCCAGTTGTTTTCCACAATTTGTCAGGCTACGATTGCCATTTATTTATCAAAGAACTAGGCGAGGCGCCTGGTCCGATTAGAATAATACCTAAAACAAAAGAAAACTATATTTCTTTCACGAAGTATATACCATTATCGAAAGATGAAGGTATCCAACTTCGATTTATCGATTCATTTAAATTTTTAGGTACCAGTTTAGAAAAACTCACGAAAACAATGAAGGTGGAGGAATTCTCGTTGTTGAAATCATTTTTTGCAAATGACACTGAACTCAAATTACTCACTCGCAAAGGTGTTTATCCATATGACTATATGTCACATTGGAAATGCTACGAAGAAAATTCCCTCCCACCCAAATCTGCTTTTTATAATACTATCAGTGGTGAAGAAATTTCTGATCAAGATTATGAACATGCCAAGTCAGTATGGTCAACTTTCTCCATTCGTAACTTAGGTGAATACACTGATCTATACGTTAAAACAGATGTCTTGCTACTAGCCGATATTTTTGAACATTTCCGCAAAACATGTAAACGATATTATCAATTAGACCCGGCATTCTACCTCACAGCACCCAGCTTATCATTTGATGCGATGCTTTTGAAAACTAAGGTCAGATTAGAATTGCTTAGCGACTTAGCGATTATTCGGATGATTCAGGATGGAATACGGGGTGGTGTATGTATGTGTTCCAAGCGACATGCGAAAGCAAACAATAAATACATGTCTGAGTACGACCCATCACGTCCCGAGTCCTTCATAACGTATATTGATGCTAACAATTTATACGGCTTCAGCATGTCTCAAGTATTACCTTTGTCAGATTTCAGATTTTTGGAACAGTCTGAAGTGAATACCATTGATATCACATCAGTTCCTGATAATGCATCTTTTGGTTATATTCTTGAAGTGGATATTATTTATCCCACACACCTACACGACTATCACAATGATTTCCCATTTTGTCCTGAGCGATGCATACCACCCGGTGGAAAGAGTTCGAAATTAATCCCTAACCTATACGATAAATATCGATATGTTATTCATTATGTGCATCTTAAAACATGCTTGAAACATGGATTAATACTAAGAAAAATCCATAGAGTCATTACTTTTCGTCAAAGTGCTTATCTCAAACAATACATTGAACTTAATACAAAACTGAGGCAACAAGCCCAATCAACTTTCGAACAAGACTTTTTCAAACTCTTGAACAACAGCATATTTGGAAAGACTATAGAAAATACTGAACACAGAGTAAACGTCTATTTGGTAAATCAATGGAGCGATAGTCAAAACAAAACGAAAAAATGCACATCGGCAGAAAAATTGATAGCCCGTCCAAACTTTCACAGTGCTTCAGTTTTTTCCGAAAATTTGGTTGCCATCCAAATGAAACCAGAACGTGTGGTTTTAGATAAACCTATCTACATTGGGTTTACTGTTCTTGAGTTATCCAAAAGCCACATGTATGACTTTCATTATTCAATTATTAAACCTATGTATGGGAAATATGTTGAGATGTGCTATACTGATACGGATAGCTTCATCTATCATTTGTCCACAGAGGACTTCTTCCTAGATTTGAAATACCGTTTACTACCTTACTTTGATACGAGTAATTACGATAGTAATAATATACATCAAATTCCATTAAAAAACAAAAAGATTCCTGGGCTATTTAAGGATGAAATGGGTGGTGAAATTATTACAGAATTTGTAGGATTACGATCAAAACTGTACTGTTTCAAAACTTTAGAAAAAACTGTCAAAAAGGCCAAAGGAGTAAAAATGAGCGTTATTCGCGGTCTTAACTTTAGTAATTATGAGCAGACCTTGTTTGAAGGTAATGTGCTGCGCAAGAGAAATATCTTGTTTAAATCGATAAAACATGAAATATTTACGCAAAGTGTCAACAAAATAGCTCTATCGAGAAATGATGATAAACGTTTGATTCATCGGGATCAAATCTCAACTAAAGCGTGGGGCCATACCTCAATATTATGAAAATAAGATAGTAAAATTGACCATGGGATAAAATTTAAAAATATGTAATCAAAATATCGTGATATGATGTATTTCATAGATCTGTTTCAGTCTTAGATGCTATGTGTATGGATTGCGGCTGCGGTAACCGCCGCGATAGAGCTAGTGTGGAATAAGCTTAATATTATGTTTTCGTTCTTATGCTCTTCAAGTTAAAGCTAAAGCTCTTTAGGTATGTTAAGAATAGCGTATTTATTTAAGTGAACTAATAATGTAATGAATTAAAATAGATAGGTACTTAGTTATAAAAGTGTTATGTACTATAAGCTAATAAGTATAGTTTTGGGTGAATAAATTGGGTTATACTACCAGCTTCTTTTATTTCCATGACCTAACATTGTTACCTAATGTTACAAAAACAAAAGAATATGTAAGTATTGTTAGTTCCTACATATCTCAGAAATTTTTGCTATAGACATAGTCTTGAGCGCGGTGGGATGAGGAGAGCTAAACTATATTCAATGAAGTTTTGATTTCGTGTCTACTGAAAGTATGACAGCTCCCTGTGGGAATCGAGCCCACGACCTCTGCAATAGTAATCAAACGCTATCATCACTAGACCGACGAGACAGTCAAAAGTAGGTCAAGTCAAGGTGTTAGCGATGTTGCAAACAGCAAGGGAGGCGCATCGATGTTGCATAGCGCGCAAGGGTTCAATGACTACTATTTACTTAGTCAGCAATGACATACTTGATTCAAACACATTCGATATTGATAATGCTGACTACGAATTCGAGCTCGCTCACTCTTATATGTATTAAAAGAGACAGGATTAATTTTCTAGAGCGATCGAAACGTATGAATAGGTAAGTTACACTCATCTACAAATCCATTTTATATTTGGTGGTTCAGTAATTTATTGTTACTGCATCGTTCGAGCCAACTAGAAGATCAGCAGACGTGAAAACATGTCGATTTCGGTAAGCATTATTTTTTTCCATCCAATTTATATTACACAGTTTGAAATAGGTTTGAATATTTTTAATAATTTTTTTTTTTTGTTTTTTTCAGATTTTAGGCGAGACTGATCCGACTGACCCTTACTACTACGCGCAAAATATTTTGAGTGGGTTCGATAGTGATGTCGAAGAAATACGAAACCCGGCTCCATCAGACGTGGGGAAGCGGAAAAGTAAGACTTCAAGGAAACGGGTTGCAAAGGACTCCACGTCTACATCATATGTGGTTAGCAAGGCGGCAAGAAGAGGAAATCGGTTGATAAAAATAGAAGTATTCGACTTAAATGAGTGTAAGGACACAAACAGTGAAAGTGCGGTGTTAAGTGCCCAATATGTTGTGATAGATCCTGTAGACGAAATAATGGACATGGTGGAAAACGTAGTTAAGAACATTTCTAAAATATGTGCAATAGTTATTAATTTCGTTTTAAATTAAAAATTAATTAAATAAAACATGTTTTCTTTTTTAAATACATTTACATTTATTTCTTACTTTCAATAAAAAAGTTACATAAATACTTGCTTATTCTAAATAAATTCTATAACATTATTTTCATAAAACCATTTCTTGACACATAGTACATTTTTCAACGCACATTGTTTGTGGTGAGAAAAACACGTAAAATTGCATACACTATATTTATCATGCAGGTATTTTATATTAGGACATTGATTTTCCTCGATATTAATAACACAACAATCACCACAAAGTTTATTTACCCACATGATTTTTTCTAAACCTTTTACAAAAATTTTCTTATTCCTCAATAAACTATAAATTAACCTATGAAATTCGCGGTAGTCAATAAAACCTTCACGCCAATAAATTCCTCTATTCTTTTCCAACCAAACAACTTGCTTTTTTTCGCTATCTGATAAAGTAGAAAATGGATAAGGAGGTTTTACCAAGTAGACCATAGTAAATTCTTTAGTAGCGAGAGCAAACTCTTTAATAATAAAATTATTTTTATAATCTCTAAATCCTTGTAAATCTACAAAAATATGTTCAGAATTCATGTTATTTTTTTAACGATGTTAGAAAGTGGTTTATATTCGATTACACAATCGTTTAGTATGAGGCAGTAAGCAGAAGTTTGATCTGGTATTTCTAAATCACTCTCTATTTCTACTCTAACATCAATGGGACCTGTCTTCAGGGTCTCATTTTGCCTGCAGCAATCTATTACAAATAATGGTGCTTTATCTTTGAAATCCTTCAGATTTAACAACGGCTCACACCGACGTCCATAGTAAGACTGTTGGAATCTAGCGTACTGCTCATATAATATCATATACCTTTCTTCAGTAAACTTAATATTGAGACTTTCATATGGAAAGTAAGTTGAATTTAAAAAAACCTTGACATCACGTACATAACAATGATCAAAGTGAGACATGTCTTTCATACCTAAACTTTTCCGATTAGTTTGTAAACCAATAATCACATAACGTGGTTTCTCTAATTGAGATGTGGTTTTTATAGACCAAGTATGTTTTGTAGTCTGTGGTAAAAGAGGGTATTCATAGAGATCCCAATTCCTAAATGCTAAACTGATAGGTCTATCTTTCTCCAAACATCTCAGCAAGTTAACTCTTTCACGATCAGATACTTTTATATGCGGTACTCTCCATACAATTTTGTTAATGGTTATGTCATCTAACACTTCATTAGTGGTTAATTTAATAGAATTAAGGTTTGTATTACTACGCAAAAGAACCAGCTCATGTTTACAGTTCATTATTATTTTATTATAATCTTCAGCGAAACCTAAAACTTTATTCAATGGGATACAGGCGGAAAAATTACCAGTAGTATTTTTTATTCCATCAATGTCCCACCCCCATAGCCGTGACATTTTTGATTCATTTTCATTCATCGAGAGCAATGATTTAATAGTAGTTGTGATCCCAGCATTTTTTATCCTATCAATTTCTACGCCATTTAGTTCATATCGAATGTCTTGGAAAAGAAAAAGCGCTGCATTATTCACCAACTCAATATTACTCACTCTCTCTTTTTTATCGCCATTTGGACGGTGCACTGTGATAGAACCTTCGATGTATAGTGTACTCTGTGACGGTAAGACGTATAAGTCTTGTTGATTGATGGGAATGCGTATTTCATCGTTTTTGTTAAAACTATTAATGTAGGGCTTATACGAATGGATTTGGTAGCTTTCAATGCTGTTGTCGTAGGCGAAAGAATCCAAGATATTTAAGATATTCATTTTATGACTTTTAAGTATCTGAGAAATTGTTTATTTTCCTTAGTCAGTTTTTTCTTTTTAGCAGGTGGTTTCTGTTGCGGTGGATGTGTTGTACTGAGATCTTTGGTTTCGGGTACCAATGTTTTATTTATGAAATCTATCATTTTCGTCTTAGGTGTAAATATAACTGTAGTTCTTCTTGTCGTAGATTTATAAGGTTGTTATTTGCATCCAAAATCCTTATATTAATCTCGCTAACTGTATTTTGATTTACTGGGAAATATATCAAATTTTTTGGGATTTCTATAATCCTGTACCCTGGCGGTACATTAGGTGCAAATTCGTAAATTATATGGCTAGGCTTCCCATTTATGTACGATCCGCTCACGATATCACATTCTATTCGAACGATGGTTGTTGGTAGAATGTTTACAGGGAAGAGAGACTCATGTAATATATTAGCTTTAAGAGTCTGATTTCCAAAACCCAATATCCTTCCGATTGAACCGGATTTCTCAAAATGAATATCTTTTGAACAAATTATTTTTGTGCTCAAAGTGTTATTGTTACATATCAAATTAAACGTACAGTCTACTAAATTTGTTTTTAAAAAGTCATTTATATCTAATAGCTCGTATGATCCTTCGGGTATTTCAATCATTTCGTTGTCGCCATAATGAAATTTGTTGTTGTAGCATTCTATGTTAGGAATCGAATTAAACGTCGAAAAAAAGATCAGCCCACATTCATATTCACCATCAAGCTGCAGAGCCGGCGAATAAAATGTTGACAAAGCTGGTTTACAACCGGTTATTGATAGCGTGAATGACATCGTAATAATGGTGAGAATAGTTTATGATTTCTTAATATAAATGTTTCAACCAGAATGTTTTTAAAAATTTTATGCATAAATGACCGCAATTATAGGTGTTGTTTTGTTGATAGTTCATATAACTATAATAAACGTTAGTGTTTTTTGTTAAGTACTTGATTAATTCTACAGGTGGTTTTAAACCATAACTATCAAAGTACACGCTGTAATTATTTATCTTAATGTAGGCTACCCAGTGAGTTCCCGGATTTATTGAATTATCTAGATTCAGGATAGCGCACTCGATGTTATTTGATTTGCTTGGTAAAGTGTCTCTCATATAGACACCTCGAAAGTATGGGATGTCCCGAGTATAATATATTAAATCTATATTACTCAGTGCTCGTCTGGGTAACCTTTTAACTAGTTTTTTGAAGAATGTACGCACAATCCCTTACCTGTCTTGTATGGTTTGATGTATAAACCTTTGCCTAAGGAGATCGATTCCATCATTTTATTGTGACGCACGGATTCAGAAAGATTTTTTTGGGCTGACTTGTAATCATTAACTGCTTTTGCTATTCCACCAATACCTCCAGCTAAAGAACCCAATGCTGATAGACCAGCAAAAATAGGAATGAGTGGAAGTATTCCTCCAGTTTTAGGGATGGGAATAATTCTTGGCAGCTTCATATTATTTTTCTTATGAAATATTTTTTTTGCTGCTAAGTATGCAAACTGAATAGCATCTTGAATATTTTTAGGTTTCTTTTTTTTCAGATGCGATTTTAATTTAGCCATAGAAGTTTTGAATGATTTAATTCCAGCACCCGATTTAATTTTTGCTTTCATTACTTTATTCACCAACCATGATGCAACTTTTTCACCTCTGCTAGCATCTTCTGATTTTAATCGTTGCTTTGCCATCTTTCTTAGCTCTAAGTCAGCCTTATGCCGATCTTCTAAACTTGAATACTTTGAATAAGCTATGTCGTGCAGCATACAAGCGCTGTCCAAAGGGTTTATGCCTTTATCGCCTCTTTGCAAACGTTCTTGTAATCGAGTACCTGGACCGCAGTAGTTGTAGCCTGGTAAGTGTAACTCTATTGGTAAATTATTGATTAAAGTATTGAGAAGTCCTTTCCCTTTCATAACTAACGATGTAATGAAAAATAAGTTAACTAATCTGTAGTAATATACTTCAATGCTTTATTATAGCACTTTTATTAATCCAACTATTTTCCTCTTGACCTAAGCCGAGCCATTTAACAAGATATTTGTTTCCCTTTTTTTTAATTACCTTCTCAACTAAATAAATATTGGGACAGCTAGTTTTTTGCAGTTCGTGTTCGTAAAAACAACCTTTTATTGGTATACAATGTTGATCTCGTATGTAATATGTTGTGGGTATAGATTTTATTACTTTTACAACAGTGAATAATTCGGTAGACCAGTTTGGTGTATATCCTTTTTGAAAATCTCCTTTGTGCTTGCTGATACGGACAAAGTCTCCAACACGAAATTTAATTTTCTTTGCAGGTAAGGAAGGTTGTGATTTGTTTATATTACATGCAACGAGTGATTCATTTAACTTGTTTATTTCAGACGGCATATGTTTTGTAGTGCGATGCATAGTATTATTATAGCTCTTAACTATATCACATAAAGGTTCTCCAATCCACTTATAATTTCCAAACAAGCTAAAATGTTTAAACAACTTGCTCTTCAAAGTTCTTATTAATCTTTCTACTATAGACGCTTTTTTTGTTGAATAAGTTGAATAATGATTTATTTTCCATCGGTTCGTAAGCTTCTGAAAAACGTCATTGTGAAATTCGGTACCCTTGTCGGTTTGTAAATTAGCAGGTGATCGGCCTTCTTGTAAAACCTTATCAAACGCTAGAGACACCTCAGTTTTTGTTTTATTCTTTAATGGAGCGATCCATGCGTATTTAGAAAAAGCATCGATGACTACTAAAATAAATTTGAATCCTTTGTTAACCTTCTGATAGTTTTGCATATCAATCAAATCGGCTTGCCATAAATCATCAATCCCTTTTAAAATAACAGAACGACGTGGGAAATTTCTTCTAGCTGCTTTATGGATTTCATTTACAACAGATTGTTTGCTCATGCTGGTTTCGATGAGTCTCTGAGTGCTACTATATGATCTTTAATAATATTACTCGCTTCTACCTTTGAACACTTCTCATCTAACTGTTTCTGTAGCAGTTGTATTTGAGTTTTTATACTTTTAAGTTCATTAATGAAATCTTGTTTTTTACAATATAATTTATTGTTTTTTTCTACATACTCCTTGCTAACAGCTTCATCTGCTGCTACAGCTAACGGTAATCCTCTCAATATACATTGTTTTAAGTCGTAAACTCCTGACTCATTTTTACTTAGCCCTGTGTTTATAGGAACCAAATTTAATGGATCTGACACACGCAGTCTTTTATGAACATGATGTCCAAATTTATCTATATTCATCTTGTAAATAGTGTGAAGGTTAGAGTAGAAATAAAATAAAATATAGATTACATAAGTATTTATTCATTTTATATCACACCACGTTTTTTCAGTTCTGTTAAAACTGATACAATTTCATCATCTAAGCCAGTATTACCGGCATCTTTCGAAGCTATTAATAATTTCAATGTTTCAACTAATTCGTTTGGATCATTCCAAAAAATGTAATCTACTTTGTTATCAACTTTTTTAAGCAATGATAAACCCTTTCCTTTGGAAACATTGGCGGAACATAATAAGGGTTTTACAATTTGTAAATACTTAAATCCTCTGTTGCTATTGATTGGTTGATTGGGATCATATTTACGTCGATGAGCGTTTGTGCTTATTAGTATAAATTTATAATTCCTTTTATCATCTTCAGTGATAATGTTTAGATTAGGATTTTTTTTGTAAAGTAATTCACTGAGTCCATTAGTTTTGACATACGAATGACCTGCTATTTCAAATGCATCATTAGTTATGGAGAGCGGTGCTGATCCTATCATAGGTTTTCCATTTTCCAATCTAATTCCATAAGGTACATCTTTGAATACTTCTGATGATAAAGACCATGACGATAAAGACTTTGCATTTGGTGTTGAAGCACCATCCGAATTTGTTTCAAAAAATATGTCACTCATGTTATTTCTAAGACTTTGATTCAGTTCAGAGTCACTTATGTTATCATCGCTGTTACTAGCATTCGATACCTCTTGGAGTGATTCCCTTGAAGAGCTAATTTCAGAAAATTTTCGTTTCTTCGTAGGTGTAGACTGTCGTGCTAAATGTTCAAGCGAATCAACATCTTCATTACTTAACTGTTCTTGATACGGGGTTCTCGTTAGCTGTTTAAGTGGATCTGTTACTGGTTTGAACATAGTTTCTAATGCCAACTCAGAATCCATTTTAGTATTTTTCATGTTTTGAACCTTCTTTTTAACAGCCTCAGCAGACTTAATTATTTGTTGTTTAATTGATTTTTCATCACACATTTTTTCTTATTTTACAACTACTCGCATATAAAGAAGATAAGAAAGTGGCTTCTGATTTAAAAAAAACGGCATTTATGTATCTCACTCGTCGAAAGTAATAAAGGTGTCGAATTTCATTCTGTAGCATCCGTTATTTCTTTGACAGTCTTTATTAATCACTAAATAGCTAAATGTATCTTTCCAAACTTGTGAACAAAGTTCGCGAAATTGATGCCAAGGCATATCAGTGTTCACATGTTCATCATAAATATGACGTAAGTTAATATCATCCTGTTTGAATATGATGAGTAGATTTGCATTGTCGCGAACCAGTTGTTTTGGGACTTTGCTATAAGTTTGGTTCAAATAAAAACAGTCTATATTTTTATGTCTACCCATGGCAAAGTAATCACGAATGTTATTTTGATTTTCACAGGCAACATCGTCGAAAATAATGACAGAATTTTGAGACGCTAAGCTTGGATTTAAGACTTCTTTGTTATCGCGATATTTATAATAACGTATTCCTGGAACGAGATTCATTACCTTCTCTAAAAATATGTATTTTGGTTGATACAACGTTTTCGAATAAACGTACACGTTACGGAAATGTAAACCATTAGGATGTAAAAGTAACCCAAGGACTAAGTTTGTTTTTCCGCAGTTAGACGGTCCGCAAACTATACAACGGATGGTGTTTGGTAAAAGCTTTCCGTGACGATATGTATTTTTTTCAGATCCTACATCAATATTCTCAAGATTTAGTGATGTAGGTTGTTTAACAAATTTCATTTTTGGAGAAATATGTTACCAGTGATGTCCTCATTACTGAAATGCGATCATCACGATTAAACTTCAGTATTTATCTGTGTTACTAACATCATTTCATTTCCTGCCGCAAGTAAAATTCAGAATCAATCAATATTATTGGGTATTCTGGAACAGATGTAATGAGTTTGAGTGAACGACAAGCCGCGCCAACCGGCGCGGTGCGTCGTGAGCTCAAACGAATGGAAGCTGGTCCAGAATGCCCAATAACATCCTACTGGTGTGAATTAAGAAAGTTATTCATGATGTCCTATTTCTTGGACGCCAGGGCTTAGGAGGTTAAAATAAGTATAGAAAAATACTTCAGTTTATTACTGCAATTTAGTTTTTTTTTTGTAAATAATAAATATGTCCCCACATTATGGAAGTAGATTTCAAATCTTTCGTCATGCCTTTTGTTTACAAAAAACTGAGGATATCTCCTTTTGGCAAAGGCACGTCCTAGGACTATGCCACGTTAAATTGATTTATGTTCATGGCACATTTTTAACGACTTCACGCGTCACAATTAGCTCACGACTATTCTTGAATTGTGTCATGGTTCAATTGGGCTAATTAGGGAATGCCATAAAGGGCCTTCGTGCCATTTATTAGAGGCCTAATTGCAATTAATAATGGGAGTAAAAAAGTTAACACTTAGGTAACTACTTACTTCGTTTGTTAGGGTTATTTTTGAATAGCAAAGATCTAAGAAGAGATTAAGTCACTATATATTTTTTAAATTATTTTGGACTAGCTGTGCCCTGTGGTTTATCGATTTTCCCGTGGGAATAATATATTTTCCTGCAGTAAAACGTAGCCTTTGTGTTAATCCAGGGTGTCAGCTAACTCCATACCAAAAATTTAAGTCGCTTCATCCGTTTAGACGTGAAGGAGTAACAAACATACACACTCACAAGCTTTCGCATTTATAATATTATTATAGTGTGATGTGATATGATGTGATAAACAAAAATATTTCCATACAATACAATCACTTGACCTAAAACTAGGATACCCTGTATTATAGCTACCAGCCAAGGACATCACGGATATGGAAATACAAACAGACAGAGGTCATATTATATCCTCCGACGGTCTACCGAATAGAGACAAAAAATATCATAAAAATCAGTGAAACTATTTCTTAACCATGACACCTGAAAAAGTGCCGAAACTTCGGAAAATTGTAAAAATGTAATAAACGAGCATAAATCCGTGTAAAAACAATTTTAATTATGTCTACTGCTCGTGTTAACCTTAGAAAATACTGAAACCATTTCTGTAGAGTTCTATAATAAACTTTGTGATACGACATTTTTATTTATGGACAAAATAATTCTAGACCACTACCAGTTGCAGAAACGTACTTCTTTTTTATCGCTTGTTGTGGATGTTATTAATTTTTTTAGTCTTTTCTAATTCCTTTATAAGGAATATATATAACGCAACGTCAATCTTAATTATAGACATTCTTCCAATTTATACAAAGTTGTACTGATTTAAATCAAGAGCGGCATCAATAAAGCTACGACAAAATGAAACGCTCTTGGTTGACCTGTGCACCAGTACCTTATAACGACCAATAAGAGGTCTCCAAACGCATTAAAGTGTGCGTAACGCGTGCACGCACGCTATAGAAGCATTAGCACCAATAAGAATTTAGATAAGAGTGTTAGCATTTCTGTGACATAGTTTATAGATTAAATTGGGCTTGATGATGAATGTTTATTTGTATTGTCAATAGTACACTCGTTATCAATGAATAAAACCCTTATTACTGACTTACGAGACTGACTGACGAGTCATTGATACCTCTGCAATGAAGAACGCTAACTGATATGGATATATTATTAAAGAACCTTTATTACAACATCAAACACAAGAAAACATATTAATGACGTAACATAATTTGCGCATGTATCCCAGAGTGGTAGGAAGAGACCAGGTTCTGCCACTTGTCACGATCCTGACAGATCTCTTTCACTTCATCAACATTCATGTAATAATGATTATTGAGTTTTTGATGCCTGTTTTTATTAATCTAACATCCTCCCTTGCTGATTGTTTTCATTTGATTACTGTAATATTATTGTTATACTATTTTATGATCACACCAACTTTGATTTCATTTATTAATGAAAAAAACTGTCGATAAAATAACTTTCACTGCACAAACGAGCCGAGGCTCAGACCTTTTTGTATTCAATATGCTGTTAAATAAATGTCTTTTTAAATTGTCATTAATGCCTATAGTGTAAGTCGTTGTTGTGTCTTATTGATGGACAATTGGCCACCCATTATTTATTTCTTCACTTCTAGATTTTCTTGACTGTTGTTGTATTGTCAATGTGCGGTTGGTACGCGTGGAAAATAAGCCCATACTCTCTCTCTCTCTCTATCTTTGAAAGAAGAGCTGTGCGCTGCAGTGGGGCATCTGTAGGCTACGTTTTTTTAAACTGTGCTTTATCAGATTAAGAGTATTCGAACGCTTGAACCATTAGTTGGCCGTGTAAAGTGGAGGTTTATACATCCACTTCTTATAGTGGCATCTCCTATTGGAGATCGTGTATCATTGTGGCCACTTGTATTGTGGTAGTTAAAATGAAAGATTAATTGGTATCGTCACAACTTGTATTTACGACGTGCTACATAATAGTGTCTCTTATTCTATTCGGTTATACGATTAAACAGGCTTACATATTAGGCGTACGCACACAAACACTCAGACTTATAATATATGGTACCATCACACACTACACCTTCCCCTTAAAAAGGAAAAAAAAAAGAAAATAATGTTTTCTTTTTTTTTTTTACAGTTACTATGTAATGAATTATTTACTAGACATTAACTTTAACTTTTTAATAACTATTAGTTTTATCTCCTATGTGTTACACATGGTATTATATACCGTAGATCTATGTAGGTACTTAACATTGATTAAACATGATATTCCTTAGTTCTATTCTTATGAACTATTTCCGGTTTTCCATCTTTTAGTATTTTCACATTAGGTTCTAAGTCTTCTAATACTAAATATGGTCCTAAATAAATGCTTTCAGTTTTATTGTCACTTACATTTCTTAAAAGTATTAATGACCCTTTATCGTATTTAACTGGGTTTACATTTTTATCATATTGTTGCTTTCTTAACGCTTTACTTTTATTAAGGTTCTCTCTAGTATCTCTTTGTGCTATTTTTAATCTGTACTTAAGTTCTAAGGGATAACTATCATGGTTATACAATGGTTCTATAAAACTATCTTGCAAGTTAGATGGCAAGCTACATATTTTACCAAAAACTAACTCATGTGGTGTGTATTTTGTTTCCGAATTCACCGTATTATTATATGCAAAGCACCAATATGGCAACCAGCCACTCCACGTGTTGGGCTGATTTTCGGACATTATTCTCAAATACGCACCCATTGTCTTGTGAGAGTTTTCAAGGGCGCCGATACTCTCGTGATGATAAGCGGTCGACGTGATATGAGTCACACTAATGCCCGGTTTCTGAGGTCCATTTAAACCTAGCTTATCTATTACATAACGCTATTGATTCAATAACTTGACATTTTACGTTTCTGAACACCTATGCAATAGGTAAACTTGGTTTAAACTTCGTTCAACTTAACCGCCCGGATTTGGTCGTTTATCGAATCTATAACTTTATTTGACGTTTTAAGTGACATTAGATAGTTTAGGTTATTTTACATAAATTGTATTTCTCTTGTGAAAAACAACCAGTCTTGTTATCACTATATTTTCATTCTAAATAATAGTTTGTTAGTATGGAGTACACTAGTTCATCAGATTCGGATTTGGAAGTGATGGAGCTTGTTGCACATATTTCCGTACCGAGAAACTTGAGGTCCCGAAGAAATCCGTTTGAAATGTTCTCGGATGAGGAATTCCAAGCAAGATATCGTTTCAATAAGGATACTGTCCTGTCTTGTACATTTCAGCCTAAAATAGTAAGATTAAAATTAAAGTACAATAAGTATATAAATAAACGATTCTTCTGGGGTCAGCTAAACTTTGCAACTTCCTAGGTATTCGATTTAAAAAAAGCTTTTTGCGTGGGTGTTCCTAGTTTGTAATTACAGAAAACTTTATTATATTTTTCAACGTATGCACTTGAGTATAAAATGTACTTAGGTTTTATGTTTCAAAGTATGTACCTACTTAACTTATAAAATATTAAATGAAAAGAAAACCAAAATACTTTGTCGTTATTTAAGTTTCTTCGAGCTTTCTTCTTCAGCTTGTCATAAAACGCATGCAATTGTTTCTCACTCCTAGGGCCACTTCCACAGGTGGCATTATATTTAATAGTGAGTGCAGCCCGAGCTTTTTTTTTGCCTTCTACTGTCGTTCCATCAGTTTTTTTATTATCAATGATCGAAACAAACTCTTTAGCTATATCGATAAGCAATAACTTTTCTCGTTCCGTAAAGTTCTTGCTCCGTTTTCCGGCATCCTTTGTAGGTTCCATTAGAACACTAGATAGGTACAGCAAGAAGGAAGAATAGAATAACACACAATTATGTAAAGTTTGGACAAGTAGGAACTGATAAACAAAATTGCCGCACAAAACTAACAACTAACTTTTTTTTTCTTGACAGTGGTAAAGATACATTCATTAGTTTAGGTTGTGAAAAAGATTTCTCATCTATAAAAAAAAAATAAGATTTAAAACTATTATTTTAATTATTTTATGTATGCAAAACCTGAATCTGCAGTAGAATACAGATGAAATGCGTATGAAATGCGTATGTTAAGAGTAGGCTTAAAAAAAAAAACCATCTAGTGGCGGAATGGTGAACTACTTATCGGTTCGATAACTATACGACCGTCCTGCGTGTATTCAGAAACGCATTGACAATTAACTGACGTTTATTGAACCCATAACTTTATTGATTCTATAGTTATCGAACCATTAACTGTGAACCTCAGAAACCGGGCATAAGTAAGTTACATACCTCTTTCATAGTAGATGAAATAAATTCACTGCCTCGGTCTGTGGCTATCTCTCTTGGAATACCATACCTTAGTAGGAAGTTCTCGACGAAGGATCTCGCTACGCTGGCTGTGTGCTTGGACTGTAATGGATATGCTTCGACGAATTTGGTGAGCTCGCACTGAAGGGTCAATATGTAGGCATAGTCGTTTACGTCTTTATTGATTGGACCTACTATGTCAAGATATACTTTGTCGAACGCAGATGTCGCCGTACTAGTTATTACCATAGGCTGTTTAGTTTTTTGCGAGTATTTTTGATTTTGACATTTATCGCACTTTCTCACGAATTCTTGAACATCGTTTTCTATTGTGGGCCAATAGTAGTACTTTTTGATATTATTGACCACTCTCCTAATACCTGCGTGGCCACTTGTAGGCAAGAGGTGAAAGTCATTAATAATCATCCGTTGGTCATCACAATTTTCTACTTTTTGCACTCCCTTTATTACACAGATTCGTGGTCCGGACCATTTACTATTCTTCTTTATTTCCTGGGTTAACCCTTCTACATATTTTTTATTACTTTCACTTTTTACTATACACAATTCTTTTACATTTATGCTTTTACAAAATAATTCTAATTCTCTCACTAAAACGTCTCGCGTTGTCAGCGATTGAGAAAGAGAATTTAAGTAAACGGTGCACTTAGTAGGGACATACACGAAATTAGTACTTTCTGTCGTAATTACACCTTGTCTCCGTAATTTTAATAAATTACTCTTGTTTTTCAACGTCAATTCTGTGAAATTACTTGGTTTTTTAAGTAATTCTACCACTTTCGGATTATTTGCTGGGCCTGCCGCGGTGTCATTATCGAATGACCGGACTATAGTGCAGGGACCGTCGGATTTTACCTGTTGTTTTCGACACTGCGCCCTGGTCATAACATTCACTACCCTTTCATTCATTTCTTTCAATTGGTCTGATGTTATACTCACACGAGACAACGCGTCTGCCACTACATTGTTACTTCCCTTTATATATTCAATAGTGAAATTGTATTCTTCAAGGCAAAGCCTAAATTTTAATAACCTGCTAGAGGGTTCGCGCATGTTGAATAAATATACTAATGGTTTATGGTCTGTTAGAATTTTGAAATGTCGTGCATATAGATATGGCCTAAAATATTTAGCACTCCATACTATAGCCAATAATTCTTTTTCAATAGTCGGATAGTTTCTCTCTGCCTTGTTTAATGTTCTGCTTGCATATGCGACGGGACGATTGTCACTGTTGCATAATACTGACCCTACTGATATATTAGATGCGTCAGTTTTTAATATGAACTCGTTGTCGCTGTTGAAATTAGGATATTGTAATACAGGGGGTGTTGACAATGACGTTTTCAACTGCTTGAATGCCTTTTCGCATTGATCCGACCAAAAAAAAAGGTACGTCCTTTTGACATAAACTATTTAAGGGGTGTGCTTTTTGCGCAAAATTTGGTATAAATTTACGGTAATAATTTGAAAACGCTACGAACCGCTTTACCTCATCAGCATTTTTAGGTTTTGGATAGTTTTCTAAGACTTTCGTTTTTTCTGGATCCGGTAGTATACCGTTTTGGGTTACAACGTGACCTAAATAAAGGACCTCCTTTTGAAGAAAAGCACATTTCACGGGATTGAGTTTTAAATTTACCTTCCGCAGTCGGCTCAAAATAGCTAGTAAATTTTGATTATGCTGTTCTAAGTTTCGTCCAAATACTACAAGGTCATCTAGGTATACGAAACATTTTTCATATGTTAGGCCTGACATTGCTACTGTCATCATACGGCTGAACGCACTTGGACTTGTTTTAAGACCCATTGGTAGGCGTTTCATTTGGTATTGACCCGTACTTGACGTAAAAGCTGTAACTTTGCGACTTTCGGGCGTTAGTAAAACTTGATAATACCCTTGGTAGAGGTCTAAATGTGAAAAATACATCGCTCCTGAAAGAGAGTCGAGTATCTCAGTAATATTTGGTAAAGGGAATTTATCGTCTTCTACTTCTTGATTGAGTTTTCTGTAGTCAATTACTACGCGCCATTTTTTCTCGCCTGTAGCATCAATTTTTTTTGGAACTAGTAGTAATGGACTTGACCATTCACTTCGCGCTTCTTCGATAATTTCGTCATTTAACATATTTTTAATTTGCCTTTCTATCTCTGACTTCTGAGCATGTGGCAATCTATATGGCTTTACATAAACTGGGCTAGCGTTTGATTTAATTTGTATAGACTGTTCATAAAGATTGGTACAGGACATTTTATCTCCTGGTAAATGGAATACGTCTGGAAATTTAGCACAAATGTTCTCGATAGAAACTTGTTCATCATAATTAAGTCCTGTGAGATTCAAAACTGAAAACAACCTTTTTACTCTCTCCGCATTCATCACAGGTTTACCAAAATTACACATTTCATAATCTTTTAAATTTGTTGTCTTCAATGAAAAACAACTCAAGCGAACATCTTCCTCTCTGGTATTCAATATTCTTATCGGTATTTTTCCTTTCTTTGGTCGAACTATCATATTCGCAATAAATACACCCTGACACAACTCTTGCGAACTAACAACACAATCAACGTTCGTACTAGTATAGACATAGTGCACAGTCTCGCTACGCGATGGAACTACGAGATAATTTTTGGACCCGTCATAATTCATTTGAAAATCTACTACGACATGTTTTCCTGTTGCCGTCTGTACCGTTAGGGTATTTGCTTCATAATTTAAAACTGCGTTATAGCTACTAAAAAAATCTTGCCCTAGAATACCGTCGGTTTTACATGGTAAGGTATCGAATACGTAGAACTTGTGTCTAAATGATTCATCTTGAGCGCATAAGTTTAGATAAACATATCCTTTAGAGACAACCTCTCCACCAATTCCTTTTACGTTTAAGCTCTCTATTTGGTAAGGAATGTTACATTTTTGTACATGCTCTAACTTTATGGCGGAAATTGATGCTCCAGTATCAACTAACCAACTATACTGCCGTTCATCAACGACGAAGTTAACTTTGTTTAGACTGTTGCATGCCCAAATATAGTTAGACTCGAAAAAAATGATTAAGCGAGGTAGCTTCTGGAGAATTCTGGGTGGTTTGTGGGTTGTGTTCCGTTGCTACATGGTTGATGGAACCACGAGATGAGTGTCCCCGGTAATTAAAGTTGTACCTGCCTCCATTAAACCTTCCTCTTGTAGGGAATCCGCGATGGTAACCACGCTGGGGCCTTCTGTTGTAGTTTTGTCCCCGATTCTGCCAATTGAACCTTGTCTGCGAATAATCCCTAGAGGTATAATATGGGCGTACATTACCTCTGCCACGTCCTCGGCCTCGCTGCATGGCGAAGCTTACGCCAGACGTCGATGGTGTTGCGGATGACAACTCTTCGTCCTTGGCAGCGCGAATTGCATCTTTAAGCGCCGTATAGTTACGGGCTGCGATAATGGTGCTGAGCCTAGAATCGCGTAACCCATCTGAAAAACGTTTTATTGCCAATTTCTCATTAATTGGCCTAAGTATGGTGTAGGCATCGGCATTACCATTGGATTGGGAGATGGTAAGGTCCACAAATAAATTTTCAATTTCCGACCCAAACTTTTCCACCGATCGTGAATTTTGTCTTATGGACTGCAACTGCGATTGTATTGATGATGCTGACTTTTGAGTAAGTAAATTACATTTCATGTCCTGGACTAACTGTGCAACAGAGTCGTACTTCTGTGACAGTCTAAGTTTCGCATTGCTTGAAAGTCGCGTTTTTAGCACAAAATTTACCAAATATTTTTTATGGTCTTCTTTGAGCATTGAATCATATAACTCGATATTTTCTATCAATTGATTTGTGGTCCCTTCATCTCCTGTCATCACGGGTAACAAAGTACACGCCGTTTTTAACTGAAATTCCTCCATTTTGTCTGTTTCTGAATGAACACTGGAATAACTACCTATACTTTGTTCACTATTTGAATCGCTTTCGCCATCTGACTTTTCTACATCCACAAATTTACATAATTCTAGTATTTCATTATATGTTAATACGAACTTCTGGCATAATTCTTCAATCAAGGGCCATATCTCATTGCCTAACTCACCTGTTCCAATTTTCGCACTTATTAATTCTATTTCACATGAGTATTTTCTATATAACTCCTTAGCTTGTAATAATTTTTCTTTTGCAAGATTTCCTTTTCGATTTTTCTTATTTAACTTTATTACATATTGTCTTATAATTAATAAGTTACTATATAAAGTTTGAATCACGTTAGGCATACCAAAATAAAATATCTGTAGAAAAAAAAATGTCATACCATAGTCTGTTGTTGTTGGGTACTTAGGTACTTATCAAACACTGCCACTTTAGTTCCGATTTTCCACTTCACTTGATGATTTAACGCATGATTTTGCGGTCTATGCTGGAACCCTATTCTGCATCACTAATGCCGCTGAGACCTGGCGTGCCACCTGGGTTTGCAAGCACTTTTTGTACTGTTTTATTAGATACACGATAATCCCGACGACGATGGCCATGATTACGCCCGCCAGCAACCAATTTGTTTTGGTCATGTGCCACTCCATGGTTTGCACCATAGTGGCCTGGTTAGAGTAACCGACCTGGGTAACACCCTACTCCTGGCCTGCCTCTCTTTTTGCCATATTGCTTTGACACATTTTTGCTTTTAATTCACATTTTATTGGGGCGGGAGGGTGGGTTTTTTTTTTTTCACTTTTTTTTTTTTACTTCACATCACTTCTTCACTACTTCACTGTCCATGAATACACCCGCATGGCAGGGTCGCCATGTATTGTGGTAGTTAAAATGAAAGATTAATTGGTATCGTCACAACTTGTATTTACGACGTGCTACATAATAGTGTCTCTTATTCTATTCGGTTATACGATTAAACAGGCTTACATATTAGGCGTACGCACACAAACACTCAGACTTATAATATATGGTACCATCACACACTACACACTGTAACACGTGATGTAGCGGCTCGGAACAAAGTGATGGTGCCTGTCTGAAACCATTCAGCCAAGTTTTGCAGCCAGTGAGTTCTGGTCTTCTGCGGCCCTGTATTTTATTTACCCTGCAGGATCGGTTGGAGGAGACCTCCACTATAGCGTTCAACCAATGGTTAGTTACGGCTTGACGTCGCCAGAAAAATAGAACACAGGCGGCTCAGGAAGGCTTGCATTGCTAGACAGACGTCGTAGAAGAATAACATAATAGAGTACATCTTATACATCTTGGCTGTGATTGCGGAGCATTTTGACACCAGTTTTATTAAACTTGCATTTTAACGTAAATGGTACCTGCCGAAGAGGTTAGAACTGAACTACTTCTAGAGTGGAGACCGCGAATCGGCTAAAGTAAAATAGGACGTCCTGTGAGCAGGTGGACCGATGACATTCGCAAAGCGGTAGACAGTGTCTGGAAGAGAAGCGCCGAAGATCGGACTCAGTGACACGCCCCTGAGTCCTTGGCAGAGGCCTACGTTTAGCAGTGGACTGACACCAGTTGATTATGATGATGATGATAAAGAGGATAGGTTTTCTTTGTCATTGGTTTTTGTGTTTTTTTTTTTGGATCTCAGTCTGTTGAAATAAATAAAGAATAAAGGATAGGGTCCCGTTATGAACCTTCGGAATACGATGACGATGGTTTTTTTCCCTTGAAATTAAATAGATTTCACGTAATACTTGGAAACGTGGGCGGTGCGAAGCATAAAAATATCTCGGGAACTTCCTTGTTTACGTTTGGTGCTGTATTAACAATAAACAGATGTAGATATCTGGCTGCCTCGTTGGTTTAGCGGTATCTCGTCTGATTGCAATGCCGGAGGCCGTGGGTTCGATAACCTTTGTACAAATGACATTACTCTGAGCGACTCGCCATATTTGTGATGTCCTCTGATAGTTACCATAACACAGATATCCTAGTTTGGGTAGAGGACAAGTTATTGTGTTGCGTGGGCGGAAGAAAGGGCAGGTAAAAGCTAGGTTTAGGTTTATAGGTACATGTCAACTTTATGGTGGGAATGTCCCCGTGGCATCCAAGAGGGTCATTATAATCTGTGCCATCTGGGAAGATGCAGTTAATCTGTGGTGTAGATTTTTCGGCGGGAAGTCATTAATTTTTGGAGGGGCTGGGTCAAAGGAGCTGTAAATAGGAGAATAAAAGTTTTAGATTGAGCTCTACTGTTTTTCCCTAGTTAATATAACATGTATACTAGGAGAATTGATGATATTCTGAATGAGTTTTGGCTAAGTTATGCTTTGAACCACTTATATATCAAAAGTCTAGAGTAATAAAAACTCTGGGTTTTGCATCTACGTAATGAGATAAGTTATACAGCGTCCAGTGGTACCTTCACCCACAGGGCCTCAGTAGATGGGTGAATGGCCCACAGGGCGCTGCAGTGTCTGAGACATTGTTTTTAGATGGAGTAGAATTGCGAATCACCTGTACCATCCTAACAGTGTAGTCTGCCAAGCCCACGGGGAAGACAAGTCAATACGTGCGATTCCACCCAAACGGCGGGTTCTCTCATGATGTTTTCATTCACAAGCGTGGTTTAGACTGAGTAGACTTGCGAAGCACCTATATTTGGTTGGGTTTGGGTGATGTATTTGGTTTAAAAAGATGATTTGGGAAAAGATGGTCAGAGTGGAGTTTTTTTACCGCTGCCTTTTTTTCCACTACAATACGGCCCAAAGGCAGCGGCTTACATTTTACATTGTAATTGACATTCAGCAAACAGAATGTAAATTCTTTACGTTGAAATAAATTGTTTTGAATTGAATTGAATATACTACACGGAAGCGAGAGACCCAGGTGCGATTCCCAGTTCCGGCATGTACCTAAGACTTTGTTTATTTTCAAAGTTACGTACATCTGCAAATGTATAGTAGCAATACCACACGCTAATTGTGAAGGAAAACATCTTGAAGAAACCTGCGCCTTGCTTGGCTCCGCACGTACTGCCTTGTCTGCCCTGTGGGTTAGGCCGGAACCACGCCAGGATAGTATCCTGACGTGGTTGTCGGCCTAACAACCAAATGTGTGGTAGCAATACCACACGCTAATTGTGAAGGAAAACATCTTGAAGAAACCTGCGGCTTGGGAAGCTCGGGGAAGACAAGTCAGTACGTGCGGAGCCAAGCAAGCCGCGGGTTTCTTCAAGATGTTTTCCTTCACAATTAGCGTGTGGTATTGCTACTACGCATTTGCAGATGTACGTAACTTTGAAAATAAACAAAGTCTTAGGTACATGCCGGAACTGGGAATCGCACCTGGGTCTCTCGCTTCCGTGTACATTGTTCCACCTACTTGGCCAACTCCGCGAAACGGGGAAACAATGATTACTTAATTATCACAAATATAAAAAAAAATATTATGTGGCTTAAATTTTTACTTAATTTTTTTTATGGTTTCTCTTTGGGATTTTTATAAGTGTTATGTTGTGTAGAAGTTATTATTTAATACTAGATGACCCAGCGAACTTCGTACCGCATAAAAGTCGATTCTTTAATTTTTTTTTATTTTCCCTCCGTAAGAACCATCCTCGTACTTCAAGGAATATTCTAAAAAAAATATTAGCGTAATCGGTTCAGCTGCTCTCGAGATTTGCGCTTACCAACACATTCAGCGATTCATTTTTATATTATAGTTTGTTAAATTGGATAAGTTTACTAAGCGCTTATTAAGTACAAGTATATTAAACGCTCGTTGCCTTGTCAAACCGAGTGATTGGAGTCGACTGCCACGTCGAGTGTTAGGTACATGACAGCCGGCACCAATTGCATAACGTACCTTGCAAAGCATGGAAGCGCTCGGAAAAAGTGCTAGTCACGGGTCGCCCCCCCACCATCCTGCACTTGACCGCCTGACGCGCCTGTTGTTGCTTTACTCAAGTGATGGATTTCCATCACTCGGTTTTACTAGGCCACGAGCGCTTTTAATATCTTCTAAATATCTTTAATTAACCATCTATGACACTGCGAGAAGTCTACGATCTGCTTTCTTCTTCGAGTCATTGCCGCAGCGTCTTCCGTATTAATCCGAAAACTGTAACATTTCATATACTACACAATGTTACTATTTTATAAGCTTCTGCAGGATTATTTTTGCTATCTATTTCCCGATTCCAACTACTTATTTTGCGTGGGATTCAGATAAAAGTTAGGTATTATAAACAGGACGCGGTCTATCTAATGGCCTAGCCTAGTTACACTTGTTAGCTCGACAAAAAGTAAAATAAAGGAATATTTTTAGTTACAAAATTCCTAAAATACTGCTAACTTTCCGAAGTTTCGGCACTTTTTCAGGTGCCGTGGTCTCGGATGACTGAGGTGACAGGCGTCTTTTAGAAAGCATTAACGGTTAGCCAAGCAAGCCGCGGGTTTCTTTAAGATGTATAAATCGTCTCATTAAGTAGATGCAAAGTTAAGGTTAACCTTAACTTTGTTGCAAAGTCATAGCTGACCCTCACCGGTATTTTATTTTATAAACAGGGCAGAGATTTGAGTTTTAAATTTACAGACCAAACTCGGATTTTTTTCATTATAAAACTATTCAAAATCGTCTAAAAACTTACAAAACGTGATGATGAATGACATAACATTTTCACACAGGCACATACATTGCTTCTGGCCCCACACAAGGATACCCTATGTCGTGGGAACCAGAAACATCGATATCACAAACATGTGAACATCCAAGATCTGGGGTTTTTTTGGCCCCAACCGGGGTTTGAACCCGAGACCACTTGCATGGTGGGCAGACGCGCTACCGTCACGCCACAGAGGTCGTCATAAACAGGGTAAACTCTTTCATTATAGAGAGCATGGCAAATTCTACTTAATGTATCATTAATTTTGTAAGAATATGAGTATGTACTTTGTGGTATTTTTAATATGTTATTGACCGTTTGCATCTACTTAATGAGATGATTTATACAGCGTCCAGTGGTATCTTCACTCACACTAGATGAGTGAAGGGACCACTCCGACGCTGTAGTGCCTGGGACATGGTTTTATAGATGGTGTAGGCTTGCCCAGCACCTATACCATCCTGACAGCTTAGTCGGCCTAAACCACAGGAAAGACTAGTCAATACGTGCGGAGCCAACCAAGCCGCGGGTTCCTCACGATGTTTTCCTTCACCGTTTTAGCGTGTGGTATTGCGACTACGAATTCGCAAATGTACGTAACTTTGAAATAAAACAAAGTCACTGGTACATGCCCGCACTCGGGATCGAACCTGGGGCTCTCGCTTGCCAGTCCATGGTTATACTCACTGAGCTACCACAGCTTCAGATTTTTAATATGAGTATATAACAATATATGATATACTTACGTAAGTAAGATTCAGGCCGAAACACAACCCCACTCATCCTATTCTTGGAAAAAACCTGAAGAGCACTCAAGCAGTTTCAGTGCCCTAGTAAAATCTAGGTCAAAAGGGCTGGAACCTAATAACCTTCTGACGTCTTACATGAGACAAATGCCATGCGTGTAAACTTGTTAGATTAGAACTAGAATAACACTTAATAAGCAATTATTATTAAACCTTTTTATTCCAAAACTCATAATTTTATATGGCAGATGTTGTTAGTTTTGTAAGTAGGTTTGCTTATTCTAGGTTGGGTTAGTGTTGTTATTGTTTCCAGAGTTTTGGACCCCTCTTTGGGTGAAGGCTTCCTCCATCTTCATCCAGGCTTCTCTGTTCTTTGCCAGGGTCATCCAGTCCTTCCCAGCAATGTGGACGATATAATCAGCCCACCGTTTGATTGGTCTTCCAACGTTCCTCTTCCCTAATGCTGGTCCCTTCCACTGTGTCACTTGTACAATAGATTAAGCTTATAAGCAATAGATTAAGAAGAAAAAAATCCAATGCACTGTTTGTGCACTGAGTGCTTAGTGCGAGTTTTTAACTACTCGATCGCGTTAACGTAAACTCATATTTCTATGGCATCGTGGAAGCGCCACCTAGCGACAAGTATGGAAATTAAAATTGCTAAGTGTGACTTTAAATGGTTTACGTTGAGAAGTGAACACGTTTACCAGCCAAAACACGAATAAACGCGAGTGCGAGTTGTACTGTGACAGCGTTTTGCCCTTACTCATACTCACTACTCAATGCTCGATTAACGCGGTAGTAAAGTTATTCGATTGGATCTGTCAAACTCGCACTAAGCACTCAGCACTGTTCTAATGCACCGTTCCTTAATAAATAAAGGGCCCAGAGGTATTTTTACTGTTAAGTGATATGTTTGAACAAAAAGTTTTGTAAATACTACACACTATTGAATTGTAACGGTTTATGATATTGTATCATCTTTAATGAATAGAATTCTTATCAACCCTTGTATGTCCCCACTGCTGGGGCACGGGTCTTTTCCTGCATCACAGGAAGGTTAGGCCATACTCCACCACACGGGGGCCAAGTCCGAGTTGGTGGAGGATTGTAAGACAGTGGCGGGCCTTACTGTCAGAAGTTATCAAGCCGCCCATAAGGCCTCTGACATGGCCTAACGACTGCCATTATATGACAGCCGGCACCAACGGCTTACCGTGCCTTGCGAAGCACGGAAGCGCTCGGAAAAATGCCACTAGCAGTAGTTACGGGACGCTCACCCATCCGGTACCTGACCGCTCCTGTCGTTGCTTAACCAAGTGATTGATTCCAATCACGCGGTTCGCCTAGGCCTCGAGCGCTTCTTATTACCTATTATTAAAGGACATCTAACCGAAGGGCTCAAGTGAACAGCACAATATTATATTCTATTTATCGACTGCCTCGTAGGTGTTGCTGTTACTACCAAAGCAGAGGTTGCAGGTTCGAATGGAGTTCGACAAGTTCTACTGGAGGCCTTCGTAGCAGATTTGTGCAAATCACTTAATAATATCGTTCGTAGCCCCCGGCTGCCTGAGTGATCTTAAACGAGCATGAAGGTTAAGCAACACAGGGCGCTTTCAGTGCATGTATGGGTGACCGTCTATGACTAACGCTAGTGGTATTTTTCCGAGTGGTTCCGTGCTTCGCAAGGCACGGTAAGCAGTTGGTGCCGGCTGCCGTCGATAGATGGCAGTCGTTAAGCCAAGTCAGAGGCGTTAGGGTGGCTTGAAAACTTCTGACAGTAAGACCAGCCACTAGTCTTGCAAGCCTCCCTAATACGGACTTACCCCCGTGGAGTTGACATAGACATAATTTATTGGTAATATTCATTACAAGTCAAGATTAAACTTCGTAATAACAATCAAACTAAAAAATAACAATCAAATTTAAAAATGTCAATAAGAAACAAAAAAAAGTATTAAATGTCAATATCATAAGAATGTCAATCTGTGAGCTCAATCAATTATACTTGGTCTGTGTATAAGCGTAAAAAATACATGATATTTTATAATAAAGACAAAAAATAATAATAATAATACATAGCGTAGCGTAGCGGTAGCGCGTCTGCCTACCATGCAAGAGGTCCCGGGTTCGAATCCCGGCTGGAAACAAAAAAAAAAATATCCCAGGTCTTGGATGTTTACATGTTTGTGATGTCGTTGTTTCTGGTTCCCACGACACAGGGTATCCTAGTGTGGGGCCAGAAGCAATGTATGTGCTTGTATGTAAATGTTATGTTAATGTTACATAGGGTAATTTACATAATTATTGTGCTAAATTCTGCTAAATAGGCGTTAAACTTTAAATCTTAGAAGTTTCTCAGCTTAGTCACTTTTATGGATTAGAAATTCGTTATGCGAATAAAAACACCGCTCGATAAGCCATTTCTTTAGTTTGCGTTTAAACACGTACTCACTGCTTGCACTCGTAATATCCTCCGGAAGTTTGTTGTATACCTCCGGAGCCATGACGTGGATAGTTTTACCTTTCTTGGTCAAGTGGCGAGCGACTCCAGCTGGTGCTAGAAACTTTACTGATTACTCAGGAGATTTCCTGATTTTAAGCACTGTCTCCTGATCTACTGTTTTATTTGTAGAGTAAAATCTCCTGAATTTTGACAAGTAGCCACTACATTCTAATTTGTGACTACATTTCTGCATTTTTATTCCACCTTTGTTAGGTGGAACGAACGTTTTCATTCATCGACTCGATATGCGAATATTTCTTATAATTTACATTACTATTTAGAATATTTTGTGCTGTGTCACTTTGGTTTTTAGGTTTTATTATTCGTTTGCTGTGTGGGGTTGGTTATTTCAGGCACTTAAACTAACATTAACACAATCTCAACGGCTAGTTCTACGAAAAAAAAGAAGTATTCGCAACATTATAATAGCCTAGGAAATAGAAACATAACTAACTTCAATAGTTCAATCTACCTAACTGTCAAAAGTCACACAATGTCAAAAAAGACACACAATGTCAAAAGGAATAAAAAAGCATGTGTTTTTTGTGTTGTATTTTTCTGCTACACTAACTTCTTTGTCTGAGTGCTTAGTGCGACTTTGACAGATCCAATCAAATAACTTTGATGATGATGATGATTGGCCTTTTTGCATCTACGTAATGAGATGATTTATACAGCGTCCAGTGGTATCTTCACTCACACTAGATGGGTGTAGGGACCACTCTGACGCTGTAGTGCCTGGGACATGGTTTAATAGATGGTGTAGGTTTGCCCAGCACCTATACCACCCTGACAGCTTAGTCGGCCTAGCCCACAGGAAAGACTAGTCAATACGTGCGGAGCCAACCAAGCCGCGGGTTTCCTGGGTTAGCGTGTGGTATTGCGACTGCAAATTCGCAAATGTTCGTAACTTTGGAATGAAACAAAGTCATTGGTACATGCCCGCACTCGGGATCGAACCTGGGGCTCTCGCTTGCCAGCCCATGGTTGTACCCACTGAGCTACCACCGCTTATCGAATAACTTTACTGCCGCGTTAATCGAGCATTGAGTATGAGTAAATCGTTCGAACTGGCAAAACGCTGTCGCAGTAAAACTCGCACTCGCGTTTATTCGTGTTTTGGGTGGTAAACGTGTTCACTTCTCAACGTAAACCATTACAAGTCGCACTCAGCAATTTTAATTTCCATACTTGTCGCTAGGTGGCGCTTCCTCGATGCCATAGAAATATGAGTTTACGTTAACGCGATCGAGTAGTTAAAAAACTCGCACTAAGCTTTCTGGTGTACAATAAAGAATATTCTTATCTTATCTTATCTTAATTTACTTAAACTCACATAATTGATCAAGGTCTCATTTTTTTCTTGCTGGTGGGGTTTGCAGCACTGCTCCAGCAGGTCTTTGCGCGCCCCGCGTGGCATAATCGTGCCGGGCGCGACGCGCGTACTGATGCAGGTGCTCGCGGCGCCACCTGTAGCACCAGCTGCTCGGGCAGCGTCCGAGTATGGCCTATACCTTCCTCAGGGTGTAACGGTGCAAACCTCTTTGCACCATTTTTATATTTCTTTTTCTATCTATCATTTTCAAATATTTAAATTTTGTCACACATTTCGAAATGTCTGCGCCATCAGCTTATTTTGAATTTGCCACCATAATGGTCTATGACCATCCGTCGCTACCGGACTTTTTGCGAACCCCGACACTCTTCTGAACCGCACCCAACGTCAACGTGCCTTTGATTTCATCGTTTTATTTTATTCTACGTTTTAAAGGAATTTACTGTAGTTTTCCTAATTAAATAGAAGTTTTGTGTACGAAGACTACGAGGTTTTCTTTGTCTCGAAAAGACCCAATATATTAGAGAAGACTCCCAGTGGCCCGCGTGGCCACGAAATTTCCCTCATTTTTATAACTACTACTTTACCCTTCGACCAGACCCGACTATTTTACTTGCTTATCCGTTTTTATCCACTTTTCTGTTTTATTGTAAAATATTACTACATTATCTACAAATAAAGCCACAATTGATGTCGTTCCAGTGTTTATTATTAGTATAAAAGATATAGGTACAACGTTCCAAGGGAAGAGACACGTGCCTGTGTGGGGACATAATCGGTTAATGATGATGAGGATGTTGACATAATAATATACAAATCATGAGTCAGCGTGCACCTCCTTGTTCGTAATTTGCCTGGTCAGCGGTCACCATAGATAGCACAAGGTATCCTACTTTGGATCTAGAACAATAGGTAGTCATTTTGTGGTCTGTGTATAAGTATTTATTGGGTATTGTTTAATTCAATAACTTGAAATTGAAATTGGGAAATGGTTTAATTATCGCAAAAAATACAAAAAACTACTTAAAGTAGACTAAGTTAATTACATACTTATAAATTTGTGGTCAACTATCAACCGGAATATAACAATATATCGAGGCTGACTACCTAAATTTTGAAGTCAGGTTTGCACAGTGAAGCCTAACAAGGTGAGACCTTAATATACTTTAAGACTTCCGTAAACTTATCTGTGAAACGTGCCTAAGAATTTTGAGTGAGTTTTAGATTTTCATTAAGGTAATGTCAATAAAAAAGATAGCATCAAAATAATAGCGCCCTAGCGCTTAGTACCTCTACCTTACAAATAAATTCATCAACTATGAAATAGGCTCCTGATGGGAAAATATTCGTATTGTGGCAATACCGATGAATGGTATCAACACTTTGTATGTCCCCACTGCTGGGGCATGGGTATCTTCCTGCATCGCAGTAAGGTTATTCCATACTCCACCACAGGGGCCAAGTCCGGGTTGGTCGAGGATTGTAAGACTGGCGGGACTGTCAGAAGTTATCGAGCCGCCCTTAAGGCCTCTGTCATAGCTTAATGACTGCCATTACATGACAGCCGGCACTAACAGCTTAACATGCCTCGCGAAGCACGGAAGCGCTCGGAAAATATGCCACTAGAGGTACTCACGGAATGGTCACCCATCCAGCACCTGATCGCGCTTGTTGTTTCTTGACCTTAGTGATTGATCCCAATTACTCGATTCCACTAGGACACGAGCATATCAGTCTATTCAGGGAGAAGGAACTAATAGAAATTACTAATCTAGTGCAGAGTTAGTTATTCAATCAGCCACTCTTACTTAACTAATTACTTTGCTAATTATTTCAATGAGGTGTTGAAACATTCAGCGGGAATGCGTTTCTAATCAAATTAAGTGTCGAGCTACTAACTTAACTTTCTAATTATGTACACAGCTGCTGAGTTATCTGAGAAAAGGAAAAAGGCCCCTACGAGGGTTTTTTTAAAAATAAAAACCGACTTCAGAACACTATGGACTAAAAATGCAGAAGTAATTTAACGAGACCCATAAATAATATATTTTTGCGCTTATACATAGACCAAGTTTAGTTGATTGACCTCACGGATTGCATAATAATGATATTTTATGGAATATTTTCTTTTTGACATTTGTAAATTTTATTGTTGTTTCTAAATTGGATTGTTATTATGTACGGAGTCTTGCCTTGTAATAAATATTACTAATAAATGATATCTATGTCTAAAGGATGATGGGCACAAATGTATGGAACCTGGTCCTGGCACCAATCGGAATGAGTAATACGTCGTTGGAAAGGTATTTTTTTGTAGAATAAGAATAATCGAAGCGCTAGTCCCGATTTTCTGTCCAATTTGAGTAATCATACGTTAAAAGTTTTTTTTTATTTAATTTTTTTTCTGTTGTTTTAATTCTTTTTGATATTTTTTCGACATTGTATATCGATTTTAATTACAAATGATCAGCATTGATTATTATATTATCATTGTTTGTTTATTATCGAAGTAAATAAAACAAGTTCAGAGTAAGTTTTATCGTTTAATGTGTTTCATCCATGATAATGTTATTTAAAAATAGTGCTGGTTCAGTAAAGCCTTCATGTCTAGCATATCCTAAATACCACACAATAGATATAATATGCGCACAGGAACCTATCGTGCGGCGTCCTGTCAAACATGTGCAATAATGTTGTAATATGTTTCTACTATTTCTGTCTAATAATATATAGCAAAAATATTGTTTTGATCGTACATGTCGGGACTGTATGCGTGCACGCAACAGCCACGCATCTTCGTGGATCCCATATTCATGGATATCCTCCAAAGCAGCTTCTCTATAAGTTTCTATAAGATATAAGCCGTTGTTGAGGTGCTCGCTGCAATATGATTTTGCCAGTTTTAACTGATATGTCCCCAATGACAGCAAAATCACGTCCTGTTCCCTCAATCGTGGAAAGTCTTGAATGTCATTTGCTTCCAATCTCTGGAAATTGGCTCTTCTGTTGTTTAATCTTTTTGCTTCTACATAATCATATAACACGTTTGGGGTTTGCCTTCTTTCAACAATTTTTTGTAAAAAAGCTTCTGCGTGTTGGCTATCGACAATAGGCCTGTGGAAGTGATTTGTAATTGCTGCTGCAATCATAAAATCCCCGAACATATTAGGCATTGTGTTATTAAAATATTTTTGGCGCAACAGCTTGAAATCTCTTTTGAAACGCCCGTTAACCACTTCCACTACCCATCGGCACATTGTCACCAGCCGGGAATCATTTGCTTGAGAAGTCGTGAGCTGCGACTCTTCCCGGTTCTTCGTCGGGGGGACGTGAAATTCGTAGCCACATGCTTCTATATGCTGCAGACTATCCCTGAACCCGCGGTCCAAAATAAATACGTCATTCGGCTGAAGCAATATATGAAGGGGATTTTCCTCGTCAGTCATTAAGTCGCTCATTATCTGCGCATCAGTTTTTGTTGCAGCGTATGGTCCTTTAACATCTATAATGTATCCGTCAGTGGTTACGATTAAAAATGGTTTCAACAAGTTTTGGAACTTGTGTAAACTGTAGGATTGCCTCTGAAACAAAAAGTTTGAACTCTTGTGTATATAAATATACGTACCATCGCAAATAATAATGGCTTTATTGTTGTCTTCATTTCCATACAGTGCTTTTGGAATCCTCAAGTTTCTCTCCAATATATCTTCTCTATTCATGTGATCCACTCCCAAGTGTCGCACAACGTAGTCAGTGCTAAGACACTCTCGTGCGATGGCCAACTGGCGTTCGAGTTTTCTCCGAGACATGTTAAACAACGTCGCAAGTCTCGCGTTGGGTTCTCCTGTGCGTAGTTTTGTTAGTAAAATGCCCAAAGTGGTTCTGGGATCTGCACTTCTATTTCTTAATAATGGATTTTGCTCTAAGATGGCATTAAATTCATCATTAGTACGTCCAGTCCAAAAGTGCATTTCTTCTTCATTCATGCCTCGGTCGCTAAAACGTAATCTGGGTGAGTTTAAGGCATTTCGCATTAGGTCACAAACATCCCTGAAGTGGGCAGCCGTAAAGTCATGGGAAATGTTGCAATGTTGGGGCAAATCATCCCAATCATTCCCATTAAGGTGATCGTGACATACTCTGGCACTGTCGGGGATATACAATTTATGTTGAGAAAATACGTGGATTTTAACAACATTTGGAATTCGATGGCGGGTTTCATTAGCGCAGCCATGAAAGATACAATGCGTCGCGGTATTAGGTGCTCTCATATATTCAGGAATATGAAGCATTTCTTCTAATTGCGGTTGTAGTTGTTCTTGCGGTTGTAGTTGTTCTTGCGGTTCTGCTTGTTCTTGCGGCTCCGGCTCGGGTTGAGGGTTTGCATGACCTCTAGTCGCATTTTCGGCTCTTTGCCAGCATCGGTAACATACTCTTCGGGTGTTGTCAAACACGACCTGAAAATGATATATGAAAATGTAAGGAAAAGAAAAACAACTTTGGTTTCCGAAAAATACCTAACAAAATAACGCATTGGGGGTCATTTGTGGGAGGGATTTGTTTTTCTGTCAGAAGGTGTGCGAATCGTCAAATATATGCCACAGATTCACAGATTTCTCAGAGATCTGGTTGCGGTTTTCTGTAGTTGTGTGTACGAAAACAAGGCATACACACAACCACACAAAACCGCAACCACAGTAATTGGTTGTGGTTTTGTGTAGGCCTTGTTTTGGTGGTAAATACATCGTGGAAGACGTAAAAGTGAAAAAGGAATCACTTGAATGTTCTTTAAGCGACCAGAATCACTTATCAATCGGTTTTCACTTTTACGTCTTCGTTACCTCATTTACTACTAGAATAGATCTGGGATGCAGTTGCACATGATTTCAATTGGTTTCCTTTTATATCGAAGGTTCAGTGAGGATCGAGTGGAAAAAAAAAGTGCAATAGGTACAAACCTCCAGAGCAGCGTTTTCTCGTATAAATGTTACTAGCTCCACGTGTGTTCTTGTCAAGGCTTCCGACAGAACGCGTACTTGATATCTGCCTCGGTATAGCCCTCTTCGGCACATTACACAGTTACGGTAACGTTCCATTGCAACGAAACAATCCAATCGTTAAGCACCCAAGTCCAATATAAAGCCACGGTCAACAAATAAAACGGGTAACAGAGTCCAAAATGATGCCAAGGTCAAAGTCGATGTGAACAATGAGGAGCGTAATAACGTAGCACTTAACACAATATCAGCAAACGACTGACTACCTGCGCAAGCGGCCAAGCGTTCCTCACCCTAACATACCTGCCCCCGCGCCGTGTCCCGGAGCGCGAGAGGGGTCAAAACCGAATTCCAGCGTTACCCGTGACCGTGAGTGGGAGAGAGAGCGCAATGTCGCTGTCTCGCTCTAATGATTTATGACAGAGTATGCATAGATGTGATTTTCTTAAAAATCATGAGCATCGGTTGAGTTAAACCAGAGATATGAATTTTTCTAATTTCTATTTAGAGCAAAAAATGGTACTTTCCGACGAGCATATTTCAAAATGGACAATTCATACGGATTCGTCTTCATAGAATTTATTTTTTCACTTGAAAAGAGCTATCCAACGACATATGACTCATCTTGATTGGACATAAGGACCAAAACGCCCATCATCCTTTGTAATACGTAAACATGTATTAGAGTGGCGCTCGTGGCCTAGTCTAACCGAGTGATTGGAATCAATCACTGGAGTCAGGTGCTGGATGTATGACCGTCCCGTGACTACCACTAGTGGATTTTTTCCGAGCGCTTCCGTGCTTCACAAGGCACGTTAAGCTGTTGGTCTCGAGTGTCATGTAATAATAAATAATGCCAGTCGTTAAGTTATGGCACAGTCCTTATGGGCGGCTTGATAACTTCTGACAGTAAGGCCCGCCACTACCTTACAATCCTCCACCAACCAGGACTAGACACCCGTGGTGGAGTACCTCCCTGCGATGCTGGAAGAGATTCGTGCCCCAGCAGCGGGAACATACAAGGGTTGATATCGATACATTCATATAGGTGTTATACTCGTAGAAGTATATTTTGGAGAAGGTGCACAAAATGTAGGTATGTAATGGACTGGACCTTGGTACCGACTCGACTGAAATCTTTTGAAGTTGGTTAAAAACCAACTCCAAAAGTTATAAAACCATGAGGGAGGCCTATGTCTTGCAGTGGGCGTCAAATAGATGATGATAATTGTCAAGAGATCATATGCAAACATTTTCAAAGTCCCTCACAAATAAATGAAAGCTTAAAAAAGATATCAGCGGAGTAGATCCGGACTAAAAGTCTACAATGTGTTGTGCTTACGAAAGTTTTAGTTCAAAAATATCAGCTGAGTGTCCAAACGATTAAAAGCTAAATTTTTAGTCACTCCGGGCTAAACTCTGGCAGTACTATTAGCACGTTTAACAGTTCTGAACTGAGATTTCCGCATTTACCCTCATTAGGCCGTTGCACCCAACTCTGAGGCGTTATTTTTACACATTAGCCCCGCCGTATTACCCACGGTTTATCAATTTTCCCATGGGAATAAGATACTTTCCCGCTGTAAAACGTAGCCTATGTGTTAATCCAGGGTGTCAACTAATTCCATACCCAATTTTATTGTGGTGTTAACCGCTGTTTATCGATTTTCCCATGGGAATAAGATATTTTCCCGCAGAAAAACGTCATGTATATCGGAGATGAAGGAATAGGTGAAGAGTAATAATTAAACGTATAGTAACGGTGCTGTGTGGTGTCGGCCTAGAAAATAGCACCAACCCAACTCTTCCCGCGGGTGTCGTAAAAGGCGACTAAGGGACACAAACCGGGGGATGGGCAGCAGCGCCCCCTGCCGTATAATTCCACCGAACTGCAATCCCCATCCCGCATGCCCAGCGTGGGGATTATGAGCATTACCCCCTATGATAGCTCAACGTGGCGCTCTTTAGGGGAGGGCTATGTCCAGCAGCAGTGGACTAGTATAGCCTGACGACGACGACGTAGTAACGGTTGGTAACATTGTCATCATTCGACAACCCGGTCCTCAATGATGGTGGTTTATTCTTTACTTAGATACGAAGACCATCCGCCACCTGGTCCTGATAACCCGCCAAAATGTATGTCTATGCCAAATGAAAGCTTTCTTCTAATTATGTATTAATGAATTTTGCCACGGTCAGACAAACTGACGCAAGGACATTGTGAAATTATAAGAGAGTAAAGTAGGATGTTATTGGGCATTCTGGACCAGCTTCCATTCGTTTGAGCTCACGACGCACCGCGCCGGTTGGCGCGGCTTGTCGTTCACTCAAACTCATTACATCTGTTCCAGAATACCCAATAATATTGATTGATTCTGAATTTTACTTGCGGCAGGAAATGAAATGATGTTAGTAACACAGATAAATACTGAAGTTTAATCGTGATGATCGCATTCCAGTAATGAGGACATCACTGGTAACATATTTCTCCAAAAATGAAATTTGTTAAACAACCTACATCACTAAATCTTGAGAATATTGATGTAGGATCTGAAAAAAATACATATCGTCACGGAAAGCTTTTACCAAACACCATCCGTTGTATAGTTTGCGGACCGTCTAACTGCGGAAAAACAAACTTAGTCCTTGGGTTACTTTTACATCCTAATGGTTTACATTTCCGTAACGTGTACGTTTATTCGAAAACGTTGTATCAACCAAAATACATATTTTTAGAGAAGGTAATGAATCTCGTTCCAGGAATACGTTATTATAAATATCGCGATAACAAAGAAGTCTTAAATCCAAGCTTAGCGTCTCAAAATTCTGTCATTATTTTCGACGATGTTGCCTGTGAAAATCAAAATAACATTCGTGATTACTTTGCCATGGGTAGACATAAAAATATAGACTGTTTTTATTTGAACCAAACTTATAGCAAAGTCCCAAAACAACTGGTTCGCGACAATGCAAATCTACTCATCATATTCAAACAGGATGATATTAACTTACGTCATATTTATGATGAACATGTGAACACTGATATGCCTTGGCATCAATTTCGCGAACTTTGTTCACAAGTTTGGAAAGATACATTTAGCTATTTAGTGATTAATAAAGACTGTCAAAGAAATAACGGATGCTACAGAATGAAATTCGACACCTTTATTACTTTCGACGAGTGAGATACATAAATGCCGTTTTTTTTAAATCAGAAGCCACTTTCTTATCTTCTTTATATGCGAGTAGTTGTAAAATAAGAAAAAATGTGTGATGAAAAATCAATTAAACAACAAATAATTAAGTCTGCTGAGGCTGTTAAAAAGAAGGTTCAAAACATGAAAAATACTAAAATGGATTCTGAGTTGGCATTAGAAACTATGTTCAAACCAGTAACAGATCCACTTAAACAGCTAACGAGAACCCCGTATCAAGAACAGTTAAGTAATGAAGATGTTGATTCGCTTGAACATTTAGCACGACAGTCTACACCTACGAAGAAACGAAAATTTTCTGAAATTAGCTCTTCAAGGGAATCACTCCAAGAGGTATCGAATGCTAGTAACAGCGATGATAACATAAGTGACTCTGAACTGAATCAAAGTCTTAGAAATAACATGAGTGACATATTTTTTGAAACAAATTCGGATGGTGCTTCAACACCAAATGCAAAGTCTTTATCGTCATGGTCTTTATCATCAGAAGTATTCAAAGATGTACCTTATGGAATTAGATTGGAAAATGGAAAACCTATGATAGGATCAGCACCGCTCTCCATAACTAATGATGCATTTGAAATAGCAGGTCATTCGTATGTCAAAACTAATGGACTCAGTGAATTACTTTACAAAAAAAATCCTGATCTAAACATTATCACTGAAGATGATAAAAGGAATTATAAATTTATACTAATAAGCACAAACGCTCATCGACGTAAATATGATCCCAATCAACCAATCAATAGCAACAGAGGATTTAAGTATTTACAAATTGTAAAACCCTTATTATGTTCCGCCAATGTTTCCAAAGGAAAGGGTTTATCATTGCTTAAAAAAGTTGATAACAAAGTAGATTACATTTTTTGGAATGATCCAAACGAATTAGTTGAAACATTGAAATTATTAATAGCTTCGAAAGATGCCGGTAATACTGGCTTAGATGATGAAATTGTATCAGTTTTAACAGAACTGAAAAAACGTGGTGTGATATAAAATGAATAAATACTTATGTAATCTATATTTTATTTTATTTCTACTCTAACCTTCACACTATTTACAAGATGAATATAGATAAATTTGGACATCATGTTCATAAAAGACTGCGTGTGTCAGATCCATTAAATTTGGTTCCTATAAACACAGGGCTAAGTAAAAATGAGTCAGGAGTTTACGACTTAAAACAATGTATATTGAGAGGATTACCGTTAGCTGTAGCAGCAGATGAAGCTGTTAGCAAGGAGTATGTAGAAAAAAACAATAAATTATATTGTAAAAAACAAGATTTCATTAATGAACTTAAAAGTATAAAAACTCAAATACAACTGCTACAGAAACAGTTAGATGAGAAGTGTTCAAAGGTAGAAGCGAGTAATATTATTAAAGATCATATAGTAGCACTCAGAGACTCATCGAAACCAGCATGAGCAAACAATCTGTTGTAAATGAAATCCATAAAGCAGCTAGAAGAAATTTCCCACGTCGTTCTGTTATTTTAAAAGGGATTGATGATTTATGGCAAGCCGATTTGATTGATATGCAAAACTATCAGAAGGTTAACAAAGGATTCAAATTTATTTTAGTAGTCATCGATGCTTTTTCTAAATACGCATGGATCGCTCCATTAAAGAATAAAACAAAAACTGAGGTGTCTCTAGCGTTTGATAAGGTTTTACAAGAAGGCCGATCACCTGCTAATTTACAAACCGACAAGGGTACCGAATTTCACAATGACGTTTTTCAGAAGCTTACGAACCGATGGAAAATAAATCATTATTCAACTTATTCAACAAAAAAAGCGTCTATAGTAGAAAGATTAATAAGAACTTTGAAGAGCAAGTTGTTTAAACATTTTAGCTTGTTTGGAAATTATAAGTGGATTGGAGAACCTTTATGTGATATAGTTAAGAGCTATAATAATACTATGCATCGCACTACAAAACATATGCCGTCTGAAATAAACAAGTTAAATGAATCACTCGTTGCATGTAATATAAACAAATCACAACCTTCCTTACCTGCAAAGAAAATTAAATTTCGTGTTGGAGACTTTGTCCGTATCAGCAAGCACAAAGGAGATTTTCAAAAAGGATATACACCAAACTGGTCTACCGAATTATTCACTGTTGTAAAAGTAATAAAATCTATACCCACAACATATTACATACGAGATCAACATTGTATACCAATAAAAGGTTGTTTTTACGAACACGAACTGCAAAAAACTAGCTGTCCCAATATTTATTTAGTTGAGAAGGTAATTAAAAAAAAGGGAAACAAATATCTTGTTAAATGGCTCGGCTTAGGTCAAGAGGAAAATAGTTGGATTAATAAAAGTGCTATAATAAAGCATTGAAGTATATTACTACAGATTAGTTAACTTATTTTTCATTACATCGTTAGTTATGAAAGGGAAAGGACTTCTCAATACTTTAATCAATAATTTACCAATAGAGTTACACTTACCAGGCTACAACTACTGCGGTCCAGGTACTCGATTACAAGAACGTTTGCAAAGAGGCGATAAAGGCATAAACCCTTTGGACAGCGCTTGTATGCTGCACGACATAGCTTATTCAAAGTATTCAAGTTTAGATGATCGGCATAAGGCTGACTTAGAGCTAAGAAAGATGGCAAAGCAACGATTAAAATCAGAAGATGCTAGCAGAGGTGAAAAAGTTGCATCATGGTTGGTGAATAAAGTAATGAAAGCAAAAATTAAATCGGGTGCTGGAATTAAATCATTCAAAACTTCTATGGCTAAATTAAAATCGCATCTGAAAAAAAAGAAACCTAAAAATATTCAAGATGCTATTCAGTTTGCATACTTAGCAGCAAAAAAAATATTTCATAAGAAAAATAATATGAAGCTGCCAAGAATTATTCCCATCCCTAAAACTGGAGGAATACTTCCACTCATTCCTATTTTTGCTGGTCTATCAGCATTGGGTTCTTTAGCTGGAGGTATTGGTGGAATAGCAAAAGCAGTTAATGATTACAAGTCAGCCCAAAAAAATCTTTCTGAATCCGTGCGTCACAATAAAATGATGGAATCGATCTCCTTAGGCAAAGGTTTATACATCAAACCATACAAGACAGGTAAGGGATTGTGCGTACATTCTTCAAAAAACTAGTTAAAAGGTTACCCAGACGAGCACTGAGTAATATAGATTTAATATATTATACTCGGGACATCCCATACTTTCGAGGTGTCTATATGAGAGACACTTTACCAAGCAAATCAAATAACATCGAGTGCGCTATCCTGAATCTAGATAATTCAATAAATCCGGGAACTCACTGGGTAGCCTACATTAAGATAAATAATTACAGCGTGTACTTTGATAGTTATGGTTTAAAACCACCTGTAGAATTAATCAAGTACTTAACAAAAAACACTAACGTTTATTATAGTTATATGAACTATCAACAAAACAACACCTATAATTGCGGTCATTTATGCATAAAATTTTTAAAAACATTCTGGTTGAAACATTTATATTAAGAAATCATAAACTATTCTCACCATTATTACGATGTCATTCACGCTATCAATAACCGGTTGTAAACCAGCTTTGTCAACATTTTATTCGCCGGCTCTGCAGCTTGATGGTGAATATGAATGTGGGCTGATCTTTTTTTCGACGTTTAATTCGATTCCTAACATAGAATGCTACAACAACAAATTTCATTATGGCGACAACGAAATGATTGAAATACCCGAAGGATCATACGAGCTATTAGATATAAATGACTTTTTAAAAACAAATTTAGTAGACTGTACGTTTAATTTGATATGTAACAATAACACTTTGAGCACAAAAATAATTTGTTCAAAAGATATTCATTTTGAGAAATCCGGTTCAATCGGAAGGATATTGGGTTTTGGAAATCAGACTCTTAAAGCTAATATATTACATGAGTCTCTCTTCCCTGTAAACATTCTACCAACAACCATCGTTCGAATAGAATGTGATATCGTGAGCGGATCGTACATAAATGGGAAGCCTAGCCATATAATTTACGAATTTGCACCTAATGTACCGCCAGGGTACAGGATTATAGAAATCCCAAAAAATTTGATATATTTCCCAGTAAATCAAAATACAGTTAGCGAGATTAATATAAGGATTTTGGATGCAAATAACAACCTTATAAATCTACGACAAGAAGAACTACAGTTATATTTACACCTAAGACGAAAATGATAGATTTCATAAATAAAACATTGGTACCCGAAACCAAAGATCTCAGTACAACACATCCACCGCAACAGAAACCACCTGCTAAAAAGAAAAAACTGACTAAGGAAAATAAACAATTTCTCAGATACTTAAAAGTCATAAAATGAATATCTTAAATATCTTGGATTCTTTCGCCTACGACAACAGCATTGAAAGCTACCAAATCCATTCGTATAAGCCCTACATTAATAGTTTTAACAAAAACGATGAAATACGCATTCCCATCAATCAACAAGACTTATACGTCTTACCGTCACAGAGTACACTATACATCGAAGGTTCTATCACAGTGCACCGTCCAAATGGCGATAAAAAAGAGAGAGTGAGTAATATTGAGTTGGTGAATAATGCAGCGCTTTTTCTTTTCCAAGACATTCGATATGAACTAAATGGCGTAGAAATTGATAGGATAAAAAATGCTGGGATCACAACTACTATTAAATCATTGCTCTCGATGAATGAAAATGAATCAAAAATGTCACGGCTATGGGGGTGGGACATTGATGGAATAAAAAATACTACTGGTAATTTTTCCGCCTGTATCCCATTGAATAAAGTTTTAGGTTTCGCTGAAGATTATAATAAAATAATAATGAACTGTAAACATGAGCTGGTTCTTTTGCGTAGTAATACAAACCTTAATTCTATTAAATTAACCACTAATGAAGTGTTAGATGACATAACCATTAACAAAATTGTATGGAGAGTACCGCATATAAAAGTATCTGATCGTGAAAGAGTTAACTTGCTGAGATGTTTGGAGAAAGATAGACCTATCAGTTTAGCATTTAGGAATTGGGATCTCTATGAATACCCTCTTTTACCACAGACTACAAAACATACTTGGTCTATAAAAACCACATCTCAATTAGAGAAACCACGTTATGTGATTATTGGTTTACAAACTAATCGGAAAAGTTTAGGTATGAAAGACATGTCTCACTTTGATCATTGTTATGTACGTGATGTCAAGGTTTTTTTAAATTCAACTTACTTTCCATATGAAAGTCTCAATATTAAGTTTACTGAAGAAAGGTATATGATATTATATGAGCAGTACGCTAGATTCCAACAGTCTTACTATGGACGTCGGTGTGAGCCGTTGTTAAATCTGAAGGATTTCAAAGATAAAGCACCATTATTTGTAATAGATTGCTGCAGGCAAAATGAGACCCTGAAGACAGGTCCCATTGATGTTAGAGTAGAAATAGAGAGTGATTTAGAAATACCAGATCAAACTTCTGCTTACTGCCTCATACTAAACGATTGTGTAATCGAATATAAACCACTTTCTAACATCGTTAAAAAAATAACATGAATTCTGAACATATTTTTGTAGATTTACAAGGATTTAGAGATTATAAAAATAATTTTATTATTAAAGAGTTTGCTCTCGCTACTAAAGAATTTACTATGGTCTACTTGGTAAAACCTCCTTATCCATTTTCTACTTTATCAGATAGCGAAAAAAAGCAAGTTGTTTGGTTGGAAAAGAATAGAGGAATTTATTGGCGTGAAGGTTTTATTGACTACCGCGAATTTCATAGGTTAATTTATAGTTTATTGAGGAATAAGAAAATTTTTGTAAAAGGTTTAGAAAAAATCATGTGGGTAAATAAACTTTGTGGTGATTGTTGTGTTATTAATATCGAGGAAAATCAATGTCCTAATATAAAATACCTGCATGATAAATATAGTGTATGCAATTTTACGTGTTTTTCTCACCACAAACAATGTGCGTTGAAAAATGTACTATGTGTCAAGAAATGGTTTTATGAAAATAATGTTATAGAATTTATTTAGAATAAGCAAGTATTTATGTAACTTTTTTATTGAAAGTAAGAAATAAATGTAAATGTATTTAAAAAAGAAAACATGTTTTATTTAATTAATTTTTAATTTAAAACGAAATTAATAACTATTGCACATATTTTTAGAAATGTTCTTAACTACGTTTTCCACCATGTCCATTATTTCGTCTACAGGATCTATCACAACATATTGGGCACTTAACACCGCACTTTCACTGTTTGTGTCCTTACACTCATTTAAGTCGAATACTTCTATTTTTATCAACCGATTTCCTCTTCTTGCCGCCTTGCTAACCACATATGATGTAGACGTGGAGTCCTTTGCAACCCGTTTCCTTGAAGTCTTACTTTTCCGCTTCCCCACGTCTGATGGAGCCGGGTTTCGTATTTCTTCGACATCACTATCGAACCCACTCAAAATATTTTGCGCGTAGTAGTAAGGGTCAGTCGGATCAGTCTCGCCTAAAATCTGAAAAAAACAAAAAAAAAAATTATTAAAAATATTCAAACCTATTTCAAACTGTGTAATATAAATTGGATGGAAAAAAATAATGCTTACCGAAATCGACATGTTTTCACGTCTGCTGATCTTCTAGTTGGCTCGAACGATGCAGTAACAATAAATTACTGAACCACCAAATATAAAATGGATTTGTAGATGAGTGTAACTTACCTATTCATACGTTTCGATCGCTCTAGAAAATTAATCCTGTCTCTTTTAATACATATAAGAGTGAGCGAGCTCGAATTCGTAGTCAGCATTATCAATATCGAATGTGTTTGAATCAAGTATGTCATTGCTGACTAAGTAAATAGTAGTCATTGAACCCTTGCGCGCTATGCAACATCGATGCGCCTCCCTTGCTGTTTGCAACATCGCTAACACCTTGACTTGACCTACTTTTGACTGTCTCGTCGGTCTAGTGATGATAGCGTTTGATTACTATTGCAGAGGTCGTGGGCTCGATTCCCACAGGGAGCTGTCATACTTTCAGTAGACACGAAATCAAAACTTCATTGAATATAGTTTAGCTCTCCTCATCCCACCGCGCTCAAGACTATGTCTATAGCAAAAATTTCTGAGATATGTAGGAACTAACAATACTTACATATTCTTTTGTTTTTGTAACATTAGGTAACAATGTTAGGTCATGGAAATAAAAGAAGCTGGTAGTATAACCCAATTTATTCACCCAAAACTATACTTATTAGCTTATAGTACATAACACTTTTATAACTAAGTACCTATCTATTTTAATTCATTACATTATTAGTTCACTTAAATAAATACGCTATTCTTAACATACCTAAAGAGCTTTAGCTTTAACTTGAAGAGCATAAGAACGAAAACATAATATTAAGCTTATTCCACACTAGCTCTATCGCGGCGGTTACCGCAGCCGCAATCCATACACATAGCATCTAAGACTGAAACAGATCTATGAAATACATCATATCACGATATTTTGATTACATATTTTTAAATTTTATCCCATGGTCAATTTTACTATCTTATTTTCATAATATTGAGGTATGGCCCCACGCTTTAGTTGAGATTTGATCCCGATGAATCAAACGTTTATCATCATTTCTCGATAGAGCTATTTTGTTGACACTTTGCGTAAATATTTCATGTTTTATCGATTTAAACAAGATATTTCTCTTGCGCAGCACATTACCTTCAAACAAGGTCTGCTCATAATTACTAAAGTTAAGACCGCGAATAACGCTCATTTTTACTCCTTTGGCCTTTTTGACAGTTTTTTCTAAAGTTTTGAAACAGTACAGTTTTGATCGTAATCCTACAAATTCTGTAATAATTTCACCACCCATTTCATCCTTAAATAGCCCAGGAATCTTTTTGTTTTTTAATGGAATTTGATGTATATTATTACTATCGTAATTACTCGTATCAAAGTAAGGTAGTAAACGGTATTTCAAATCTAGGAAGAAGTCCTCTGTGGACAAATGATAGATGAAGCTATCCGTATCAGTATAGCACATCTCAACATATTTCCCATACATAGGTTTAATAATTGAATAATGAAAGTCATACATGTGGCTTTTGGATAACTCAAGAACAGTAAACCCAATGTAGATAGGTTTATCTAAAACCACACGTTCTGGTTTCATTTGGATGGCAACCAAATTTTCGGAAAAAACTGAAGCACTGTGAAAGTTTGGACGGGCTATCAATTTTTCTGCCGATGTGCATTTTTTCGTTTTGTTTTGACTATCGCTCCATTGATTTACCAAATAGACGTTTACTCTGTGTTCAGTATTTTCTATAGTCTTTCCAAATATGCTGTTGTTCAAGAGTTTGAAAAAGTCTTGTTCGAAAGTTGATTGGGCTTGTTGCCTCAGTTTTGTATTAAGTTCAATGTATTGTTTGAGATAAGCACTTTGACGAAAAGTAATGACTCTATGGATTTTTCTTAGTATTGTCGCGGTCCTATCCCGAACCATCTAGAATAGAGCCTTCTGGAAGCCTATCGAATAGTCGCCGCATGCTACGTTTTAGTAAACAATAAAACACGGCAAGCAATAGTGACTCGTATGTCCACTAGTATAAGGTTCAAATCTCTTTGACAAGGACTTTGTTCTAGAGTCGTTGTCGCGTGCACCGAGTGTAGGTACGTACTTGAATGTTCTAGAACCCTTGCCGGCGGATATAAATAGCGGTCGCCGCGGCGCGCTGTCAGTTCCGTTTGGAATAGCGAAGAGTGAACTTCGAGCGAACATACCTGCGATACGAGCGATAACCTACGACCTCTGCGATACTATTGGACTTCGATTGGACCTGCGATTGGAATCTACGTGTGGACTTCGTGTCGTGAAGACCTGCAGACCAGACCCTGCGTGAATAAATCCTAAGAAGTTGTCATTGGTGTTTTACATCCAAATCCAGAACCCTAGCCCGTAACATTTGGTGTCAGAATTGGGGATTTGGAGATGCCACTGACTCCGAGAGAGGATACTTCTGGAGTGAGGACCAGGTCCAGAGGTGCTGCGGAGGCCACGCCCACTGCCCCCCAGGCCACGCCCACTGACCAAGCCACGCCCACTGCCCCTCAGGCCACGCCCACCTGCCATAGGGACACGCCTACTGGCCCCGCCCCGCAGGCCACGCCCACTGACCAGGCCACGCCCACTGGCCCCGCCCACCAGGCCACGCCTACCGACCCCGCGCGCCAGGCCCCGCCCACCGGCCTTGACTACCAGGTTCCACTCAGCGACCAACAGGCTTCGCCTCCTAGCCACTCCCACCTGGCCGCGCCCACCGAAGACATTAAACCTCCGTCACGTACAATGGAGGTTTTGGATATGTCGTGCCTGATGGCAATGTTGAAGGGCATGCAAGAACAACAGAGCAAGCAGATACGGAGTCTGCAAGAAGAACAGAAGGCAGATCAACAAGTGATCCTATCTGCCGTTACAAAGTTCAGCGATACGGTCGCTAAGCTACATGAAGATGTAGAGGTAGTGAACGAACGGGTTTCCGAATTAGAGGATGACCTAAAAAATGTGAAAACCGGCCTCACTGGACTAGAGCAGGAAGTTCGGCGTATTAAAGCTGCTGGAGCTACGTCGAGCGGAGTTGTCAGCATAAGCCAGGGGCCTAAAGTGAAGGTGCCTCCGTACGATGGTACTACGTCTTGGGTCGCCTACCGACAGCAGTTCCAGACTGTCGCTGCTTCAAATGGGTGGACGGACGAACAGAGCCTGACAGCCCTCACCGTCGCACTCAGAGGATCGGCTTTATCTGTCCTGGAGGCACTGCCGACCTCAGGCAGCGAGTTTAAAGATCTGCTGGAGGCACTTGAGGCTAGATACGGGGAACGACACCTGGAACACGTTTTCCGTGCCCAGCTGCGTGACCGGACTCAGCGCCTGGGTGAAGGACTTCAACAATGGGCGTTGGAAATTGAGAAGCTGGTTCGAAAGGCATATCCTTCTGCTGATAGTAAGATGGTGGATACGAATATTTTGCAAGCCTTCGTCGACGGAATCAAGGATCTTGAAATAAGGGCTGCAGTAAAGCTTCGCCACCATTCCTCGTTAAAAGAAGCTCTCGCACACGCCCTGGAAGTAGAAGCTGTGCGTCATGATATCCGGCAAGGGTATAAGCTTCGAGAAGTTACGGAGGAAGTTAAAGAGATCAAGACACCGCCCAAGAAGAACACCGGGCCCATGTGTTACAAGTGTGGGGAAAGAGGGCATCTGCAGTTCACGTGTGCTAAGAAGGAAAGGCAACCGACCAAAACAGATGGCAGACTGGATGCGCGTCTCAACAAAATAGAGCAGTGTTTGGAAGAGTTTGTGAAGAAGCATGACGCTGCGCCCTCCACCGCGAATCAGGGAAACGAATAAAAGCCAGGACTGCGGGGCGGGTACTGGCTGGAGCGGAGGAAGCCCCAGTAACCAGAATCTCACAAGCATGGAACGGGAACAGTCTACTAATACGCGGTGCAGTGAACAAAATAGAGTGCAAAATCACCCTAGATACAGGAGCTTCTAGAACAATAGTGAGACCAGACCTGGTGAAAGCTGTAGGGAGCCGCAAAGGCACCAGTTTAAGCAGACTTCTCTCCGCTTCTGGCCAGCAGATACCCGTCCTGGGTGAAAGGTCGGTTACGATATGTATTGGGGAAGCGTCATATATTCACGACGTAATCGTAGCCGAAATTATGGATGATTGCATTCTGGGCCTAGACTTTATGAAGAAACACAATTGTCACATCGATGTCACTAACGGTGTCTTTAAATGTGGTGATGAGGAGAACTTCATACTTGGCGGTCCCGATGGAAATGTCACGTGCCTGAAGAAAATCGTTATACCTGGACGAGCACAAACTGAAGTAAAGGTGAAGCTGCCTTCGAGTCAGAAGAATCAGCGGAATAGGTGTGTGCTGATTGAAGATACACGTGACAGTGCAGCCAGTCAGAAATTGCTGACAGCAAGAACTCTCGTCTATGGAGGCAAGACCGCTGTAGTGAGGGTTGTGAATATAGGCGATCGTGAGATTACCCTTAGCAAAGGTGACGTTATTGGAAGGTGCGAGGAAGCCGTTTGGATGAGAAGCTGCCAATCATCTCCAAGCTCAAACACATCGAATACCAGTAGTGAAATTATAGTCACTAAGCTCCTTGAGGATTCTAAGAGTAATCTGAGCTATTCGCAAAGCATGAAAGCTAAGAGGTTGCTACTGCGCTTTAGGGATATCTTCTCTGACGAAGGAAATCCTGGAAGAACATCGTTAGTTCAGCACAAAATCGACACCGGACAGGAGCGACCTATTCGTCAGCGAGCGAGGCGCATACCGATTGCCAAAGAAAAGGAAGTACAAGACATGTTGGAAGACATGAAGAAAAACAAGATTATAGAACCTTCTGCTAGCCCATGGTGTTCTCCCGTTGTGTTGGTAAAGAAGAAAGATGGTAGCACAAGGTTCTGTGTAGACTATCGACGGCTTAACGATGTGACCAAGAAGGATAGTTATCCACTGCCACGAATAGACGATACCCTGGACACATTGAGTGGTATGAAATGGTTCTCGACATTAGATCTGAAATCGGGCTATTGGCAAGTGGAAATTGATCCGAAGGATAAAGAGAAGACAGCCTTTTCAACTGGCAAAGGTTTATGGCAATTTAACGTGATGCCTTTTGGATTGTGCAACGCGCCAGCTACATTCGAACGACTTATGGAGTGCGTACTGGCCGGATTAGTTGGGGAAGCCTGCCTTGTCTATTTGGATGACGTCATAATCATGGGTTCAGATTTTGAGGACCACTTACAAAATCTAGAGCAAGTCTTTAAGAAGATAATGGGAGCAAACTTAAAGTTAAATCCGAAGAAATGCAGTTTATTTAAGAACAAGGTTAGCTATCTCGGCCATGTGATAACCAGCGAAGGCATACAGACCGATCCAGCCAAAATCGAAGCAGTGCAAAAATGGCCTACTCCCAAAGACAAGACTGAAGTGCGAGCATTTTTAGGGCTATGCTCATATTATAGACGGTTTGTTAAGGGGTTCTCTGAAATTGCCAAGCCTTTACACAGACTGACTGAAGACAAGCAGTCATTTCATTGGGATGACACATGTGAGAGTTCATTTCAAAAATTAAGAAAATGTCTTTGCGAGACCCCAATCTTGGGATTCCCACAGCCTAACGGCCAATTCATTGTTGACACTGACGCCAGTAACACAGCGATCGGAGGAGTGTTATCGCAGAAACAGGGCGACAGAGAGGTTGTGATGGCATATTTCAGTAAATCGCTATCGAAACCTGAAAGGAACTATTGTGTGACAAGAAGGGAGCTCTTGGCTGTGGTAAAGACAGTACAGCACTTCAGCAAATATCTCCTCGGCATGCGGTTTACGCTTCGCACTGACCACGCCGCCCTGAAGTGGCTGTTACAATTTAAAAATCCAGAGGGGCAAGTTGCTCGATGGATCGAACAACTGCAGGAGTACGACTTTATTATTGAACACCGCAGCGGAAAGGCGCATGGAAATGCTGACGCACTGTCAAGAAGGCCGTGTCCGGAAGACTGCAAGCACTGTGCCAAACAAGAGACAAAGGAACTGCCATTGAGATTGACAAGAATGAGTCCATCGAGATCTTGGGAAGATGAGGCGATGAAAGAAGCACAGGAAGATGACGAAGATGTGCGGCTCATTGTCGCATGGAAGAAACGAGGCGAGGACAAGCCAAGATGGTGCGAAGTCGCTCCTACTAGTGCTGTCACCAAGGCATACTGGGCTCAATGGGACAGTTTTATTCTTCGGAACGGAATACTTTACCGCAAATGGGAGAAACCTAACGGCAGAGAGTTCCATCTTCAGATAGTTGTCCCAAGAGATAAGGTACAAGATGTCCTTCGTGAAGTACATGACGGCGTGTCAGGTGGACATTTGGGCGTAAAAAGGACTTTAACAAAGATTCGAGAAAGATTTTACTGGCTCCATTGTCGAGAAGATGTGCAAGATTGGTGCCGCAAGTGTGCTACTTGCGCCGCGGTGAAAGGCCCACCAACTAGAAGCCGAGGAAATCTGCAACTTTATAACGTTGGTGCGCCATGGGAACGCATTGCAGTTGATGTGGCTGGACCGTTCCCAGTAACGGAATCAGGAAATAAGTATTTCATGGTAGTTATGGATTACTTCACTAAATGGCCAGAGGTATTCGCCATACCCAATCAAGAAGCCACGACTGTTGCCTCCAAGTTGTTTGAGGAAGTAGTTTGCCGGTTTGGTGTGCCCTTGGAAATACACTCTGACCAAGGCAGGAACTTTGAGTCTCAAGTATTTCAAGAACTCTGTAAAATATTGGGAATGCATAAGACTAGGACCACCCCATATCATCCTCAATCTGACGGCATGGTAGAAAGATTTAACCAAACACTTGAGAGACATTTAGCAAAAGTCGTTGACAGGCACCAGAGAGACTGGGACAAATACATACCGCCATTTCTTCTGGCCTACCGAACGGCAGAACATGAAAGCACGAAGGTAACCCCGGCGCGTGTAAATTTTGGCCGAGAACTGAGAATACCAGTAGATCTGCTAACTGGAGGGCCTCCTGATAACCCACGTTCTCTACACGACTACATTTCCGAGTTACGTGAGAAAATGCGAGAGATTCATGCCATAGTACGGGAAAACGGATTGGAGTCGAGTGAAAAGATGAAGACTAGGTATGACCGCCGAGCAAATACAAGCGGCTTCGAAGAAGGAGCACTAGTCTGGCTTCACAATGTAACTCGACGAAAAGGAAAATCTCCGAAATTGCAGACAAGATGGGAGGGACCGTACAAAGTGGTAACTCGGTTAAATGACGTGACGTACCGAATTCAACGGCAGCCAAGAGGTGCACAAAAAGTGGTTCACATCGACCGCTTAGCTTCTTATCACGGCAGTAATGAAGATGCTCGAGACGAGCATCTCTAAGAGGGGAGCAGTGTCGCGGTCCTATCCCGAACCATCTAGAATAGAGCCTTCTGGAAGCCTATCGAATAGTCGCCGCATGCTACGTTTTAGTAAACAATAAAACACGGCAAGCAATAGTGACTCGTATGTCCACTAGTATAAGGTTCAAATCTCTTTGACAAGGACTTTGTTCTAGAGTCGTTGTCGCGTGCACCGAGTGTAGGTACGTACTTGAATGTTCTAGAACCCTTGCCGGCGGATATAAATAGCGGTCGCCGCGGCGCGCTGTCAGTTCCGTTTGGAATAGCGAAGAGTGAACTTCGAGCGAACATACCTGCGATACGAGCGATAACCTACGACCTCTGCGATACTATTGGACTTCGATTGGACCTGCGATTGGAATCTACGTGTGGACTTCGTGTCGTGAAGACCTGCAGACCAGACCCTGCGTGAATAAATCCTAAGAAGTTGTCATTGGTGTTTTACATCCAAATCCAGAACCCTAGCCCGTAACAGTATTAATCCATGTTTCAAGCATGTTTTAAGATGCACATAATGAATAACATATCGATATTTATCGTATAGGTTAGGGATTAATTTCGAACTCTTTCCACCGGGTGGTATGCATCGCTCAGGACAAAATGGGAAATCATTGTGATAGTCGTGTAGGTGTGTGGGATAAATAATATCCACTTCAAGAATATAACCAAAAGATGCATTATCAGGAACTGATGTGATATCAATGGTATTCACTTCAGACTGTTCCAAAAATCTGAAATCTGACAAAGGTAATACTTGAGACATGCTGAAGCCGTATAAATTGTTAGCATCAATATACGTTATGAAGGACTCGGGACGTGATGGGTCGTACTCAGACATGTATTTATTGTTTGCTTTCGCATGTCGCTTGGAACACATACATACACCACCCCGTATTCCATCCTGAATCATCCGAATAATCGCTAAGTCGCTAAGCAATTCTAATCTGACCTTAGTTTTCAAAAGCATCGCATCAAATGATAAGCTGGGTGCTGTGAGGTAGAATGCCGGGTCTAATTGATAATATCGTTTACATGTTTTGCGGAAATGTTCAAAAATATCGGCTAGTAGCAAGACATCTGTTTTAACGTATAGATCAGTGTATTCACCTAAGTTACGAATGGAGAAAGTTGACCATACTGACTTGGCATGTTCATAATCTTGATCAGAAATTTCTTCACCACTGATAGTATTATAAAAAGCAGATTTGGGTGGGAGGGAATTTTCTTCGTAGCATTTCCAATGTGACATATAGTCATATGGATAAACACCTTTGCGAGTGAGTAATTTGAGTTCAGTGTCATTTGCAAAAAATGATTTCAACAACGAGAATTCCTCCACCTTCATTGTTTTCGTGAGTTTTTCTAAACTGGTACCTAAAAATTTAAATGAATCGATAAATCGAAGTTGGATACCTTCATCTTTCGATAATGGTATATACTTCGTGAAAGAAATATAGTTTTCTTTTGTTTTAGGTATTATTCTAATCGGACCAGGCGCCTCGCCTAGTTCTTTGATAAATAAATGGCAATCGTAGCCTGACAAATTGTGGAAAACAACTGGAACAAAATTTGGTAGTTTAAATTGTAAATTACAATGCTTGTGAGCTGCCCCCCGATAGTGACCAGTGATGTGACAGTGGTCTCGAACCTTGTCAAATATTAAAAGATTATCACAAATATGACAGCGGACAGCATTTTCAAAATTTTGTGAATCATTATCCGTGAATATAATTTTAATATTAGCTTTTAAAATAGTGTGTATTTGCTTCATGTCTCGATACAACCATTCTACAAATTTTGATACACAGTCTGATCCCCGATAGCTGACGTAGCGATTATACTTGGCATCCACTGTACAAACAATATAGTAACCAAACGCTGAGGGCACATGTTGTTGTAGCAGGCTAGTGCTCGCAATGTTAGGGTCTGCTTCACACCCCAGATGACGTTGAAGCATAGTCTCAAAATCAGCATAAATGATAAAGGGTATGTTTTGTTTTCGTTCGTAATTCTTAAATTGAAGAACCGACCCTTGGTTAGGAAGAGCTGTAGCAATACCACCACATGCATGAATGACTAGTTCATTAGATGTTTTAAAAAATAACAGACATGATGAGCAAAAATGCAGTTGCTGATGGTGTTTAGATATTTGGCTTCTAACCAGACGGGGAAGGTTTTTGATCAAACAAAAGTGAGAGCCCTCATCATTCTCGAGAAATAGCAGATGAACGATATTTTTCGCAGTGGAAGACTCTGATCTGTATAGTGGACCTACAACAGTTTTTTTGCCTTGTAAGCCATACACAAAAATAGCGATATCTGGATTATTTTTTTCAAACACCGGGATGTCAGAAAAAGTTACTGGATATGATAAGCCTTGAGTGTTAAAAATATCGCGAAAATCGGGATAAGACGAGACACGATCGGGGTGGCTCTTTGAAGGGAATAGAGCAGCTGTAACACACCAAAGAAAACAATAAGGATCATCATTTTTTATATTCAAACATGCTTTTTTGTTTTTTATAAATTTTGGTAAATCTATAAACGATGACCCACTCAATGGTTGATATTTATTTACATTGATTTCCAAATGAGAGTTACTCAAAAATGTCCAACCGCTATCTCGCTCTTGAAACTCTTCAAGCTTTTTTTTCAATGTATTTATGATTTCTGAAAAAATGGAATTGAAGTTGTGGTTCATGTGTATGGTAATGTTTTTCGTGCCAAACGATTTTAGTTCTTGCAAATCGTTTTTGTACATAAGGAAAAATGAAAAAAGCTCAACATTGACTTTTATGCAAACGTGTTTTTTCAATGAAATATCAATCAGAGATTTTAATTTATTATGGATAGACTCGAAAAAGGTTTCAATTGAGTGCTGACCATCACCGTTAGCCTGTATCTTATAAGTTGCAATACGATTACGGAATGCAGAGGTCAGAACCTCAACATCTTCTGACAAATGATGAGTTGCGACTTTGCTTTTGTGGTCAGTGCTGCGCATATGACCCACCCAACTTTTTGGGTTGACAAGAGTTTTGCAAGTAATGCAATAAGGCATTGTAAATAAAAAGTAGTAAGATTGACCAGGAAACAGATAATTAAAATTTAGGTTTTAGACACAAAAATAAATAGGTAAGTAGCAAAATAATATGTTTATTATAAATTAAAGGAATTTTATTTTATATTTATCTTATCACTAAAAAAACTCGCCTCACTATTATCATACAGTGAATAAACTTGTTTAATAAATTTCTGTAATACGTCCCAGTGCGGTGTGTCCGTATCAGTCTGCAATTTTATTACCATCAACGCTTTTTTCCACCTCTCTTGAACGTTGGTACTTGCAGCATCGGTAGTGTTGTAGACCTTCAATTCTATATAGAATTCTCCTTCCGTCGTTGCTGTCCGACGAACGTGACCATTGGCGACCCGCGTCACTAGACTCGACCCCAGTTGGTGCTGCTCGGGAGTCGCTTTAGCGACCTTCTCTGCGTCTCGCAAAATCCCGAAAAGATCTCCCACCGTCTTTTTCTTTAAGGTGCTTGCAGACCTGTAAAAGTGAACAATATATTTTAAAACATAAGTACCTTCATAAACTTATACCTATATTCCGATTGGGTAGGCTATCTATAGGAGATACACATACATTGAACGAGTATGAAGTGGATGATAGTTTAATATGAAGGGTACATATCTACTTTTGATCTATCCCATATATGTCATTCTTAATAAGCAAATATCCCAAGTGATTCTTAATAAGCATATCTTACATGGAAAACAAAAATACTACGCGAAGCGGGTATCGAACCCACGACTAGTAAGATGCAAAGTAAACAGTCGACAGCATGTTAACCTTTACGAGTACATGCCTGCAATGTAATCAACGATTCAATGACTCAGCGGTGTGCTAGAGTCAAATGACGCGACAACGTAACAACGAATAATATAACGAGACTAATTCTATTCCAGTAAACTTTTCCCTGGATGTAAACATTTACCGTAACGATCAATGTTAAGCCGGGTCCGCTGCGCCATGTTACGCGTGTTACAAAAAATGTAACACGTTATTAAAACAAAAATGGGGAGTGGTATTAACACTTTACGTGTTACGTAACGTAACGTTATATAACAAGTACCTAACGTGTTATACCATGTCCCACTTTTATTATATTTAAGTGTTACGTTTTTTGTAACACGCGTAACATGGTGCAGCGGCCCCGGCTTTAGGCTATAGAAAATAAGGTTTAAGGGTCAAACCTATGGTTTGAATTATTAAGACGAATAAACAACTTTTAGTTATGAAACAAACAAATAAACAGTTGTTATCTCTTTCAATGTTCCAAGATTTTCATCAACAGCTTGATTACATCGAGGGAATCGTCATTTGAAACGATGTGTAAAGTGTACAATCATTTATAATAAACTATAGATGTATTGTATTCTTACCTAACTGTCTCCTCAACGTAGCTCGATGCTTTGCGTTTGGAGCTGGTTGGAGTCTTTTGCTTCTTACTCGACTGCACAGCAATAGGTACACCAGAGAATTCAAACTCGGAGTCAGACCTGAAATAATAATAACATAGTTTTATACCAGTCTTATACATTTAACCTAAACGATTTATACACCGTATTGTAATTACTATACTAGATAAATGTAGTGACTGGAACATATTTTTTAGACATAGTTCGGGACATAGTTTTCATATAGGGACTAATACGGTTTAGTCAGTGGAACACGTAAAAAAAAAAATTAGGATGTAAATAAATATACTTACTAACATTTTGATACCGATGGAGTGACTGGTAGCGAGGAAGTCGTAGATAATTACACCACACGGAGACTGTACTGAACAGCGTTATCACGTTATCGGAAGTGATGAGAATTTTAGATAAATCAGGGTGTTATAGGTTTATATCCTAAATGTGTATGTTGTTTTTTTATTACAAGTACTGTAATGAAGTAAATGCGAAAATCGCCTTTATTTATAGGTGTATGAATATAGGTGATTGTTGATAAAAGTAATACATATTACTTTTTAGTATCGAACACCCAAAATTTTTGCTTTGCCTTCAAAAGTAGGTACTTAACCAAATCATCTTGACCGGTAGCAAGGTCAAGCCTATATATTATTCTCATAATGTCAGCACTATTTAATAGCTCAAGTTAATGTGGCTGGTTGCCATTGCAACATAATGTGACCAATATATCGATTATTGTAGGTAAGATGTTTCGCAATCAGAAGCTTGCAACGGATCCAATAACGTTAACGTAGCAAATTCGTAGGTTTCATACCTAGGTAGGAGTAAATAGTCCTAGATACACATGTTGCAATTTACTTTAGATTTTCTTGATCTTAATCAGATAATGTTCGAATTGGGTGAATATTTCACTATAGCAGAAGAAAATAAACTGTTATTTCCAGTTACCAGAAATCGGATGATGAGCTAAATAGGAAATTATAATTAATTCCTCTAGCTTATCCATAGAAAACATTGTATGATATCGATGAAATTACTATATAAATGTATTTCAGGATAAATAATACTTATCTAGGTATTCTTTATAAAGCATTTGGTAGACTCCACAATATTATGTGAAAGTCAAACATTAGGTATTAATGATACCTACAGCTAAATATTTTGATGCAACGAGTTTTTTCCGTGTGGATCTTAGACTAGAGTATAGCTAGTATAGTCAACCTTTGGTTATCTCTTATGTAGGTGATACATTAAAATATTATGACCCCTCTAAATTCTTTATTTATGGGTTATGTAAAATTTACTGTATTTATTTTACTGTATGTTACAGATAAATTTAGATAGAAAATGAACGAGAACTGATGTTAGAAAACTGTTGAAAAAATATAAAACTATCTGCATAGGTTCAGTTACGTATAATGGGATGAGAATAATATCTTCAAGTTTCAATTAAAAAAAGACAAAATGCTGTCGGTCGTATTTACAAAATCATGATTTCTTAAAATACTTTAACATCAAGTCTTAAAAAAATAATAACATGGAAAATGCTTTATTACCGGAATACCTTTAAGGAATGTTCAAAGGAACCAACTTTTATAAATAAAACTGTACTTTTTGACAACATATTTTTTCTTACACCGTGTATACTTCGTATCAAATTTATAACTCCTGCGTCAACAGCTAAAGGTTGACAATCCCTGCCAGCCACCTATCATATTCGCATTCGCGTTAACTAAAGTGACACGTTAGTAGGAAATAGATTTCCATTAATGAAAGTATACTTTTATGTGTCAGTGATATTATCATTAATTCACGATTTTACTTAAGTATACCCAAGGATTCAAGTAACTGTAGAAGTACATTTTTCCTACTGTGCAATGTTTTGTGTTTTCCGTAGTGAACGATAAACAGGAGACTTCAATCTGATCACTAACATTTTTGTGGGAAAAGTAAGGTATTCTTTGTGCCGACCATAAAATATGCCTAAAATACAAGTATTTCCTGGTTCTGCCAATCACCCAGTATTTGTGTCACATGAAAAGGATCACAAAATTTTGTTGTGTTGGAATCACCTTTTTTACAATGGGAGACGTCAATCTGACCATAAAATACAGTTAAGACGAAAATGTTTTGTGTCACTGTTGCGCAAGAAGGTTCATCACATGAAGTCAATCTGATCACAAAGTAATTTGTGGTGCTGAATCTTTCTAACAGTGGGAGCCGTCAATCTGACCACAAAATATGATTAAGTTGAAATTGTACTTTTATGTTATTGTATGAAGGGCCATCACGGGAAGTCAATCTGATAACAAAATTTGTGGTGTTGTACCTTGTTCATGTGGGAGACGTCAATCTGACTACAAAACAAACTGGGTTGAAAAAGCAAAGTTTTGTGTCACTGTTATGAAAAGTAGACACCAGTGGTGTTAAACTCATTCAGTGGGAGAAGCCAATCTGGTCACAAAACTATGACTGGGTAAATACAAGTATCACTTGGAATATTTCATGTCATTGTCTTAATGAGGAAACCTAACCGATACCGCAAATAATGTGTGCTGTTTTATCTAGTATATTACGAAACTGCACAAAACATAGCTAGTGGGTAAATACAATTCAGTTGAGCTTGGGGATCCTTTATTTAATTCAACTCAGTGACTATGCGGACCTATCTCCACCAAGATGATGGTGAGTTGCATTCACTCAAGCTTCCTAGTGTCATTCGTTTTCATTGATGGAATTTATCATAAACTGTGTAGGTTGCTCGTAAAATTATTGAAACTATAAATTAGAATCACTCGATGTTATTGGGTATTCTGGAATAGCTGTAATGAGTTTGAGAGAGCGACAAGCCGCGCCAACCGGCGCGGTGCGTCGTGAGCTCAAACGAATGGAAGCTGGTCCAGAATGCCCAATAACATCCTACTCACACCTAATGATTTAGTAGGAAGTCCGGAAAACTTACTGTTCCAGGTCCAATATTTTCCTCATCATTTTTTGGACAACAAGAACAAAAATTTCTTCATAATCTACGTATTTTTAGAAGACTTGAAGTAACTGTTACGTCCAGGGCTTAGGAGATTAAATCTGTGGGAAAACAGCACGCAGTGTCATGGCGTTGAATCTGACCTCAAGCCTAGGTTAACAAACACTAAACGTCAAAATGAAGACACACGCAGCCACAAAAGCACTGGTGACTGGTTAACCAATGTTTAAAAACCTATTTAGAGCCTAAAAATTTCACCCATGCCGGGATTCGAACCCGCAACCTCTGGCTATCCGTACCAGCGCTCTACCAATTAAGCCAATGGGCGACTCACGGCATCAGTGAAATTTCGAACCTCTTTACAATATTCTCTGTATTACGTACAGGCAGCGACATCTGACTTAAGCAAATAGCATTACTTACAGCCCCGACTACCTACTTTGCAGTTAGGTTTAACATCGGAACGATATCACTGTACCCACATGATTACACTATTTTTATTTTTAATGCACTAACCCGTGCTAAGGAACAAATTTAAAAACCTATTTAGAGGCTAAAAATTTCACCCATGCCGGGAGTCGAAGGGAAGGGTAAGAACAGGCAACAACTATTTAGAGGCTAAACAAAAAAAAAAAAACTATTTAGAGGCTAAAATTTCCATCCTTTTAATATGTACGTTCCCCTAATATCATTTGATCATTCATTATTTGATACCGTCGTCACGCCTATTATTTGTGTGGATATTATCCTGAACTTTCCTCTTACCACCAGTTATGACTTTTATTCCATTGGTGGCGCAAGTTACTTTAACAAGTTCTATCAACCGAAACTACTCGCAACTAATCCATATTCTTTGGTATAGGTGGCGTTGGCAAAATTACTAGTGTTAACAGACATTCGAACTTGATGCGGGCCGGACAGCGGATTGGGCATATCATCGGGCAGAGAGAACACGAAATAACATAACATAACATCACATACATTGCTTCTGGCCCCACACTAGGATACCCTGTGTCGTGGGAACCTGAAACAACGACATCACTAACATGTAAACATCCAAACCTGGGCTTTTTTTTCTTATTCCCAGCCGGGATTTGAACCCGGGACCTCTTGCATGGTAGGCAGAATAGGTACTTATTATTTTCGGCAAAGAACTTTCCAGACAAACTGGTAATTATTATTTTCGGCAAACAACTTTCCAGACAAACGGATAGGTATGGAGCGTATCGAATCCGCTAACCGGCTGTGCCAAGTTCGATCGTCTGTTAATATTACAAGTAACGTTATGGGTGACTTGGCAACCAGAAGGTAAAGGGTGGTCTGATGTCGACTGTACCTGTGACGTAACAAAATGCCACAACATCTCCACATCTATCCGAAAATAATGAATTTTACTCTTCAAAACAAATAACTTTTAGAAACTGCGGATTTTATTTTCATGACATATTGTTTTCTTTCCAGTAAAGTTTGTTTTTATTTTAGAGTAGATTCATTAACTTTTAAAAATGTATAGAAGGTTATACTATTTTTATTATTAATGCACTAACCCGTGCTAAGGACAAATTTAAAAACCTATTTAGAGGCTAAAAATTCCACCCATGCCGGGATTCGAACCCGCGACCTCTGGCTATCCGTGCCAGCGCTCTTCCAATTGAGCTAATGGGCGACTCACCGGCATCAGTGAAATTTCGAACCTCTTTACACTATTCTCTGTATTACGTACAGGCAGCGACATCTGGCTTAAGTATAGAAGGGTAATGTATAGAAGGGTTTTGTTACACCCTTTATACAAGCGGCGCCAGTTTAATCTCAAAAGTGACTACTGAACTGACCCCAAGGGCGTGTTTCATTAAACTCCAAGCATTGTTTACTGTGGCAATTTGATGAACGTTGCAAAGTCGAATAAAACACAGATCTATTTACTTTATTGACTTACTTTAAATACGACTTAGACCAGGTTCGATTCCCAGTGCGGGCATGTACAAATGCTACCTTAAATTGCACCTTATCACTAAACAAAGTAGTTTCAATATGTTCAGTATGTCGACCTCTGTGGCGTATCGGTAGCGCGTCTGCCTGCCATGCAAGAGGTTCCGGGTTCGAATCCCGGCTGGGAACAAAAAAAAAACCCCAGGTCTTGGATGTTTACATGTTTGTAAAGTCGTTGTTTCTGGTTCACACGACACAGGGTATCCTAGTGTGGGGCCAAAAGCAATGTATGTGCCAGTATGTAAATGTTATGTTATTTTTAATGTTATGTTATTATGTTATAATATTACACAGAAACTGTGACTTATTGAACGTTACAAAATAAACTAGGGGTCCATTTCAAAATCACTTTGCACAAATAATGGTCAAAAAACTCCAGAGTTAGTCTTTTCAAAGTCCTTGTTGCGGACCTTTTTATTAATATAATTTTTTTTAATGTCACATATATTATGTCAACGGCATTGTCGCATACCATTTTCTGCCTACATTCTTCATTAAATCTATTATTAGCATATTCCTTAGTTTTTCTCCAGTTTTCTCACACAGTCCATCCGCAGTTAACAGTCCTTAATCAACAGAGCTTAAATAATAACAATTATTATTATTAGTTGACATAGGTACGCCGAGTGCTGCTGCTGCGGTGTGGTGTCGGCCTAGAGAATAGCACCAACCCAAATTCTTCCCGCGGGTGACGTAAGATGCGACTAGGGACACAAACTGGGGGGTGGGCAGCAGCGCCCCCTGCAGTAGGCGAACGCTATACACGTCAATATATATTGTGAGATAAATATATATTGGCCTTTTTGCATCTACTTAATGAGATGATTTATACAGCGTCCAATGGTATCTACACTCACACTAGATGGGTGAAGGGACCACTCCGACGCTGTAGTGCCTGGGACATGGTTTTTATAGATGGTGTAGGCTTGCCCAGCACCTATACCATCCTGACAGCTTAGTCGGCCTAGCCCACAGGAAAGACTAGTCAATACGTGCGGAGCCAACCAAGCCACGGGTTTCATCACGATGTTTTCCTTCACCGTTAGCGTGTGGTATTGCGACTATAAATTCGCAAATGTACGTAACTTTGAAATTAAACAAAGTCATTGGTACATGCCCGCACTCGGGATCGAACCTGGGGCTCTCGCTTGCCAGTCCATGGTTCTACCCACTGAGCTACCACCGCTGTTGTGATATTGTGATAATTATCACGATATTTAATCAAGTAGCTTGAGCCGGATCAGCGCACACCCTACACCAAAGATACGGATCGCGTCAGTATTAAAGCGTTTTTATATGAAGCAGACGTGATGGACCCTAGACAGAGCAAAATAAGAGCTTGTGTGGCGATAATTATATCCCAATCAATAAAAAAACGCGTAAAAAGAAAGCGTTGAATCAAAAATTGGCTGCAAAAGAGAGCAATGTTCACACATTTGTATTTATTGGACGAAATTTGCCTTCACAATGAAATGGACGGGATGGATGCACTTATGGAAGGGATTCTAAGATCAGTTTAAGCTCTTTTAAGACAATCTTGTCGCCTGTCATTAATTCAGAAGCAGAATCGGTGTCATAAACGTCCTCTATTGCTGCCGTCTCGCTGCGTACTGAAGCGATAAATATTGACGCGCAACACTAAACGCAAGAATAATATCACGATATCAGATCACAAGGATTTCCGGAAATCCAGCGATAAATATTGTGATCTCTCAATACACTACCCTACACGTCAATAAATATCGTGATCCGACAGTATATATTGACGGATCACAATATATATCTTGCGTGTAGCATTCGCCGTACAATTCCACTAAACTGCGATCCCCAATCCGCATGCCTAGCGTGGGGATTATGGGTATTACCCCAATGATGGCACAACCCTGCGCTATGGCGCTCATTAGGGGTGGGCTATATCCAGCAATGGACTAATATAGCCTGAAGAAGAAGATACGCCGAAAACTAATGATATATTTGTATTATAATTTTTTTAAAAATTTCATTAAAAAGGCGCTGTGTAAAAAGGCCTATTATAGAATAGATGACTTTATAAATGATGTAAGCCCTTGGCAGTAGACCAATTCCACAACGAATAAATCATAGTTATTAAATAAATATTTTATATGTAGCAACCGAATCACTGCAATCCTCAGTGTTAGTTATGTATGTCATATTTTAATTTAAGTTTGTACAGACGACGTGATTGCATATAAGTAAATATATCATACATTCTATAACTGACAAAAACTTAATCTGCAGGTTTGCTAAAGGTCATTCGAATGGTGGCGTGGTGGCCGGGTCATCTATCTCCCTCCAAAATGGTTGAGACTGATGATGGCTGACCTCTGCGTTATGCTCGTGAACGAGTGCTGTTCGTGTGTCTGGCCGCAGCACTTGTCATGTTTTCACGGCCTATGTAAAAAAAAAAAATTATAATGCTTTAGCATTTAAAGTTATTAATGGCAATGATGGAATCTTATGCGCATAGGTGGTATCTAATGTATTAGATTTAAGAGGACTTGAGAAAAGATGGTCAGAGTGGAGTTTTTTTTTCCCGCTGCCTTTTTCTCCACTACATTACGGCCCGAAGGCGGCGGCTTTCACTTTCACTTTCATGTTACATTGTACTTTGACATTCAGCAAACAGAATGTAAATTCTTTACGTTGAAATAAATTGAATTGAATTGAATTGATTATATCACTAATATATCATTGGTTTCCTGCTCGCAAAGCTCGCCTTTGTACATGTTAATTCGTATGTAATGTCCTGTTAAATGTTTCTGTCCTGTTAAAAAATTCGTGTGCAATAAAGTATAATTAAAAATTTACATTCTGTTTGCTGAATGTCAATGTACAATGTAAAATGTAAGCCGCCGCCTTCGGGCCGTATTGTAGTGGAGAAAAAGGCAGCGGAAAAAAATCTCCACTCTGACCATCTTTCCCCAAGTCATCTTAAAAATACGTCAGTTGATCGTCGGTCCAGCTCAGGTTTCCTCACGATGTTTTACTTCACAGTTACCGAGTGGGATTTCTAGTATAACTTCACAATTGTACATAACATAAAAAATCAACCTCTAAAATAGGTTTTTAAATTTGTCCTTAGCACGGGTTAGTGCATTAAAAAAAAATAGTATAATCATGTGGGTACAGTGATATCGTTCCGATGTAAAACCCAACTGCAAAGTAGGTAGTCGGGGCTGTAAGTGATGCAATTTGCTTAAGCCAGATGTCGCTGCCTGTACGTAATACAGAGAATAGTGTAAAGAGGTTCAAAATTTCACTGATGCCGGTGAGTCGCCCATTGGCTCAATTGGTAGAGCGCTGGCACGGATAGCCATGGTTGCGGGTTCGAATCCCGGCATGGGTGAAATTTTTAGCCTCTAAATTGGTTTATAAAAAATCAAGTCAATCAGCGTAAGGAGCTGCTTGTTGCCCAGGGTTCGCCAGACGTACGGGCTCGGTGAGTACGTCCTTTGGGGAAACTCCTTTAATTTTATTTTATTTTTGAACAACTATAATTTCTATACAACATAAATCACTAGTCCTGGTCCCGAACTATCGTACCCTGTGTATAGCTTGATGCGCTCGTGGCCTAGCAGAACCGAGTGATTGGAATCAATCACTAAGTTAAGCAACAACAGGCGCGGTCAGGCGCAGTATGGGTGACCGTCCCGTGACTACCGCTAGTGGCATTTTTCCGAACGCTTCCGTGCTTCGCAAGGCACGTTAAGCCGTTGGTGCCGGCTCTCATGTAATGGCAGTCGTAAGCCATGTCTGAGGCCTTAATTGATAACTTCTGACAGTAAGGCTATCCACAGTCTTACAATCCTCCACCAACCCGGACTTAGCCCGTGGTGGAGTAAGGCCTAACTGATCCTGAAGAGACCCGTGTCCCAGCAGTGGAGACATCAAGGGTCGACATCGTATAGTAACCAGGAAAGGTCAACCCAAACATGAAAATACACCCACACTGGGAGTCGAACCCACGACCTCGGCGTGGTATTCAGAAGCGATACTGCTAGACCAACGAGACAGTCAGAAAATAATATATTTGAACAAGAATAGTCTGAACTCAGAATCGGACACATCCATCGATGATCAATCCCACACGACACTTGAGACCACAAAATGCGTGGGTCACAGCCTAAAGAATGATCACAATAAGAAGGCCCCTGTACAGTTTAATAATGTACTCTGTGCCCCTGCAATAGGGTGCAAACATGACGGCGGTGAGGAGCAAGTTGTAGTGGATGAACTGAACTTTTGGACGTTCCCCTTGAAGTATATGAGCTGTTGTTTTGAGGCCTATGACTTTACAACCAGAGCGACATTATGATTGACGTTTTATGATCGCGGTGGCTTTGGCCTAAGATTGGCGACAAAAAGAAGTTCCACAGATTGCCTCTTTTGGCTTTATGACTTAAGGCGTTTTCGTGTACGGTCGCGGTCTAAATATGTTTATAGTTTTCAAATTAGATTCTTTAGCACACTGTGTGCAGTAAAGTCTAAAATGCTATATCTAGGTACGTATTACTTTTTAATAGTTGTAGCATCGATTCTAACAAAAAGAGTATTCATGACGTTTTGATGATAAAACTCTTTTCTTTATTTAAAAGTTGACATAATTGAATTTTATACAATGACATTATCAAAAATACTAGGATTGAAATAATAGAAATTGATTGTAAAACCATGGCAACCTCGCTTGGGTGAATCTCTATTGCTTCTTCTATGCTCTATGCCTAATCAAATCACATAATATCATCGACCATGTGGCATGGATTTGTGCATGCAATTACCAACCTTAAGATGGTAAACATTTTCAGACCGCGAGTATACATAATGAGATGTTTTGTAGAGTGTCCATGGCCTAGTCGAACCGGGTTATTGGAATCAATCACTTGAGTTAAGCAACAACTGGCGCGGTCAGATGCAGGATGGGTCATCGTCCCGTGACTTCTGCTAGTGGCATTTTTCCAAACGCTTCCGTGCTTGCACGTTAAGCCGTAGGTGCCGGCTGTCATATAATGGTAGTAGTTAAGCCGTGTCAGAGGCCTTATGGGCGGCTTGATAACTTCTGACAGTAAGGCCCGTCACTGTCTTACAATCCTCCACCACCCTCCACCTATATTTTTTGTGATTTTTATATTTTTGCGATATTTTTGGGATCCTAGTATTTAAAGTAACAATACCACTCGCCAACCGTGAAGGAAAACATGGTAAGGAAACCTAATTGTCTGGTGTTCAACTACGTCAGCGCTTGAAATTGCCAATCAGCGATGGGCAGGCGTGGTAATTTCTTCCATGGATACTCTCTTTCTCTCTCTCTCTCTCTCTCTCTCTGAGAGAAGGCCTGTGCCCTGCAGCGGGAGGCCCATATGCGGCATAAAAAAACTTGGTAGCACTTTCACTCGTGTGTGTCACAGTAAGTTTCTTCGAAATCTGCAGTACAAATAACTGATAAATAAATAAATAACTAATAAATAAATATTCATTGACATATACACAGTTGCTGTGTGGTGTCGGCCTAGAGAATAGCACCAACCCAATTCTTCCCACAGGTGTCGTAAAAGGCAACTACGGGACTCAAACCGGGGGTGGGCAGCAGTGCCCCCTGCAGTACAATTCCAGCGAACTGCCATCCCCATTAACCCGCATGCCCAGCGTGGGGATTATGGGCATTACCTCCTATGATAGCACAACGTGGCGCTCTTTAGGGGAGGGCTATGTCCAGCAGTGGACTAGTATAGCCTGACGACATATGTATACACAGATCTCGTTAGCCCCATACTAAGTACCTACAACTAAATGACTTGTGTTATAGGTGCTAACTCGACGATAGATTTAAAACAAAAAATACTTAGATTACCTATATCCAAGACCCGAGATATATTAGAAAAGTTCATTTTCTAGTTTAACCCGGCCGGGGATCGAACCCGAGACCTTCGGTTTTGCAGTCAGCGTGCCAAACCGCTACGCCACCACCGAGGCCGTCAATCGTCGTGATGCTTTTTAAGATTTTGCATTCAAAGAAACCCGCCGTGCTTGGCCTCAATTTTTCGTGGCAACGATGACGGATTACGAAACAAGCTCGATCCTTATAGGTATTTGGTTTGGGGCCTACGCTTTCGCGCCTTGGCTTTTGGAGTATCGATTGGTCAATGTGTTCAATGATTCCATAAAATGAAGCATAAAAATGTCACAAGGTAGCATTTAGATGCCTTGTTGAGCTAGCGATTTCACGTCTGTCTGACCTACCATGCAAGAGGTCCCGGGTTCGATCCCCGGCTGGGGACAAAAAAAAACCCCAGGTCTTGGATCTTTACAAGTTTGTGATGTCGCTGTTTCTGATACCCACGATACAGGGTATCCTAGTGTGGGGCCAGAAGCAATGTACTTATGTGTTAGTATGTAAATGTTATGTTATATAGGAGATTACACAGACATTTCTTAACCTAAAATTACAGACGGCGGACTTATCACTAAAAGTTATCTCTTCCAGACATCCTTTGGACGGACTGGAGCTATACATTGGAGAAGGAAGTAGATGTACAAACAAGTCAAAATTATTTCAGAAATATATTAATTATACATGCTTAATTAAGAATTTTACTATGCCAACTGATTACCTACTATTTCGGAGGTTGTTAATTCGATTCTCATTGGAAGCGGCGGTATATCAGGGCCTTAATTATGTTACTGCGTTACACTAAAATAGCAGATAAGACCGTTCACGTAACCTGTTTTTTTTATACTATTGGCGCTTTGAAGGTTTGTGCGGGCTGAGACTTAACATAACATAAAATTTACATACAGGCACATACATACATTGCTTCTGGCCCCACATTAGGATACCCTGTGTCGTGGGAACCACAAACAACGACATCACAAACATGTAAACATCCAAGACCTGGAGTTTTTGTTTTGCCCCAGCCGGGCTAAGCCGGGGCTTCAAAACGGCAATGAAATAAAATCGCCAAGTTCGTGCAAACAATTGTATAACAATCTTCTTCTCTGCCCCCGCCTCATCCCATTATTTGGGGTCGACTCTCCTCGTTCTTTTACTCCAGGATTTTCTGTCCTGGATTGTCCGTTCGCTCAACTGGGCTCATTGTACCTACTACAAATGTACGTTCTTAGCCTAGTCGAACCGAGTGATAAGAATCAATCACTTGAGTTAAGCAACAACAGGCGAGGTCAGGTGCAGGATGGGTGACCGTCCCGTGACTGCCGCTACCGTTAAGCCGTTAGTGCGAGCTTCTGACATGGTTTAACGACTGCCATTACATGACAGGCGGCACCCACGGCTTAACGTGCCTTGTGAAGCGCTCGGAAAAAAATGCCACTAGCGGTAGTAACGGGACGATGACCCATCCAGCACCTGACCGCGCCTGTTGTTGCTTAACTCGAGTGATTGATTCCAATCACTCAGTTCGACTAGGCCACGAGCGCTTCGGCGGCACAATGCCTCTATACAATGCCTTCTCTCCAGAAGTTATCAAGCCGCCCATGACTCATGGGCATGAGTCATGGGCGGCTTGACAGAAGGCCCGCCACTGTCTTACAATCCTCTACCAACCCGGATTTGCCATCCGTGGTGGAGTACCTGTGGTACCGGTATCTCAAGGGTTGATATTGTACACATAGCCTCACGGGTGCATGAAAGGAGTCTCCCCGACTGACGTACTCAGTGAACCATACGTCTGGCGTACCCTGGGCACCAATCAGCGAGTTCCAACCACTGATTGCCAAATCCTTTTACTACGATGGCAAACTCAAGTCCAGCCTGGAAGCCGGCGCTTTTATTAACACCCTAAGAAGAACGAGGCAATCAAGAAAAATGAAGACAAACAATGCACTCCATTCCTCGATCTGCGTGCGTCAAACAATATTCGAGTCAACAGCAGGCATTTTCAGGTCCCATACTCTAAACGCGCCCTAAATAAACACGTCATTAATTATCACCGGCAGGTTTATGGAGATTCTTTAGTTGGACATTTTGCTCGAAATCTTAAAGAATAAAAAAAAAATTCTTTGCTAATAGAGCTGCATATTTTTTACGACACTCGAGTTAACAGCAGGCGTTTCCAGGTCGCAATGTACAAACGCGCCCAAAACAAAGATGTCAGTCAAACACCGGTCGTAAAGCCAAAAGTGACGTAAGTCCGTCATTAATTATCGCCGGGCGGTTTATGGGGTTTTGTTAGCTGGACATCCAGGTCACTGGGCTTGGGTGTTGTAAAATAGGAGCTTCCGCGGCGCAGAAGGGGGTGGTACAAGTTATAAACTTACGCGGGATTTAGGGTACGCTTTAAAAGTATTCGCATTTTGAAATAGAGGCTTCCTTGTATAACCTCATGGTCATATTCATACTACATTTGGTTTGCTATATAAATAATACATGTAACATAACCTCACTGTATCCCAGAGGGATAGGCAGAGACCAGGAACTGCCACTTGCCACGATCCTGACAGACCACCGTTGCTTGCACGCAGGCCGGTTCCGGGTATTTTCATCTTCCCCTTCGCTAATACATCTCTTAAAATGATATGTCAAAGTAGGTCGCCATATAATATATTTTATGTAGCAACCTATATATAATACATAGCCTGTAATACGTCCCACTGCAGGGCATAAGCCTTCTCTCAGAAAGAGAGAGTATGGGCTTAATTACCACGCGTGCCCACCACGGATTAACCATTTCAAGCGGTGAGGTAGGTGAACACCTTAGACTCGGAGGTTTCCTCTGGAGGGTTTCCTTCACCGTTAGCGAGTGGTATTGCTACTATAACTAATGCGATCCCAAAATACCCTAAAAGTATAAAGATCGCTAATCTTCAATGGCCATTTCAAGCGGTGAGGTAGGTATTTGAATACCTCGGATACTTTGATTTCCTTTAGTTTGATTTTGTTTCGTTTACTTGGTTTTGCTTTCTTCGAAGTATTCCTACGTTTTTGCGGCCAATCATAAATAAGCCTATACTGCGGCTGGACATAGCCCCTTCCCCAAGGTATATCACCTGCCTCTGTTCTCGGCCATCGTCATTCAGCCACTGCTAGCCATCTGCCCCAGGCCACTCCTATAGGGAAGAGCGGGTGATCGTGCTCTTCCGTTTTAAAGGGAAATTTCCCGCCAGGCAGATCGTATGCCTGGGGACGACCGGTCCAACTATTGTTAGTCGGAAGTTATATTTATGGTATGTCATTGAAACACTTTGATTGCGCGATGCAGGAATGTTGGAGTTCGTAGTGCGCGCGCAGAGTTGACATGTGCTCGCCACACTCCCACCTACCGATCGTCGGTCCAGTATCGGTCACTTCGAGAAACCTCTTGGACCACGAACCAAACTGAACTTTTGATGGGTCACAGGCTTACTGTGTCGATGTTTATGTTTTTTCTCCAGTTGATGTATCAGTTTATAGTAGTATAAAGCTTTCCGAACTTTATTAAGTGCTTGTGGGGTTTTCTTTACAAAACCTTCAGCTTTTATGCGTATTTGAGATCTTTCAGACCTATAAATAGCTCGATAGCAACAAGAAAGAAAAGAAAGAAAGAAAAACAATTATTATAGCCACAGTAAACACGCCACAATAACAAAGCAAAATTAAAACACATTACTAAATAACACATTGCTGTGTGGTCACCAACCCAAATTCTTCCCGCGGGTGTCGTAAAAGGCGACTAAGGAACACAATCCGGGGGGTGGGCAGCAGCGCCCCCTGCAGTACAATTCCACCAAACTGCGATCCCCAACCCGCATGCCCAGCGTGGGGATTATGGGCATTAGCCCCTATGATAGCACAACGTGGCGCTCTTTAGGGGAGGGCTGACTAGTATAGCCTGACGACGACAACAACGACTAAATAACATAAAAAAAAGAAAAGAACACTAAAGGTCACGTCGTGTCACTGCCGCTATAAACGGCAACTGACTCAGATGGGTAAGCCTTCAGTGCTGATTTTCAGTCAGTGCCAGGTGCTCCGCGAGCGCTACACACCGCGGTGTGGTGCAACCATGGGAATACCATGCTGAATAGAATTCTTATATGTAATATAAGGTAATAGTTAGTATATAGAATAGAATGACGTAGTATGCATACATAATGAAACAGGTACTTAAATAGTTTTCACTGACAAAATAAACTACGGTATACACAAACAACAGGCGCGGTCAGGTGCAGGATGGGTGACCATCCCGTGGCAACCGCTAGTGGCATTTTTCCGAGCGCTTCCGTGCTTCGTAAGGCACGTTAAGCCATCGTCGCAGCCTGTCATGGCAGTCTTTAAGCCATGTCACAGGCCTTATGGGCAGCTTGATAAATTCTAACAGTAAGGCCTGCCACTGTCTTACAATCCTCCACCAACACGGAATTGGTCACCGTGGCGGAGTATGGCCTAAACTGCCTGCAATGCAGGAAGAGACAAGTGCTCCAGCAGTGGGGACATACGAGGGTGGATATCGATGAATAGCTCGATAGTAACCCAAGTTTTATTTCTCCATCGTCGTCATCACCAGCCAAGAAAGTTAGAAAGAAAGAAAGAAATTTCTTTCGAAATTTCCGGATGCACTTACTTCCCGGATCCTGACTTAGTTTAATAAGTAGTAATTATAAATTGTATTACGTTATGAATAAATTGCCAACATAGCAACGATAATGTTTTGTGCACAAATAGAGTTCAAAGTTGATAACCATAATTAGTATCTTATCTTCTTATCTTGGTCCGTGAAAAGATGCCTACTAAAGTAAATAATAATGTTTACTATGTTAAAGAAATATCGTATTGTAAATCCGCTTGCCCTAGATCCTGAGTACAGTCGACCACAAAAACTGCTTAAGTAGGTTAAGTATATTTAAGTAAAACACTTATTTAGGCGTAAAGTCATATAGGTGGAAAGATTGTAGCCCATTCTCGAAATCTATGGCATAAAGTGACTACTATATAATGAAAACCTACCAATTACTGGTTAGTAAATAAAAAAAACTAAACATTTTTTTAAAGTACCTATTATAAAGTGGCATGAAATCTTCAGTGCGCGAGTTAGACAGGCTGTTTTGTTGTTTTAATATCAACCTTACTCGATTCCGTTACGGGCGATTTTGCAAAGGTCATGTTGATCTGCTGGCGACTGTACTGACTAATGAGCTTTTCCATTTGTTTATGCCAGATACCATCATGTTATTACAAGTAATGTTACGTAGAAAATGCTTTCTTACACTCAGTAACTGACTTTTGAACTCCACTGCATATCAGGATCCTTAGTTAAGGTCACCCTTAGATTAAGAAAAGATAATTTAGTTTAACTTTGTGTTTCAAAAGATAACGTAACCTCACGCTTGTATCCCAGAGGGGTGGCAGAGATCAGAGGGACTGCCGCTTGCCATGCTCCTGACAGATCACCTTCGCTTCATCCACGTTCAGTAGTCGTTGCGGGCACGCACGCCGGTAACGGGTACTTATTATCTTATTTTGATGATAATGATATCTTTGTATGTCCCCACTGCTGGGGTACGGGTCTCTTCCTCACGAGGGCGAAGGCCGTGTGGGCGGAGGATTGTAAGACAGCTGCGGGCATTACTGAACGAAGTTATCGAGCCGCCCATAAGGTCTCTAACGTGGCTTATCGACTGCTAATACAATATGACACAACGATTTAGCGTGCCTTAACCACGAAAGCGCTAGAAAAAATCCCTCTAGCGGTAGTCATGGGACGGTATAGTAGCCTTCTCGACACAGCGCGCTTTACACATTTCTTATAAGCGTTTTATATGTTTCAAATGAAATCAAAGTTTTGAAAAATAATTTTATTTAAGAAATTTCCTTTTCATTTTTATGAAGTTAGACTATAAAAATAAACTTTATTTGGCTGCAAAGAAACAGTCATGTCTGTTTCCGAAACTATTGAAAAACAAATTTAAAAACCTATTTAGAGGCTAAAAATTTTCACCCATGCCGGGATTCGAACCCGCAACCTCTGGCTATCCGTACCAGCGCTCTACCAATTGAGCCAATGGGCGACTCACGGCATCAGTGAAATTTCGAACCTCTTTACAATATTCTCTGTATTACGTATTTTACAATTATTTATTTAGGTATTTTTAGCCTCTAAATAGGTTTTTAAATTTGTTCCTTAGCACGGGTTAGTGCATTAAAAATAAAAATAGTGTAATATTGAAAAACAATTTCTAATAAATTGATTTACCTGCTTGTTATACTTGTTGAATATACACAAAAAAAACATTAACATAAATAAAAACATAAGTAACGTGCGATGAAAATTACGTGCAAAGGCGAACTTATTTCAACAGCCATTTCTTGCAGGCAGCCTAAAACATTTCAGCTTGCCCTAGATGGCTCTAGTCATTTCCCGTGTGAAAGAATTTATGAAAGCCCCAGCTCGAAACATTGAAATTAACTTCGAATTATGCAACGAGCTCGTTTTAGATCAACGATATTGGGAGATATTTATTTGTGTTAGTTGCACACTGTTTATATTTTAGCACAACGCTTCGGCTGGCGTGCTGCAGATAATGTTCTGAAATAGTTGCGTGTAGGCGGCTACGGAGTTTGAATACTGAAAGTGAAATTAAATTTAGATTCCGATTGGATTTCGTGGGTTATTTAGTTCACAAAGTGGCAATGCCGGTGTAACAATGGTAATACAGTTTGGCTAGGCCGCACGGTTCATTGACCGTGCAGAGTAGCACAGTGAAACTGCAGGAGTATGACAAGAGCATGACAAGGTTCATACAGCGACAGACCGACCTTCTGGAAGCTAATCCTAGACCCACTCCTACAAAAAATGGCTAGTAAAGGGGTACACTGTCAGGCCTTCGCGGACGATGTCGTCCTGGTTTTCTCCGCCCATGCAGTCAGCACCCTGCAAGAAGCAGCCGACGAGACTCTAAAGGCCGTAGTGGAATGGGGTGTCGAAAACAAGTTAAACTTCGCCGCGCACAAGACCAACGCGATGGTGATAACGAAGAAACTGAAATACGACACCCCCGAAATCCACATGTCGGGCCGCAGAATAGAGCTCGTCAAGGAGATCAAGCTGCTGGGTCTTATAATCGACTGCAAGCTCACTTTCAACTCGCACGTAGCCGCCATCTGCAAAAAAGCCGCGGACATCTATAAACAACTAGCGTGCGCAGCGAAAGTGACTTGGGGACTGAACGGGGAGATCATCAGGACAATATACGTGTCGGTGATAGAGCCAAGCGTGTTGTATGCAGCAGGCGCATGGCACGCTGCAGCGGAGAAACTGTCTATCCGGAACCAGTTAGACTCGCTGCAGAGAGGCTTCGCGCAGAAGATCACCAAAGCATACCGCACGGTGTCTCTGACATCGGCACTTGTCTTGTCTGGCCAACTGCCCCTAGACCTCAGGATCCTCGAAGCGGGTACACTGTATAAGGTGAAAAAGGGACACTCAGAGGACTTTATACCACCAGGCAGAGCGATAGAAGGCAAAGTCGGCCATCAACACAATCCCCACCCAGCCCTACTCACAACAACCGAGTATGAGCGCCTCGACGACATGGACCCCGCAACCCTGAAGACCCTAAATGTAACCGGTGCTCACATCTACACCGACGGCAGCAAAATAGAAGGGAAAGTAGGCGCTGCCCTAACATTGTGGGTAAACGGCAGGGAGTCCAAGTACTCCACCTTTCGTCTAGAGCCTCACAACACTGTCTTCCAGTCGGAAATGTATGCACTCTACAGAGCTGTGAGAATGGTTAGAGAATCAAAGATGGGCACGGCTAACATTCTGAGCGACTCAAGATCTTCGCTGGACCGCTTCGTGGCTCTCGACGACGGTGAGACACGGAGGACCGGCAAAGTGAAGTACGCTACACCGCAAAACGATCCAATCGTGGTAACCGCCCGGTGCACCAAGATAATGCTGGAGGATAAGATCCTTAACATGGCCGACATAGTCTCAGGAACGCTCGGACTCGAATCAGCACTGGACACTTGGAGGGTGCCTAAGATCCGCTGGATAAATGGAGTCCCGGGATGTGGCAAAACGAGATGGGTGGTGAACAACTTCGATGGGGAGAACGACGTAGCAGTTACCAGTACAACTGAAGCCGCTAACGACCTAAAAGAGAGCCTAGGCCGACGCATAGAGAGCGCATCGAAAACCAAGGTGCGCACTATGGCCTCAATTCTAGTAAATGGTTCAAAAGAGCCCGGAGGATGCAACCGTCTATTGGTCGACGAAGCTCTGATGAACCACTTTGGGGCCATAGTAATGGCGACTCAGTTGCTAGGTGCCAGCGAAATTGTCCTCATCGGAGATGTGAACCAGCTGCCGTTCATTGACCGACAGAACCTATTCCAGCTAAGGTACAACCGCCCGAACCTGCTAGCGAACATCAGCGAGCAGTGGTCATGCACACACCGGAACCCCATGGATGTAGCGTACGCCCTAAGCGAGGTTTACCCTGGAATGTACTCGTCAGTACGTCGAGTACGTTCCCTCGAGCTGAAGAGGTACTCCGGCGCGCAAATACCCCACAACCTGCCGAACACTCTATTCCTGGTACACACCCAGGAGGAGAAAAAGTCCCTCATCAACCAGGGATTCGGGTCAGGCTCGGGGTCACGCGCCCTTACCATACACGAGGCTCAGGGTCTAACAAGCGAGTCGGTTATCGTGATAAGGGCAAACGCAAGCCGGCTCAAAATACACGACAGCGTCCCACATGCGGTTGTAGCAGTATCGCGGCACACGACCAGCTGCACATACTACACCGACGACGGCGAAGACGCGGTTGGCCGCTTCGTAAAAAGAGCGACGGGTGCCAAAAACAAAACAATTGCGGAGCATAACCTGAAAATGGCAATGCGAAAATGCGATTCCGAGGTGGCCGTTCAAATAGCGGAACTGACGAGGAATGGGTAGGCGCGGAAACCGTGGCAGAAGCGGACGAGCAGTAAAAGAGAATGTCGTAACCAACTGTAATAACCAACTCTTGTAACCAACTCAATACAAATAGAAAGTGGGAAAAAAAAAACACTTACTGCGCCACGAAACAAAAAAACAAAAAAAAGGCTATCTAAAATCCTAAAAAAGCAAGAAAGTGAAAAAAAAAAATAAAATAAAAAAAAAAAAATTACTAACACTAGCCGTAAAATTATATTAATACTAACATTAGCTGAAACAACGTGTGTGTACAATACCACCTGTACTAAACTGTACAAATGGAGTATGGAGAGAAAGGGACAATGAACAGACATAATGTAACAGACAACAAAAGGCACGGACCCCGCGTCCGTGGAAACAAGTTGTATTTAAAAAAAAAAAAAAACTACAAAATGAGCACACGATTAAAATCTGTATAAAAAAATTGTAAGTCCCCTGACTGACTAACTGACTCACTCGTGAACGCCCAGCTCATGGCCTTGGACCTAGAAAGCTTAAATTTTGCACAAAGGGTCTATATAATGTAGGCAAGGAATAAGACCGGACTTTTTGAAATTCAACCCCTAAGGGGGCGAACAGGGTTGCCAAAATGTATATGGGAGATATAAACAATGTAGTCTAATTTTCTTGAAACTTAAAATAAATACTCTTCAACAAAATTGATTGAACACGATTTCACCTTTTTTTGAAATTTAATCCTCAAGGGAGTGAACGGGGTTGCAAAATGTTGTATCTACTAAAGTCCACGCGGACGGAGTCGCGGGCAAAAGCTAGTCTAAATATATTTTTCTTGGCTTCTGTATTATTCCATCGCAATTTCTGCGTACGTACCATGCAATATTAGCTAGAAAACTCGTAACAAGTGAATTCGACTATCTGAAATGTATCCCTACATAAAACGTTGGTACCACAGCTTTTGACTAAACACAACCACACCGAGCCACGGTTAACTGCGCTAACACTTTCCTCGTCTAACTAATTAGCGTGTAATTGAAACAAACGATCGCGAGCAAACACAGAAACAATCTGCCCTTAATTTACAAGTTAAACATACAGACTCTCTCTTTCTCCGATCCAATTGAGGTTCAATTTATCCGTGTGCGTGCCATACAACGCGTTGGAAATCTTCAGAAACAACGAATCTGTCTATAGCATGGGTACTGATAAGGGAAATCATTGGGAGCCAAATCAGGGCGTTACGGTGAATGACCCATCAATTCTATTTTTTGACCATCCAAAAATCTAGTTGTTTCCTGAGATGTATGACAGCCGGCATTGTCATGGTGAAGTATGATTCTGCGTCGCTGGTTGTTTTGGCGTATTTCTTCAAATACTTCCGGCAAACAAATGGTCGTGTACCACTCGGAATTAACCGTTCTGCGATTCTCCAGTGGTATTGTAGCCACATGGCCATTAATACCAAAAAAGCAGGCCACCATTTGCTTTATAGTGCTTTTTGCACGAGCCACTTTCGTAGGTTCGGCTCATTTTAAAACACCCAAACTGTTGATTGTTGTTTAGTTTCGGGATCGTTCGCGTAGATCCAGGATTCGTCACCTGTGTAGATATTATAAACAGATTTTGAGTCGCCTCCGTTGAATTTTTTTAAGGTTTTCTTGCACCATTCGACGCGAGCATCTTTTTGATACTGAGTTAAGTTGTGCGGGATCCAACGCGCACAAATTTTTTTATACAGACAAATGTTCGTGTAATATCCTATGAATGCTCGTCATACATATGCCCAGAATAGCCTCTATCTCGCGATACGTAACATAGCGGTGTTGCATTATTAGTTTTCACACAGCTTCAATATTTTGTGGCACAACCACCGATTTCGGGCGACCTTCTTTAACTTCGTCCGTGAGCTTACTGCGTTCGCGATTAAACTCACTAAACCAGTGATACACAGTCGTTTTTGATGGAGCTTCACCACCAAAAGTCGAAGTTAATTGATCTACGCACTGTTGTTGCGTTAAACCACGTCGAAAATCGTAATAAATCAGAGCACGAATATTTTCACGAGTGAGTTCCATTTTTTCTGCGATATGACATTTTAAACACAACAAAAACAAAACACTAACGTATATAAGAGAAAAATATTAGCGGCCGGTATTTAAAAAAAGAACGAATTTGACCATGGAGGTCAGATATTGCGTTTAAAATTATTCGAATCCCAGATTCCGCATACATAAGTAGCAGCCTATGAAGCGCATATACTGCGGCTTAATGAACGTTACAAGTCAAACTAGGTGTCCATTTCAAAATCTAGATCATTTTGGAGAAAATAAACTCCAAACTTAGTCTTTTCAAAGTCGTTAATTAAATGAGTGTACACAATTTTTACAAAACTCATGCATTTAATTTTATTTATATCCAGACATCTTCTTCTTCAGGCTATATGTTAGTCCACTGCCCTCTCCTAATGAGCGCCATAGCGCCCTGTCTTCAGCTTGCCGCATCAAGCATCTGCCTGCAGTTTTTCGAAGATCGTCATCCCACCTAGTCGGAGGGCGTCCTACACTACGTTTGCCGAGGCGCGGTCTCCACTCCAGAACACGTTTACTCCAACGGTTATCGGTTCTTCTGTAATTTGTACTATCGTTTTATTGACTTTCCCTTCTTATGCCACTTATTTTGGAATATTAAGAATAAGATAAGATAAGAATATTCTTTATTGTACACTGGAAAAACAACAAATACAAAATAATTGCAAATATACATAGTACAATTGGCGGCCTTATTGCTAAAAGCAATTCTTGTTATCACCATCTTATTGTCCATATATTGTAATATTTTCCTATGATACTTCGATTTACTCGTTTTCCATTAGTTTTCTTGTTTATACAATCTATTCCGTAACAGGTGTTGTTCAAGTGTCTATCCTCATCATTAATGTTTTTCCCACTTTTGTTAACAAAATTAACGAATGTCTTGGCATTATAAGTTATTGATGGCAATAATGGAATATTATCGTGTAGGTCGCCACTGATATATTATTGAGAAAAATAATCAGATTAGAGTTCAAAGATTTGTCAAAAAAAAAATACAATTCACTTACGAGAATGTGTTTTTTCAAAAGCATTCATAATTTATACTTTGTTTCAGTCGGTTAGTTACTGTAAAGTTGGGCTTCTTCATACATCACATTTCTTATAGGAGAGTTTTCTTTATAGGTACAATTTAAGCCAGCGACTTACTTTGTACAATGACTTGCAACATTTTGATATTTTTCGCATAACATATGCAACAACATTGCTTTCAAACATAGAGAGAGTTAGGCTTAATTCCCGTACGCGTGGGAATTAAGACAATCTCTCTACAACAACGAACTGGTAATTTTGGGTATGTCAACACTTCAGACCACAACACAGCAAGAATATTTTTATCTTATCTTACAGCGTCCTGTGTCTCAAGCATTTCTGTTTTCTTGCCTTCACAGTAAAGTTCTGTCTCATTGGTATATGCCTGGTTTGTGGTATCTGTACTACAATCCCGGCATATACCAATGATTTTGTTTTCTAAGTTATGTATACGTGTGAAGTTATTGCAATACTACTAGCTATGTGTGAAGGAAAACATCGTGAGGAAACCCGAGTGTCAGGTGTTCAAATAACTAATCTTTGGATATTACTCCGCGTTCCCCGCCTATGAGAACATATACATCCATGCGATGACAAAGTTTGGCCGTTGGACGAGTCGGACATTATAACAGTCGTCAAATGGTCAATATACTATATCGTTATCAACCCTTGTATGTCCCCACTGCTGGGGCACGGGACTCTTCCTGCATCGCAGGAAGGTTAGGCCATACTCCACCGCGGGGGCCAAGTCCGGGTTGGTGGAGGATTGTAAGACAGTAGCGGGCCTTACTGTCAGAAGTTATCAAGCCGCCCATAAGGCCTTTGACGTGGCTTAACGATTGCCATTATAATAATATGACAGCCAGCACTTAGCGTGCCTTGCGAAGCACGGAAGCGCTCGGAAAAATGCCACTAACGGTAGTCACGGGACGCTCACCCATCCCGTACCTGACCGCGCCTGTTGTTGCTTAACCAAGTGATTGATTACAATCACTCGGTTCGCCTAGGCTACGAGCGCTTCTACGCCACGTACAGAAAAATCAACCTATAGTTAGTAGTTTTCACACACAAGTTCTTTACGGGAAATGGCAGATTTGAAGGAAAACATCGTGAGCAAATCCAACTTTATGAGAGAAGGGCTGCATAAAAGATAATCTATCGCACATAATATCTCAGGGCCGGGACTTCAGTTGCTCAAGAGCAGAGGTTATCTTAATGCAGTAAATGGATGGCAGCACAGCCGGGCTTAGTCAATGAGACGTTGTTTCAAAGCGATAACAATGTCCATTAAATATTTCTTGGTCGCTTAAAATTGGGAATGAATTACGATGGTGCTCACGCAACATTATTTTTAAAGAAGTAAGGCTCACATGGCGATGTATAGTGAAGGGTACGGTAAAAAGTACCCGGCGTGCGTGCATGCGCTGACTTATTTATGTTAATGGAGCGAAAAAGGTTTGTCAGCCTATAGCAATTGGCAAGCCCTGGTCCTAGAGTCTAATATACAAATAGTGTATCAGTAGTAGCATTCCCAGCCGTCAAACGGTGCACGAAGGGTAGGCGGACTGCACCTGCCCTATAAAGACGTCCTTAAAAGGCATTTAACTGCTACCGGCATTTCTCCTGATAGCTGGAAAAAAGTTGCTTATAGACGCAGCGAATGGTGCTCCCCCACTCACAACGAAGTGGGAGATTGCGAAGATGCTCGGCTCGGGACTCTCGACTCCAACAGACAGCAGCAAAACACCCGTCCAAAGCCCACTTACTCCTACACGTACAATGACCGTGATGAGTTTCACTGCGGCCAATGTAACCGAACATTTAAAAACAAGCTGGGCTTCGCGAGTCACGTCCGAGCGCACCGCCGCAGAAGTCTTACCAATCCTTGAGGTCGCCGTCATCGGATTCGATGAGGAGGACATCATCATTATCAGTAGAATGATGTAAGCATGACAATAGTGGTTTTTGGTAGTCTATTGGTATTTTACAGAGCAATATCAGTACAATGTCAGTCTAATGACATAACCCACGCAATTACATACGAGTAGCAGCCTGTGTATACATGGAACTGCACGGCACATGTATGCCCTCTGCGGCTTGTTAATTTCAAGCGCTGAGGTAGTTAAAACACTTCACACATTCAGGATTCTCCACGATGTTTTCCTTCACAGTTAGCGAGTAGTATTGTTACTATAACTTCAAAAATGTACGTAACTTAGAAAACAAAGTTATTATACGTGCCGTGTATGAACCTACGACCTCCCGATTCATCGGAATACGAACGGTGGCTGGATTACCAATCGTGTTAATAAAACAACCATTGTCGTACTAATATAACATAACATTTACATACTGGCACATACATTGCTTCTGGCCCCACACTAGGATACCCTGTGTCGTGAGAACCAGAAACAACGACATCACAAATATGACTCTATAATCTATGTATAATCAGCCCACATCAACCCACTGCTGGGCATAAGCCTCCTTTTTACTGCGCCATTCCTCACGGTCCTGTGCTAATCTGATCCATCTCTGACCCGCAACCCTCATGATGTCGTCTGACCATCGTGTCGGTGGTCTGCCTACCAACCTCCTTCCCTCCCGTGGCCACCACTCCGATACTGCCCTGGTCCACCAGCCGTCTTCCCTTCTAGCCAAGTGTCCCGCCCATCTCCACTTTAACTTTGTGATCCGCTTATCAACGTCTTCAATTTGACTCTATTGAACACATAAACATTTACATAACATTTACATAACATTTACATACAAGCACATACATTGCTTCTAGCCCCACATTAGGATACCCTGTGTCGTGGGAACCAGAAACAACGACGAAAAGACCTGGGTTTTTTTTTTAATTCCCAGCCGGGATTCGAACCCGCGACCTCTGGCTATCCGTGCCAGCGCTCTTCCAACTGAGCTAATCGGCGACTCACCGGCATCAGTGAAATTTCGAACCTACATAAATAGTACAAAATTATATATACATACTTCTAGATATACATATTTAGAGAATAATAAACATATTAAAACAAAAGTGACATAAATAAAAGTATTATACATTGGAAAGGATGTGCTCTTTCAGTTTTGTACGGAACTGTGACACAGAGGGACGGACCTTCTTAAGCAGTGAGTTCCACTGGCGAGCAGCACGCACAGTTGACGCATAGAAAATTGAAGGCGCAATGAAATTAAATCGCCATGTATGTAGGTATGTATGTATTTATTAATATAAAAAGAACACATTACATGAGGAGGTTACGGAACTTCCTACCAACTCCAACCAATTGCGCTCGCACATCTCCACTACTCCCTATCCTCGATTATGCTGATGCTAGCTATCTTGACCTATCTTGACAAGAGCAATCAGATAAGCTTGAGCGCCTCCAGAACTTCGCCATACGGTTCATATTCGATTTGCGAAAATATGACCACATATCCGAATATCGCACTAAGCTCAAGTGGCTCCCCATCCGCCACCGCAGGAGCGCTCACATTGTTTCACTTCTCTACTCTGTGCTGTTCAATCCTACCACTCCTGTCTACCTTAAACCACGCTTTCTGCTTCTGCATGATTCTCACGGTCGCATGTTGCGTTCAGCTGAGGATCTGTTGCTGAAGACACCTAGTCACTCGACAAAGTTCTTCAGTAACTCCTTCCAGCCACAGTCGTCCGACTGTGGAATGCACTGCCACTACTAATAAGACAGTCTCCTTCATCTGCGATATTTAAGTGTAGAGTGAAGGAATACTACCTTTCAATAAATTAAATAATGTAATTAATTAAATATTACGTAGGTATATTATATTATTTCCTCTTCCCATAGATAATTTATTTATTAGTATGTATGTATACCTTAATTATTCATTTAATTATTTATGTATGTGGTTTAAGTAAGTTTAAATAAATTTCGTTGAATTACTAATTGCAATATTTCTGTATTGCACCGACTACCCGTCTCTAATTTCTCTCTTGTCTCCGTCTATGGTTGCCTGGAAAAAATTGCTTTTATTAATAAGGCCGCCATTTGTACTGTATTTTTTATATATTTTCTGTTACTGTAATTTCTGTGTACAATAAAGAATATCCTATCTATTTATCTACATGTTGTTAATAAGGCCCCACAAAACCAATTACTTGGTTTGACTGTGGGAGTAGTCTCGTTTACAATAGTTTTACCAGCTATTTTACATAACATTTGCACACTAGCTCTTTCTTATAATAAGCATGACTTAGCTAAATTCTTAAGACTATTATTATTATTATTATTTTCTTTTTAAGAATAACTACCAGTTCCAATCATAGCTTATTAATATTAGGTACATATTAAGTTAAGCTGCATTTAAAAAATGAAACAATTGTACATGCCATTGTCATTGTACCACAATCCATTAGAAGAATCTAAACCCAGGTCTCTGCCAACCCTTCCGGGAAACGGACGTGAGTTTATTCATGTATGTGGTAGACGCATCCTTATTGTAAATCCTTATTCTGCGTAAATAGTTTGCTATGCAACCGGTGACCGTTCAGAGTATGCAACTGCCATTACAATTTTCAGCTTTACGATGTAGAGACTTTCTCTTCCTTCATTTTATGGTCACTCGCTGCCATTAATCAAGTGTTCTATTTTCAAACGGAACATTTTGGTTTGCGAACATATGGCCAGCAGCTTTCTAAAATCTAGATTCCTTTTTCGAATTCTACTGAGCTGGAAAGTTGAGAAAGTTTTTTTTTCGTATTCGCAAACCGTGAAAAATGGCCAGTGGGTTTTTTTTAGCCTATCATAGGTCATAGGCCTCTCAGAGAGAGTGTGCGGATTGTCAATTTCAAACGCTGAGGTATGTAAACACCTCAAACACTCAGGGTTTCCTCACAATGTTTTCCTTCATAGTTAGCGAGTGATATTGCTACTATATCCTCCTAAGCCCTGGAGGTAACAGTTACTTCAAATCTTTTTAGAAGTCTTGAAGTAATTGATACCTGTTACCTATGTAGATTTTGAGAACTTCTTCTTCGTGTTGTCCAAAAAATGATGAGGCAAAAATTGGACCTCGAACAGTAAGCGTTCCGGACATCCTACTAAATGATGTCCTATTTCTAGGACATTAGAGCTTAAAAAGACAAGTTGCTGCTGCAAACTTGAAACGCTCATACTGGAAAGATATACCTGTGAAGGATTATTTTTGTTAATTGCATAATTTTACCCTATACTATTTTAGTTATGTTAAAGGCTAAAATGCTCTACTTATCATACAGTCCGACTTATATCGATATATAAATCACACAGTAACGTGTACACAGTCACTCACTCATTCACACACACAGATACACACACACTCTCTCACTCACTCTCTGTTATACACACAATATATTTCATCTCAAGACTGATTGTTTTTATTAATTACTTTTTATTTATTTAGATTTAAACAGAAATGTAATTACTTTCCTTCTTTTAGTTAAGTTGAAGTATAGACGCGTCCTAACTACAATCACTCCCGCACAACAACTCTGGGAATAGGGAATGACTGAAAATCAGCGCCGCACGCACCTTACGAGCGTGATAGCATTAGCTGAGTCGTTCCCTTTTGCCTCACTAGACTAGTAATAAATAAGATGATAGATAATGTTTAATATAAATTTTTGAACTAAAACTTTCGTAAGCACAACACATTGTAGACTTTTAGTCCGGATTTACTTACGGGTGTTGTTATATCGGAAAAGTCCGACCAGGTTTCGCTCCGATTCGCAGAGCTTAATCTTGGTGAGCAGAGACGGAGCTCGCGTCGTCGGAGCGAAACCTGGTCGGACTTTTCCGATATAACAACACCCGTAAGTAAATCCGGACTAAAAGTCTTTAATATAAATTTTAAGCTAGTTTGTGAGTGGCAATAAAAATATTTTTTACTCTTATTGCTATTCTTATTCTAGGAGGATATAAGTTCACAAATGTTCGTAACCTAGAAAAAGTTATTGATACATGCCCGCACTGGGAATCGAATCGAATCTGTCGCTTCCAAGTCCACTATTCTACTCACCAGTGAGTTATACAGTTTTTTTTATTAAGTCTCGTGTCAATAATAAAGATTAGAAAAATTACAAGGATGAAAAATGATAACAATTTCGACTTAAATTAATTTGTCATAAACACCTTTGTTGTTTAGTTTTGAATTATTAATGACTTCGTCTATGGGATCATTTAACCCATGACCTGAAATAAATGACTATTATTGTTATTTTATTACTAGTAAAATGGCAACCGAGACGAGACTCAAAACTCTACAAACAGTGACCTAGTGGTACACTGAGCAGATTTCCTCGACTGCGTATAGAGTTACAAGCCATTGACACACCATGCATGAGTCACATCCCTAGCTAGAACAGTTTACATTGGCGTTTATTGACCTGACGAAAGTTCGCCGGCCGAGCCGTGAATTTTGGCGCGTGTAGGCGGAGCTTTGGAAAACGACTAAAAGCTGCTCAGTTGTTTATTTATTTTTTTACTAGCGTGTTAACCTAGAAACACATACAAGGAAATTGGGAATAGAACTTAGTAACTTTTTGTGATTCAGGATCGCCTGTTTTAACAATAGTTGAACAATTTGATAGAATTAGATTACTTACATTTTCGTATCCAAATGTTTTTTTTAATTACTTATATTAATATTTTACAGCAGGTTACCTTTACCCATTAGCGCTTCAAATTGCCAATCCGCGGTGGAAAAATATTCATTGAATATCCGCAATTTAATTATCCATGAAACCCTCTTACCACATTATCAAAATCTTACTCATTATATTCTTATTTTTAATGCACCAACCCGTGCTAAGGACAATTTTAAAAACCTATTTAGAGGCTAAAAATTCCACCCATGCCGGGACTCGAACCCGCGACCTCTGGCTGTTAAATTAAATCAGAATTATTGAAGAAAATTAAATCAGACTAGATACTTCACATTACGGAAACGAATATAGGCAACTATTTATATGAACACTATTTTGGTACGCGGTTTTTCAACGTTTTAAAATGAGCCGGAACAGCAACAAATAGTTAAGAAAATTTAAAACATATCGAGTTACTAACGTTTTAGCCCGGAAGCTGTTTGAAGGGGTTAAATTTCTTCGTATTTAAACTCGGTTAGGAAAATAGTGAAAATTTGGGCGAAAAAAATCACACAGGATTTAATGGATTGTATGTAGAAGTTTCACGTCTCAAAACATGTAAAAGAACGTATGTACTCAATACAGTGTACCACATTATTAATTTTTTTACCAAACTTAGCAACTTTTCCTACGAAATTATTCCTTATCGATATTTGAAAAGTGAAAATTACTTTGCTAAACTCCGCCAAAAATCCCACAAGCACCATGCGCTTAGTTAATGCACCGCCCTCCCTCCCACTTTTTCAAGCAGAAGCAAGACACGAACACACCACCACCAACACCAATACTTGTGTGAGAAAATGCGCGATGCGTTTCGCCTCTAACACGAGGCATCCTCACTTTCACTTTTTAATGCTACTATGGATTTTCGCAAAGTAACGCCTGATTCCATACAATTATCGACTTTTGAAAACTTGAAAGTGTTGTTTTAAGCTTTTTCGTTTCTATAACTAAACAATAATTATTTTGTAAGTCAATAATTATTTTGTATGTCATGAAGTTATTTTTCATGGAGTCTATAAACGCCCAGTTGCACTGAAGAGCTTAGCCTTCTCTCAGAGAGAGAAAGTATGGGCTTAATTACCACGCGTGCCCACCGCGGATAGGCAACTTCAAGAGCTGAGGTATTTAAACACTTCAGACACTCGGGTTTCCTCACGATGTTTTCCTTCTCAGTTAGCGAGTGTATTGCTACTACAACTTCACAAATGATGACATAACTTAGAAAACAAAGTTATTGGTACTGGGAACTGGGAATCGAACCTGGTTCTCTCGCTTGCGACTCCACTGTTCTACCCACTGGGCTACCACCGCTCTAAATAATCATATTAATTTATTGAATAACTAACCAAATAATAATTTAAGTATTGTAGACATTTGGTGTGTCGAAACATTCCCGAAACTTAAAAGTTAGCCAAGTTTGGCCTGTGCTCGTAACAAGCACAATTTTTCCCGTGGTTCACAATATACTTTCTAGGACAAGTTTTACATACATACATACATACATACATACATACATACATACATACATACATACATACATACATACATACATACATACATACATACATACATACATACATACATACATACATACATACATACATACATACATACATACATATATATACATAACCTCACGCCATCCCAGAGGGGTAAGGGGTAGGCTGGTCTCTACCAGCGACTGCCACTTGCCATGATCCTGACAGATCACCATCGCTTCATCAACGTTCATAAGTCGTTGCATGCACGCCCACTGGTTCCGGGTTATTTTTATCTTTCCCTACCAAGACATGTTTTACTTAAAATATATCATTAAGTATAACTAGACGGTCTAGTTGACCGTGTCTGCTGTCTATATTGATATTCTACCCATTATACTTTAAACGTTCAGCTCAATGACACAGTTCCAAATACGGACTAGCGCTTTTTGCCGGCAGACAGTTTGGCTATGCGTAGGCGCACACATTTAGCATGCGAAATGCATTTAGACTGTTTTATCGTTTAGGGTTCCGGGAATAAATCGTAAGCAGATGCAGAGGTTCCTGAGAGGTTTCTAGATTTTAAAATGCCTTGTTTAACTTGCAACGTTCATTAAGTACCCGAAGGTAAAAAGTACCCGGAGCCGGCGTGCGTGCATGCAACGAGTTGTGAACGTTGATGAAGCGAAGGTGATCTGTCACGATCGTGGCAAGTGGCAGTCCCTGGTCTCTGCCTACCCCTCTGGAATACAGGCGTGAGGTTATGTATAAATTAAATAAAGAATTATGTTCCATGTGCATGCCTATTAACTAAACACTTACTCTGCCCTTGTGATGGTAGACGCAGTTTTGACAGGGACGGCAGTCCCTGGTTTCTGTCTACCCCTCTCTGGGATACAGTCGTGAGGTTATGTATGTACGTTAATGAAGTCGCAGTGTTTGTGCTCAGTTTATTTTGAATAAAAACATGCTGTCTTAACTGTAAGAGTACGTCAGTAACAGCTACAGCTGTTTAATCGATATCAACTCTTGTATGTCCCCACTGCTGGGGCACGGGTCTCTTCTGGCATCGCAGGAAGGCTAGGCCATACTCCACCACGGGGGCCAAAACCGGGTTGGTGGAGGATTATAAGACGCACAAGACTCGCCCTTTTTTTTCTGTGTGGCTCACTCCTTTATTTCCTCAGTCTTTTTTATATTAAAATTTTATTTAGAAACCTCCCTTGGTCAGAAACACGTTCATTTTTCGCGTGGCGCGGACAAGACTCTCCCTCGCCCCTCATTTCTGTTTGGCCCCCGCCTTTATTTCTCATCTTATCTTCATCATACACATAGTTTTATATAGAAACTTCTCTTGGTCAGAAGCACGTTTATTTCTCTCGTGGCATAGATAAGATTCGCCCTCGCCCCACGTCATTCCTGTGTGGCCAACGCCTCTATTCCTAATCCTCTCTTATCTTACATATAGTTTTATTTAGAAACCTCCCTTGGTCAGAAACACGCTCATTTCTCGCGTGGCGCGGACAAGACTCTCCCTCGCCCCTCATTTCTGTGTGGCCCCCGCCTTTATTCCTCATCCTCTCTTCGTCTTACACATCGTTTTATATAGAAACTTCTCTTGGTCAGAAGCACGTTTATTTCTCTCGTGGCATAGATAAGATTCGCCCTCGCCCCACGTCATTCCTTCGTGGCCAACGCCTTTATTCCTAATCCTCTCTTATCTTACATATAGTTTTATTTAGAAACCTCCCTTGGTCAGAAACACGCTCATTTCTCGCGTGGCGCGGACAAGACTCTCCCTCGCCCCTCATTTCTGTGTGGCTCCCGCCTTTATTCCTCATCCTCTCTTCGTCTTACACATAATTTTATTTAGAAACCTCCCTTGGTCACAAGCACGTTTATTTCGCGCGTGGTGCCGTCATGTCGCTGGAGGACTGACTAATGTACCTAACCACAGGCGTACTAACTAAGTAATGCACTTTGTCTTAGTCACTGCTCCATGCTGTGTTGTGACCTCATTAGAAGACGTTACTCAGTGTGTTATTATTTAAAAAAAACTTAGCGGTCTTATTTTATGAGAACGCTAATTCTGAAAACACTACTCAGATGCGATTTTAATTGTCTGTGGTTGTAAAGGGAAAGTTATTTGTACATCTGCGAATTTATTGTAGCAATACCATTTGTAGTAGAAAAGACCGCGAAATCGTGTTTCTATACTTTCTATTGGAAATTACTATGGAGGCCTAAACCTACCCTACCTACCAGTAGAGTGTGGACGATAGTAAAACGCTAGATGTTACTCAGTTGATATATTTTCAGCAAGCGTCACACATCACAACAAACAAACAACCGTAACCTAGTGATATTTAAATCGTTGTCAGTCATGTATCGGGATAGGATTAGTACCGGCCAATACATGTGCATACCTATATCACCTCCAATAGTTTTCTGAAGGCTAGGCCGACTAAGCTATAGATGCTTCATAGGCCATTGCATACGCTTCCACAATAAGATCTCTGAAGATATAATGAGCTTGCCTGAAACGCGGTTCAAGATATTTGTAAAGTAGGTACACTTTGTGCCAAAAGGGCTACTATAGCATGAAGGATTCATTATCAACCCTTGTATGTCTCCACTGCTGAGGCAGGGGTCTCTTCCTGCATCGCAGGAAGGTTAGGCCATACTCCACCACGGGGGCCAAGTCCGGGTTGGTGGAGGATTGTAAGACATTGGCGGGCCTAACTGTCAGAAGTTATCAAGCCGCCCATGAGGCTTCTGACATGGCTTAACGACTACCATTATATGACCGCCAGCACCAACGGCTTAACGTGCCTTGCGAAGCACGGAAGCGCTCGAAAAAATACCACTAGCGGTAGTCACGGGGCGCTCACCCATCCCGTAGGTTGCTTAACCAAGTGATTGATTTCAATCACTCGGTTCGCCTAGGCCACGAGCGCTTCGCTATAGCATGCAGGATTATTTCGATGATAATTATGTCTGGAATTAAGGCCAGTACAATGCATGAGTTCTATTTATAATAATTATGCAAACTATGTTAATTAAGGACTTTAAAAAGACTAACTTTGGAGTTTTATTGTCCATTTTTTCTCCAAACTGATCTAAACTTGGAAATGGACACCTAGTTTGAATTGTAACGTTCATTAAGCCGCAGCTTCTGCGCTACATTGAATAAAACCTTTTCATTTCATTTCATGCCATCGAATTGTCATAGTAAACGAAGAATTGCAGTGCTATGAAACAGGCCTATGTATGTGTTATTCAACAGCGAACTCCTATCTAAAACCAGGGTCATCCCATAATTATTCTTAACAACCATTTACCATTTATCTACGCTCATGATGTCATAGCGTTTTACAATAGACACTAGATAAATCGTTACCCAGAATTTTGGTCTCCAAGCGTTAATGAACGATAACTATACAGATGGTCTAATCAGGGTTTCAAAAACTTAGTTATAGCTTCGTGTATCTCTATTTAATTTTCTAAACGATTGCTAACCCATTATAGAACAACAAAAAAACTACATGAAAAAATCTAATATTATACATTTGCTCCAACCTAGTATACTATTTTTATTTTTAATGCACTAACCCGTGCTAAAGACATATTGAAAAACCTATTTAGAGGCTAAAAATTCCACCCATGCCGGGATTCGAACCCGCGACCTCTGGCTGTCCGTGCCAGCGCTCTTCCAATTGAGCTAATGGTCGACTCACCGACATCAGTGAAATTTCGAACCTCTTTACACTATTCTCTGTATTTTCAGCCTCTATAGTTTTTAAAATTGTCCTTAGGACGGGCTAGTGCATTAAAAATAAAAATAGTATAATCATGTGGGTACAGTGATATCATTCCGATGTAAAAACCTAACTGCAAAGTAGGTAGTCGGGGCTGTAAGTGATGCAATTTACTTAAGCCAGATGTCGCCTGTACGTAATACAGAGAATAGTGTAAAGAGGTTCGAAATGTCACTGATGTCGGTGAGTCGCCCATTAGCTCAATTGAAAGAGCGCTGGCACGGATAGCCAGAGGTCGCGTGTTCGAATCCCGGCATGGGTAGAATTCTTAGCCTCTAAATAGGTTTCCAATCTGGTGTGTTAAATCTTCTTTATTGCACTAATTACATGATTTAATATACAAGGGCGTGCTTAATGCAAGAAGCATTCTCTTCCAGCAAACTTTTAGTGTTGAAGAGACTGGCAAAGGGTAGAACAGGGAAAGAAGGTGAAATACTATAATAAACTTACATAAACATAGGGAGATACATTAAGTTAGACCTATATATAGGTACTGAATAATACAAATTATCATAAACCTACACAAACGGTAATACACAGACAGTAGCAATACCACTAACGGTGAAGAAAAACATCGTGAGGACCACTTCCTTACCGAGGTGTTCAAATAACTAGGTGCTCAAAATTGCCTAACCGCCCTGCAGTAGGAAGTTTACAGGCTAAAAAAAAAGAACATTCTATCTACCTGTCAGTGCCTTCAATCACAGTCCCTGTGTTTCTTCTCAGTCTGTGGCACGGCATTGTATCAAGCTATTTGCGCAAGACTTGTTGTCTTAGCTGCAGACCGCACCAATATCCTGTGAACAAGTGTTGAAAAGTATGTCTACGTTTGTTGACTTATTATTTAAATATAGGCAGATATAACGATATTGAAGCGCTCGTGGCCTAGGCGAACCGAGTGATTGGAATCAATCACTTGGTTAAGCAACAACAGGCACGGTCAGGTACGGGATGGGTGAGCGTCCCGTGACTACCGCTAGTGGCATTTTTCCGAGCGCTTCCGTGCTTCGCAAGGCACGTTAAGCCGTTGGTGCCGGCTGTCATATAATGGCAGTCGTTAAGCCATGTCAGAGGCCTTATGGGCGGCTTGATAACTTCTGACAGTAAGGCCCGCCACTGTCTTACAATCCTCCGCCAACCCGGACTTGGCCCCCGTGGTGGAGTATGGCCTAACCTTCCTGCGATGCAGGAAGAGACCCGTGCCCCAGCAGTGGGGACATACAAGGGTTGCTAACGATAACGATAACTAAAATATGGCCCGGTACGGGAACAAACACGATTAACTGCTTGCCTCGTTGGTCTAGTCGTTAAGGCGTTAGGTACCGAGACAGAGGTCGTGCGTTCGCCTTCCACTGGGGGCCGCCGTACATTTGTACGAATGGTCACAGATAGAGAACACTTTATTGTACATAAAAATGGAAATTACACAGATATTTCTTAACCTAAGAGTACAAACGGCGGCCTTATCACTAAAAGTGATAAGGCCAGTGTATTTTCATGTTTGTGACGTCCTTGCCTGGTTACCATAGTACAGGGTATCCTAGTTTGGGACCAGGTCAAGATATTGTGCTGTGCGGAACTTATTATTATTATTATTTAAATTTAACAAACATGTGAGTGGAAGGGCCGGTGAGAGACGTCCCAGGCGGACATAATATGTCGACCAAATAGATGATGTATTTGCACAAGATAAACCGTCACACAAAATTCGTCGTCAGGCTATACTAGTCCACTGCTGGACATAGCCCTCCCCTGAAGAGCGCCACGTTGTGCTATCATAGGGGGTAATGCCCATAATCCCCACGCTGGGCATGCGGGTTGGGGATCGCAGTTCGGTGGAATTGTACTGCAGGGGGCGGTGCTGCCCACCCCCCGGTTTGTGTCCCTTAGTCGCCTTTTACGACACCCGCGGGAAGAATTGGGTCGGTGCTATTCTCTAGGCCGACACCACACAGCACGGATAAGACCGTATTCTTATTTTAAGCTACTTTATTACGAGATCTTTTTGTTATCAGACACATACTTAAACAGTTACATTATGATAGTTCACTGAACTTTGCTCGTGATATCGCTATCAAGCTGTCGTCGGATGGTTGTGACGTGTAGTGCATCATATTTCATCCTATCCTTCCTACTAATATTATAAACGCGAAAGTTTGTAAGTATGCATGGATATTTAGTACTCTTTCACGTAAAAACTACTGAATGGATTTTAATGAAGCTCTACAATAATATAGCTTATACATCAGAATAACACATAGGCTACAATTTATAAAGATATCGCGTCATATTTTTCAAATGCGACCCAAAAATTTGTTATGTGATAATTTTAATGTTATAATATATAGCCTGTCATATAATGGCAGTCGTTAAGCCATGTCAGAGGCCTTATGGGCGGCTTGATAACTTCTGACAGTAAGGCCCGCCACTGTCTTACAATCCTCCACCAACCCGGACTTGCCCCCGTGGTGGAGTATGGCCTAACCTTCCTGCGATGCAGGAAGAGACCCGTGCCCCAGCAGTGGGGACATACAAGGGTTGATAACGAATATATAGCCTGAAGAAGAAGAAGATAATGTTAGTTCTGTTCTACGCCACGCTAATATAAGCTTATCGAAATACTAATTCTGCGCAGACAATATTTAATTACAATAATTATACAATTTTATTTTGACATAGAAATACTTAATTGATGACATTTAATTTAAATAATTTTATAATTTAATTTTGACAGAAATATTAATATAATTATTGCATGCTTGCACAAATATTCATAAGCCCAGATGGGCAGCACATGGAATGCACTGAAACTGTATAGTAATGAACTATTTTAAATACCCATGTTCATGAATAAACGATACTTTACTTTACAAAGTCGCGGGCAGCATCTAGTATCTAATAATGCACGTATCTACATAATGATGCTGATGATAATGCATAAGCTTATCTAACTTTAACTACCTATAAGTATTTCTTCCGTTTTGTTTCGAATCTCTTGCATCATCTGTGGTTGACTGGTAGAAAATGCTTATAGCATTAAGTCCGCCACATTGCCATTGTATTTTTTACTTATGTGTAATAAACGTATTAATAATAATAATAATGATTTTACTGTCAATTATCGTTGCAGGACTTAGCTTGCCAGCCTCACCTCAATCTCAAAGGAAATTCAAGCGTGGTTTGCTAATTACATTTAATGATATGATATGATAATGATATGATATGATAATGCTTTATTCATACACAAGACACACATTAAACATTTGTATGAAATTAATACTAAACACAAAAAAAAGAAAACTCATACACCAAACACATTAAAATATTTGGGTGAAATTAAGATTTACACCCAATTTTGATTAAAATCCACTTGCCTCTAGAAACATGCAATTCTCGATCAAAATTCTCAATCAGTAAGTGCGGCAATGTGTGTCCTGGATATAAAAAAGGTGACTGGGCTCAGCATGTGCTACAGATAAAATCTGCAACGCTGGTTTTCAGCCAGCCCCTTTTGAGAGACAGTCACGAGTATCACAGCAGCACAAAGACCCGTGACGATACATGGAAACATGCTCTTACATGTGTGAATTAATAAAATTACACATTATTAAACTTCGTGCCGTTCCTCCGCAGACTTAGGCAAATTATACATATTAACATTAAAATTATCTAGATAAATATGTACGGAGCCCAAAATCAGTTCAACGCTTAATAATACCAGAAACAGAGTTTAGAATGATCAAGTTAACTCTAAGATTAGTATTGCATTTGTCTATTGTCCTTATCCAATATACAGTAAGAAATATAATATACGTACCACAACAGACACAGACACAACATAGTTTTTTAAGCTGGTTTTCAGGCTGTTACTGAAAAAGTGATATTAGCCGGTAAAAGATTTTTGTAACGTGATTAAGTGCGATTTAAGTCTCAACTTAAAGGAATATTTTGAATTTAAATGACGAATAGGTGGTGGGATATTATTCCAACATTTCGTGGCCGCGTATCTAAAATATGTAGCTTATTCCATTTATTTATTTTAATTCTGTGAAAAACAAAATGTTTACTTAATGAACGTCAAAATTGGTACTTTCACAATTAAAAGATTACGGGGAGAAGAAACTAACGAAGAAATTTTACTATTTTACTAAACTTTCAAAACAATTTTTTTAATTTTTAATTAATTTTTTTAAATAACAGAGTTTTTAACTTAAAAAATATTAATCATGAATGTGTTGAACACTGGATACAATCGTCCTCTGAATACCTTTCAATGTTATTGTACTGTTTAGTATCAGACATTTTTGTCTTCTATTGGCGGATTTTTCAACCCTCGGATAACATTTATCCGTCTAAAAGTATTACAGAGCAATATAAAAATGTCATCGCGAAATGACAAAAGAAAGGAAATTACCACACATTTATGAAATTGTTGTTTAATACGATATTTGACGTATAACTTTTATCCGAGGATTGAAAAATCCGCTTTATTTAGGGCGGATTTTCCAATCCGCCAATCCCTGATGTTGTAGTAAGCTTTTTTGCACAGGGTGTGCTTAACACATTTATTCAAATCGCGCCGGCGTTTTATGTAAAAAAATCTGAATTATGTTTAATTAATGATACCTAGTCATCATAACGTCAACAATAGAAATAAATATAAACTGTCATTTCCACGATTTATCCTTGCAAAGGTTATTACATCCTTTATAGGGCTCCGTATACGATTCTGCAACAAGATTCCTCAAGCTATAGCATTAAATTGTGAAAATTACTTTGCTAACTTCCGCCAAAAATCCCACATACACCATGAGGTTAGTTAATGCACCGCCCTCCCTCCCACTTTTTCAAGCAGAAGCAAGACACGAACACATCACCACTGACACCAAACTTGTGTGAGAAAACACGCGACGCGTTTCAAGATACGTCTAATAGACTTACCTTCCTCCGATGCACTTTAAAAATATATTAAGGACACTTAATTAAGGACACTTAACAAACTGACTACAATATCAAGAATTATTTAGAACACAAATACATGTCTGGTTTTAAACAGTAGAATAATATTAATAGCGATTGTGTTCAACGCATACATGAGTAATAATTTTTATGTGGAAAACTCTATAAAGGCGATGATTTTTTTGAGAAGAATAAATGTCGAGTTTTTTTGTTCGCTTCTTCGGCACATAATCTATTTATCGTGAAATTAATGACTTTGCGACAATAATAATTCATTTCATTAGATTACAAAATACAAGCTCGCCTTTGTACAAATTTGTTTTTAGTGCATTAAAGAATTCTCATTCATTCATTGATTCATTAATTAGTTTGTTTAGTTTATTTTGTCTTTTTTTTGAAATAAAACTTTCGTAAGCAGAACACATTACATTACATTATTTATATTACGTAGTGTGAGACGAGCAACCGACGACGACGCGAGCTCCGTCTCTGCTCACCATGATTAAGCTCTGCGAATCGGAGCGAAACCTGGTCGGACTTTTCCGATATAATAACACCCGTAACATCCGGACTAAAAGTCTACAATATTTTGTCTTCACTACATATTTTATATAGATTAATGAAGATAATAAAGTAGGTATAACTATGTACATATAGGCATCGCGAGTCATTGAGATATATTATGTACCTACCTAAATAAAATAAATAAAAAGTGTAGTCTATAAACGTCCCGCTGAAGGGCAGGCCGTCTCTCAGAGTGAGTACCTATGTACTCGATAAATAACGTTTTTTTAGATAATTCATGGTAAGTGATTCGATGTTTCTATAAAAGAATGACCCGAGCCTACGTGGTATTCATACGCAACTGACAATTCTCAAAGTTGTCCACACCACCCACATTGATTTCTCACTTTGAAGTACGATGACATCATTTTTATGGTCACAAGACTATAGTCACGTAGGATACGCTTAGAGCAAGAGTTAAAACGAACGGCAAAATGCATTTCAATGACATTTAAATATGGAATGGAAATTTTACTTGCTCAATAAGAAATAAGGTCGCCATGTACACCTTTTTATTTTTATAATGAGGGATTTTTCTGACAGCTATTAAAAAAAAATAGTTCTAAAAGCTAAAATGAGATGGCGCTGAATCGCAAGGGTTTACCTTTTTTGTTTGTTATTGCTTGCCACAGGTAAAAACTTTATTGCTGTTTTGCGATTTCATCGACTGGAAGGAGTCTAATCTGTGATCAACTGATCAATCATCTATTCTATGTCATTCAGTTTCTCCTGTGGTTACGCGAATGTTCTGTTCTCCTGTTCTCCTCTGTTTTGTTATTGTTACGACGACCCTGGCTTTTCTTTTGGACTGTTCTGGCATAACAATAATAATGCTAGAGCCAAAAGAAAGAGGGAGGAAATACCACGTGATCTGTGGACTGTGGACTACAAAATAAACTGGAAAGTGGCAAATCCCATTAAAAAAAACAAAAACCCTTACTTGAAAACGCCATCTACTGACAAATTTAGAACTACTTTTCTTAGCTGTCAGAAAAATCCCTCATTGTGTGCTGTCTTTATGGTTTCTATGTCTATAAAGTATAAAGTTAAGTAAGAAGGTACAGTATTGATTGATGATGCCTTCCATGCCGGTTTCGGCAACGGCGACCAATTTTGTTTTGTGTTACTGGTGCGTCCTCACATGACTAATGTAACCAATTTTAGCAGTAAACGTCTGAAGACAGGTGCCACACGTGAGGACTCCATTTACATAATTGTACAAAAGAATCGGTGATTTCTAAAAGCCCACATGTGACACAGACCTAACTTTTCAAGAGGCAATAAAAACTGATTATTTAATTTATGTGGTGGTTATTTAGTAGTTTTTTTCAGTTTCTATGTAAAATATATCGCCTAACAAGGCATATGAAGGAACAAGGTATATGAAGGTACATTCGTATTTTAAAATATTATTAGGTGTAATCTATGAATATAAGATAAAACTGCGTCACATGTGGGGTTTTAGAAATCACCGATTCAAAATATTCGAAGACGCTTTATTTTTTAAAGTACAGTATGTTAGCTTTAATAATATACCTCGGCTACTTTTGGATCGATATCGATATCAACCCTTTTATGTCCCCACTGCTGGGGCACGGGTCTCTTCCTGCATGGCAGGAAGGTTAGGCCATACTCCACCACGGGGGCCAAGTCCGGGTTGGTGGAGGATTGTAAGACAGTGGCGCGCCTTACTGTCAGAAGTTATCAAGCCGCCCATAAGGCCTCGGACATGGCTTAACGACTGCCATTATATGACAGCCGGCACCAACGGCTTAACGTGCCTTGCGAAGCACGGAAGCGCTCGGAAAATGCCACTAGCGGTAGTCACGGGACGCTCACCCATCCCGTACCTTACCGCGCCTGTTGTTGCTTAACCGAGTGATTGATTCCAATCACTCGGTGTTCGCCTAGGCCACGAGCGCTTCGATAGAATATATAGAACTTTTGGATAGAATCGGATATATTCGTGTAATAGAAATATCGGAACTAATGTGACACTTAACTTTCCGTAACTTTTCAAAATAGTGAAGAAAAGTTTTATACAGAGTAGGAACTAGTATTACACTCGTGTGCTTTCAGCGAAAACCGAAGCCTACTCTAGAGCCTGAGGTATATTCTAAAAGCTAACAGACAGTACTCATTCATTACTCAAATAACTCAACGCATGGAATTGCGAACCCGCGGCTTCCACGCGTGGTAATTAAGCCCGTACTAGTATCTAACTCTTTAGTAATCTGTGCCCGTACTCTTTCTCTAGAGTGGTGGTAGCTCAGTGGGTAGTACAATGGATTCGCAAGCTTGTACCGATGACTTTGTTTAATTTCAAAGTTACGTACATTTGCCAATTTGTAGTCGCAATACCACACGCGAACAGTGAATGAAAACGTGAGAAAACCCGCGGCTTGGTTGGCTCCGCACGTATTGACTAGTCTTTCCTGTGAGCTAGGCTGACTTAGCTATCAGGACGGTGCTGGGCATGTCTACACCATCTAAAAACATGTTCTAGGCACTGCAGCATCCTAGTGGTCTCCTCATCCATCTAGTGTGAGTGATGATGCAACTGGACGCTGCATAAATTATCACATTACGTAGATGCAGAGGATTCTCTCTCTGAGAGAAGGCCTGTGCCCTGCAGTGGGACATTTATAGACTACAAATGTAAAGAAAGAAAGAAAGAGAGAGAGAAAGAGGGAGAGAGAGAGAGAGCGAAATAGAGAGAGACAGAGAGAAAGAAAGAAAGAGAGAGAGAGAGAGAGAAAGAGAGAGAGAAAGAGAGAGAGAGAAAGAGAAACAGAAAGAGAGAGAAAGACAGAGAGAAAGAGAGAAAAAAGAAAGAGAGAGAGAGACAGAAAAAGAGAGATAAAGAAAAAGAAAGAAAAACATTTATTATACCAACAAGACACAGAAAAAAAAAACAGAAATTAACATAATATGAGCACAACAATATTGTGAAAGTTAGATGAGATGTTTGGATTTTTGTTAATCAATCACGCAATCAAATGAACGAATTTGATTTATCCATTTGGACATTTGTCCAATCTAGTAAACAGAAATTCAACTTATATTTAGAATGACGCGGTTTGTTGACTAGGGTTATGATAATGGCTTTACATGTCTCTTGAGGGCGATACATCTGGCGAATCTTTATAAATGAATTATGAAAACGATTATGAATTAGGTCAACCACACTGCTCTATTATTTACTGGGCTGCTTCCGTCGCATGTGATTTTAAAACCGTATCACTATTATTATTACGGTTTAACAGTGCTGTAAACCTGAATGATGTCATTTGGCGTGTGACTGGGTTGCTCCCATATGATGCACTTTAATTTAATCAGCAATAAGGCCGCCAATTGTACTCCGTATCTTAACATGTTTTACAAAACTCTGGTGTATAATAAAGAATATCCTTATCTTATCTTGATGGCTATGATATCTGACAGCAAATCTCAAGTTACCACTGAAATTTTAAAATAAGGATGTAAAATTAAACTTAAAAATGAAAACTCAGATCGCAGGAGCGAGAAATCAGTTCTGAGCAATCGTATTCAATAAATAAAATTGTTGCAAAGATTTTATTACCAAAAATATGTCAAAAGACGCAAATGGGACACAGTTATTTTTGTTTTTGTTAGAAATTAATTAAATTTCCTGTACTTTGTGCTTTTTTATTATTGCTGTAAAACAATTCGTGTACACTTTATAGATTATCCAATACCCTCACCTATAAGTTAATTAAATAAAACATAGTATTTACACTATTTTTATTTTTAATGCACTAACCCGTGCTAAGGAACAAATTTAAAAACCTATTTAGAGGCTAAAAATTTCACCCATGCCGGGATTCGAACCCGCAACCTCTGGCTATCCGTACCAGCGCTCTACCAATTGAGCCAATGGGCGACTCACGGCATCAGTGAAATTTCGAACCTCTTTACAATATTCTCTGTATTACGTACAGGCAGCGACATTTGACTTAAGCAAATTGCATTACTTACAGCCCCGACTACGAGTACCTACTTTGCAGGATATCGTTCCGATGTTAAAACCTAACTGCAAAGTAGGTAGTCGGGGCTGTAAGTAATGCAATTTGCTTAAGTCAGATGTCGCTGCCTGTACGTAATACAGAGAATATTGTAAAGAGGTTCGAAATTTCACTGATGCCGTGAGTCGCCCATTGGCTCAATTGGTAGAGCGCTGGTACGGATAGCCAGAGGTTGCGGGTTCGAATCCCGGCATGGGTGAAATTTTTAGCCTCTAAATAGGTTTTTAAACATAGTATTTAGTAAGATATATTTTTTGGTTGTACTTGTATGAATAGTACGTAATTTTATAATCCAAATTTAGAACACGCTGCATGCTCCTGAATTATCTCCGACCCACTTTCCTAAATGTGCCATAAGTGACGTTTTATTAATTCATACAAAGTTTAAATTCAGTTGCGATTTAAGTGACGTAGAAGGAGTGGTGCAAGTCCGCCTTAACATTATTTTAATTTCGTTTTTAGAATTTATCTATGTATTAATGAGCGGAAACGGAAGCTTGGAAAAACATGACAGAGGCAGGAGTTCTGCAGGCGTCAAACGGATGATAGTGATCATGATGATGTATTGTATAGGAATAGTCCATTTAGCTGGCCATCTAATCGACTAGAGCGGCAGTAAATTACTGTCACACTTTACTATGACAATCGCTTGTAAAAAGTAATACATTCAATTGTGAAAATTACTTTGCTAAATTCCGCCAAAAATTCCACAAGCACCATGCGGTTAGTTCCCTCCCACTTTTTCAAGCAGAATCAAGACACGAACACACTACGACACCACCACGCCGACACCAATACTTGTGTGAGAAAATACGCGCGACGCATTTCGTCTCTAACACGAGGCATCCTCAGGTGACTAACCGCATGGTGCTTGCGGGATTTTTGGCGGAATTTAGCAACAAAATTTTCACATTTTAATGCTATTATAGATTTCCGACAAAGTAACGCCTGATTCCATATATATATATATGTATATATATATATATATATATATATATATATATATATATATATATATATATATATATATATATATATATATATATATATATATATATATATATATATATATATATATATGACAGCGGTGGTAGCTCAGTGGGTAGAACCATAGACTGGCAAGCGAGAGCCCCAGGTTCGATCCCGAGTGCGGGCATGTACCAATGACTTTGTTTAATTTCAAAGTTACGTACATTTGCGAATTTGCAGTCGCAATACCACACGCTAACGGTGAAGGAAAACATCGTGAGGAAACCCGCGGCTTGGTTGGCTCCGCACGTATTGACTAGTCTTTCCTGTGGGCTAGGCCGACCAAGTTGTCAGGATGGTATAGGTGCTGGGCAAGCCTACACCATCTATAAAACCATGACCCAGGCACTACAGCCCCTTCACCCATCTAGTGTGAGTGAAGATACCACTGGACGCTGTATAAATCATCTCATTAAGTAGATGCAAAAAAAAAGGCCAATATATTTATATGTATATAGCAGATTGGCAATTTGCACTGCGGTATTTGAACACCTCAGACATTCCGGTCTCCTCGCGATGTTTTCTTTCACAGTTAGCCAGTGGTATTGCTACTATAACATTACAAAAGTAGGTACATAACTTAGAAAAAAGTTATTGGTTCAAAGTCAAAAGAATTTTATTCACTACTAACTGACCCAGCGAACTTCGTACCGCCTAACAGTCGATTCTTTAATTTTTAGGGTTCTGTACCTCAAAAGGAAAAAACGGAACCCTTATAGGATCACTTTGTTGTCCGTCTGTCCGTCCGTCCGTCTGTCAAGACCCTTTTTCTCAGGAACGCGTGGAGGTATGAAGCTGAAATTTATATCAATTACTCAGGTCTACTGTCCCTTGAAGCTGTGAAAAAATCAAACTTCTAAGCCAACGAAAAGACACAGCCGTTTATGCCGCAAATTTTCGACACTTGCAAGGGAATCAAAACCTACAGGGTGCTTCCCGTGAACTCAGAATCTTGAAATTTGGTACGAAGCAACGTCTTATAGCATAGATAAAGGAAAAATTACAAAAACCATAAATTTTTAGTTACATCACATAATATATTTTTTTTTAATAATTTTAAACTTACTACCCATTTCCTCATAAACGCGTAGAGGTATTAAATTGAAATTCATACCAAATACTCAGGTCTATAATACAGGTTTGTACGGAACCCTCGGTGCGCGAGTCTGACTCGCACTTGGCCGGTTTTTTATTTTTTTCTCCGTAAGAACCATCAATATTCAAATTTGTATAAGTATGTATCAATATTCAAATTTGCACTGGCTACCCGTCTTTCTAATTTCCTTCAGCAACTTTCCATCGTAAGGTTGTCTGGAAGAAATTGCTTTTAGCAATAATGCCGCCAATTGTACTATGTATATTTGCAATTGTTTTGTATTTGTTGTTTTACCAGTGTACAATAAAGAATATTCTTATCTTATCTTATCTTATCTCATCTCATCTCATCTCATCTCATCTCATCTCATCTCATCTCATCTCATCTCATCTCATCTCATGTCATCTCATCTCATCTCATCTCATCTCATCTCATCTCATCTCATCTCATCTCATCTCATCTCATCTCATCTCATCTCATCTCATCTCATCTCATCTCATCTCATCTCATCTCATCTCATCTCATCTCATCTCATCTCATCTCATCTCATCTCATCTCATCTCATCTCATCTCATCTCATCTCATCTCATCTCATCTCATCTCATCTCATCTCATCTCATCTCATCTCATCTCATCTCATCTCATCTCATCTCATCTCATCTCATCTCATCTCATCTCATCTCATCTCATCTCATCTCATCTCATCTCATCTCATCTCATCTCATCTCATCTCATCTCATCTCATCTCATCTCATCTCATCTCATCTCATCTCATCTCATCTCATCTCATCTCATCTTATCTTATCTTATCTTATCTTATCTTAACCATCCTTGAACTTCAGGGAATATTCTAAAAAAAAGAATCTGCGAGATCGGTTCAGCTGCTCTCGAGATTTGCGCTTACCAACACATTCAGCTATTCATTTTTATATTCTAGAAATTAAAACTAAATGTTTACTTTATAAACGGCAAAGCTGTAAGTTTCACAATTAATAGATTATGTGGAGACGAAACTAACACAGAAACTTCACATTTATTCTTTTTAAAACTGTTTGTGCCCGCACATTCAGCATTCCTATGTCAATTTATTATTCTGATAGCTACGTGAGTGTTTTTACAATAACATAGGTGTAACGTTGTGGACTAAAAGAGGCTATAGTGACTAGAATTGAGAAAGGAATGTTGCGTTGGACACGTGGAGAGGATGACCGAAGAAAGATTGACGAAACACATAAATATTGCTAATGTGAGTGAAAGGGCTGGCAAGGGACATCCCAGGCGGACATACATCGACCAAATAGGGGATGTATTAGCAAAAGGGAAGATAAAAAATACCCGGAACCGGCGTGCCTGCATGCAACGACTTATGAACGTTGATGAAGCGAAGGTGATCTGTCGGGATCATGGTAAGGGGCAATCCCTCTCTGCCTACCCCTCTGGAATACAGGCGTGAGGTTATATATGTATGTATGTACAAAGGCGTAACTCTGTTATTTGAATACAAGTAAAATATTGTGTTTACTATCTAAAAGTTTCTTCCGGTCTACGGGGAACGCTGACCTCTGATAGGTCCCAAGATAAGGTTACAGACATTGTGATAGTTAAAATATTTTAACAACTATTAGGGTTACGTAAGCGGCGCGAATTAAGTTTTGAAGACCGAGGAGTTGAAAAAAAAAAAAATTATCGAACAGAGTTACCACTAGGGTCTATACTAATACAATATTACTTATTCTAAGGTATTGAGACTATTTATAATAAAAGTATTGATACATCAGCATTAATCGATTGACTTCAAGGCCTACTTAGAAGAAGTGCCAACGAAGGACATTTGGAGAGGTTGGTCTGACTTAACTCGCGCGGTAGAGCCCTAAGGGTAGAACAATGGAATCGGAAGCGAGAAACCCAAGTTCGATTCTCAATGCGGGTATATACCAATGACTTTGTTTTCTATCTATCAGCCCACATCAACCCACTGCTGGGCATAGGCCTCCTTTTTATTGCGCCATTCCTCACGGTCCTGTGCTAATCTGATCCATCTCTGACCCGCAACCCTCCCGATGTTGTCTGACCATCGTGTCGGTGGTCTGCCTACCAACCTCCTTCCCTCCCTTGGCCACCACTCCGATACTGCCCTGGTCCACCGGCCGTTTTCCCATCTAGCCAAGTGTCCCGCCCATCTCTTCTCTTAACTTTGTTTTCTAAGTTATGCAAATAAGGGTAGTTATATCAGCCACTCGCTAACTGTGAAGGAAAACACCGTGAAGTAACCTAAGTGTACGATAATTTCTAAAATGGGCGTAAAGCTAATATAGGTACATTGGTGAAAAGTAGCCCCTTTTTATGTAAATAATAATAATAAATAAACGCTGCTGACTGTAAAACCGAAGGTCTCGGGTTCGATCCCGGCCGGTTTAAACTAGGAAACGATCTTTTCTAGTTTGTCTCGGGTCTTGGATGTTACCTATCTATATATTTATTGTACTAAATATGTCGTCGAGTTAGCACCTGCAATAAAATTCATTTAGAACAGAACAGAACAGAACAGAACAGAGCAGAACAGAACAGAGCAGAGCAGAGCAGAGCAGAGCAGAGCAGAACAGAACAGAACAGAACAGACATGTTTATTTGGTACCATTATAAAAAATAAAACTTATAATCATAGATATTTAGTTGTATTTAGTTTAGGGCTAACGAGATCTGTGTGTTATGTCAATAAATATTTAGTATTTTCTTAGGTTAACACGAGCACTAGACATAATAAAAACTGTTTTTATACGGATTCTACTCGTTTATTTTACATTTTTACAGTTTTCCGACGTCTCGAAACTTTTTCAGGTGCCGTGGTCTCGAAAGACTGAGGTGACAAGCGTCTTTTTGAAAGCATTAACTGTTACTTTACTACCCTCGGCAAAGATTACAAAAGTTAATTATGAAGTTACGTTTCAAAATAGGCAAAACAATATTTTTTTTTTTTTATTTATTTAATAAACTACTGGTGTTACCTCTTAATGAAAGTTTTCAATTAATGGTAGCGCTTATGCCGAAGGGGATAAGAACTATAATCGCTATTCGTACTAAAAACTTTGTTGTAAACTTACCCACGGAAAATAACGGTCTACTTAGAAGTAACAAGGTCGGGGCGGTACTTGGGTCCCTAATAAACTAAGAGAAGTAATTTGCACAGTCTAATGACTGACTCATTACTATACTACACTGGACCTCGGAAGAAAGGTACCAAGTGGACGTATAGGGTGTAAAAAATATTCATAAAGAATCCACAAATAACGAATTTTCACTGACGAGGCATACATGGTAATAAAATAATAAAAAAAGTTTATTGCCAAAAAATATTTGTACAATGTTTATGGTTACACAGTGACTACCACACAAGGTCGAGCCTGAATCGTGGCAGTCGGGGAAACGATTGCTATATTACACTATTTTTATTTTTAATGCACTAACCCGTGCTAAGGAACAAATTTAAAAACCTATTTAGAGGCTAAAAATTTCACCCATATTAACGATATCACTGTACCCACATGATTACACTATTTTTATTTTTAATGAACTAACCCGTGATATCGTTCCGATGTTAAACCTAACTGCAAAGTAGGTAGTCGGGGCTGTAAGAAATGCAATTTGCTTAAGTCAGATGTCGCTGCCTGTACGTAATACAGAGAATATTGTAAAAGAGGTTCGAAATTTCACTGATGCCGTGAGTCGCCCATTGGCTCAATTGGTAGAGCGCTGGTACGGATAGCCAGAGGTTGCGGGTTCGAATCCCGGCATGGGTGAAATTTTTAGCCTCTAAATAGGTTTTTAAGATTGTTATATTGTTTTACTTTGTACTTATATCATAGGAGTCGGTATAATAAAATAAAATATTTCGGTGGATATTTCGGTGGTGGTTTCTAAAATGCCCCCTTCCTAAGACACCCTAATAAATAGTTTGAGTTTGGAAAGAATCAAGAGAGAGAGAGTTAAAGAGAGAGAGAGAGATTAAAGTGGAAATGGGCAGGACGCGGTCCATTTCAACATTTCAAAACTTTGGAGAACAAATGGACACAAAAACTCTATAGGGAAGAGCGGGTGATCGTGCTCTTCCACTATAAAGGGAAATTTCCCGCCAGGCAGATCGTATGCCTGGGGACGGCCGGTCCAACAATTGTTAGTTGGACATTGTATTTATGGTATGTCATTGAAACACTTTGATTGCGCGATGCAGGAATATTGGAGTTTGTAGTGCGCGCGCAGAGTTGACATGTGCTCGCCACAACTCCAAACTTAGTCTTTTACTCTCTATTAATTAAAGAGTGTGAGTACAGTCCTTTATTACATAAACATACATAAATATTCTAAAACCTACAACTCATGCATTGTACTGCTTTTCCTCTAGATTTAATTGGCATCTTAATAATATTGTATGTAGTAGCCCTTTTGGCACAAAGTGTACTTGACACATTTTTTGCACCGCGTTTTGGGCAAGCTTATTATATCTTCAGAGATCTTATTGTAGTTACTTAGAAAAGTAACTCTACTCTAATTACATTTTGGAAGACTTAGCCACGAAAATGCGACTCATATTTGTGTAATTAACACTGTTTTTATACGGATTTATGCTCGTTTATTACATTTTCACAAAATTCCGACGATTCGGCACTTTTTCAGGTGCCGTGGTCTCGGCTGACTGAGGTGACAGGCGTCTTTTAGAAAGCATTAACGGTTAGTTTACTACCGTCGGCAAAAATTACAAAAGTTAATTATGAAGGTACGTTCCAAAATAGGCAAACCAATTATTTTATATAAAGTCAACAATATTGATTATTAGTAATTAAAGTTAAAATTAAATTAAATTTTGAAAAAGTGCCGAAACGTCGGACAATTATTGTAAAAATTTAATAAACAAGCATAAATCCGTACAAAACAGTTTTAATTATGTCTAGTGCTCGTGTCGACCTTAGACAATGATATTTGTATGTCTACTGTACCTACTACTAAATTTTTACTCAGCTTCTAGCAACATTAAGCCATAAACACAGTTTTACTAGACGCCTACAACTATTATACCTGCTTTCCTTGAAACGAATGGCAACCTTTAGTTATTTGCACGGTACCCAGTAGCAACTAAGCAGTATTAGTTAAGACCCACGCATCAGAATCATTGAATAATTTATCATCTCCAAAATTAAACTGTCGTAAATTAGGGTCTACATCAACCATTGTTGCCCTCTTCAAGTGGCGAGCAATGCCCACTGTAAATACTAGAATACGAATATACCCGTCTCTAGTTTCTTTCAAATAGGGGATGTATTAGCAAAAGGGAAGATAAAAAGTACCCGGAACTAGCCCACAGGAAAGACTAGACATTACGTGCGGAGCCAACCAAGTCGCGGGTTTCCTCACCATGTTTTCTTTCACCGTAAAGTAACTTATAAATAGACAGTGGAGGGTATTACAAAAATTTATATCATTAATGTGCGTAATACAGAGAGTATTGTAAAGAGGTTCGAAATTTCACTGATTTCGGTAGTCGCCCATTAGCTCAGTTGGGAGAACGCTGGCACTTCTAAGCCAGAGGTCGCGGGTTCGAGTCCCGGCATTGGTGGAATTTTCAGCCTCCAAATAGGTTTTTAAAAATTACAAAAATTGTTTTACGTTCACCGGCAGTCTCCAAACTAGGCCTTATTAGTAGGTACTAATGCCCACCGCGTATTGGCAATTTCACAGACATATTTGGACAACTCAGACACTAAGGTTTCCTAACGATGTTTTAAGTAAAAAATAGTAAAAAATTAAAACATTTGATAGTAAAAAATATATCAATATTATTATCACTTAATTGCCTATTGTATCTAAAAATGCAGATACATAATATCGTAAACTGTAGAAAACGCTGCTGGTGGTACATTTAATTAACCTTAATACTGACTTAACATTAATCAAAGTTAAACTAAAGTTTGTTGTATCTGTTTGTTATAACTGTTTGTTTCTCAAGTAAAATAAAATTAAATTAAAAACATGTGTCAGAGACATCGATCGTAAAAATTGCACTGAGATTTCAAAAGTGCCTTTTTTCCCCCACCTATTCGCTCTTGCAGCTACACGTCTGGTTTCCCCCCAAGAAGTTCGTTCTTGCAGCGAAGTCCAGTAGAAATCGTGCACTTGGAGAACCCGGCATTAACTAAAGCTACCAGCTGATTCCATTATCCGACGTTTTTCATAATTGCCCCACACGTGACGCATCTCATAATGATCTGAACGACATCTTTATTAGTCGCCTAATCAATATAATGCGGGCTTGTTTGTCCATCTGTCGCCGAACCACTGCTAGGGCCGATAATATTATCGATCTTCCCGATTCGGAGACTTCGGATAGCATGAAACGCACAAAAGTGGCTTATACTTTTTTAAAAACCTATTTAGAGGCTAAAAATTGGCATGGGTGGAATTTTTAGCCTCTAAATAGGTTTTTAAAATTGTTCTTAGCACGGGTTATTGCATTAAAATTATTATGATCATGTGGCTTAAACTGTCAGAAAATACTCCATAGTTTTTAGGGTTAAAGTAATTTAAGCGATAGTAAAAAAACTATCTATCGAATTGTACAGGGTTATTGATAAAATGACACATTTACGGAGACACCCCAATTAGATAAAATGGGATGAGAAATTTCACTGTTTGTGTTTGGTTACCACTTTTGTTTCTCAGATTTTTGTTTTTCGAAATACCTATTTTTTGCTTCATAATTTTACTAAATTCACTCTTTACACGCTCTACCAATGTTGCGGCATTCAGTATAATCATATGGCTCCCGTAGGTACAAAGAAGTGAAAAAATATTTGTGGAAAAACTCGTTGAAGAAAATGGTGTTTAATGTTAAATTATAATAATTTTATCACACAAGGAAAGTCGATGACTTTGTACTTTTTTGGAGTTTTTCTTCTTCTTCTTCTTTTCCTGGCCTTCTTTCGACGGCCTCGGTGGTGCAGCGGTTTGGCACGCTGACTGTAACACCGAAGGTCTTGGGTTCGATCCCCGGCCGGATCGAGCGAACGAACGAAACGAACTTTTCTAGTTTGGCTCGGGTCTTGGATGTCATATATGTATTTATTGTATTGAATCTATCGTCGAGTTAGCACTTATAATACAAGTCATTTAGTTGTACTTAGTATAGGGCTAACGAGACCTGTGTAATATGTCCATGAATATTTATTTTTATAAGTCCACTGCTGAATATAGCCCTCCCCTAATGAGCGCCAAAGCGCCCTGTGTTCAACTTGCCGCATCCAGCATCTGCCTGCAGTTTTTACTGATAAGGTCCAAGAATATAAGACAACAAAGTATTTTCTAAGGTTAACACCCCATCCCCAGTACTATGGCACGGGTCTCTTTGGCATCGCAAGAAGGTTAGGCCATATTCCACCACGGGGGTCATTTCCGGGGCTAAGATGTAATGTTCACTTTTTGAAACAAACCTATTACCTACAAAAAAAGTTATGTATATGAAGCGCTCGTGGCCTAGCCGAACCGAGTGATTGGAATCAATCACTTGAGTTAAGCAACAACAGGCGCGGTCAGGTGCTGGATGGCTGACCGTCCCGTGACTACCGCTAGTGGCATTTTTCCTGAGCGGTTCCGAGCTTCGCAAGGCACGTTAAGTTGTTGGTGCTGGCTGTCATGTAATGGCAGTCGTTAAGCCATATCAGGGGCCTTATGGGCAGCTTGATAACTTCTGACAGTAAGGCTCGCCACTGTCTTACAATCCTCCACCAATCCGGACTTGGCCCCCGTGGTGGAGTATGGCCTAACCTTTCTGTGATATAGTAAGAGACCCTTCCCCAGCAGTGGGGACGTTCAAGGGTTGATATCGATATCGAAGTTATGTTAGCAACAAGCAGCGCCTGTTCGCGTTAACATTTTGTGTCAATAAATTTTCATTTAATTTAAGTTGAACTACTATACACAATATAAGAGACTAGCTCCCAGCTCAGAATCGAGGCCCAGTACCTTAATTAAGACATTAAGATATTTTCGGCAGAATGACGTTGAGCAACGACTCGCACAGAAAATAAATCATCGTAAAAAGAGCCCTCGTAAAATAGAATTAATCACTCATATCCGTTGAGACTGAAATATGTTTTTACAAATAATGGGGATACAGACATGTGGTAACGGTTTGTTTTTCGGGTTGGATACCGAGATGTGTAGGAGATGTTAACAAAACATCTCGACACGTGTGTCGGATCATCGGATGTCAGATTTTAGTTCCCAAGGCACTTGTGAAGCAGGGACGTTATTTTTGGCTGCAGATTCGTTGTTGACTATGGTCAGTTTCAATTCGTGTCTTTGTTATTAAAGTTTTGCATTCCAAATTGCGCCACATTTGAATGCAATGTGTCAGAAATAACGCATTACAGTTCGGTCACCCTAGGAATGCCGATGACGTTCATTGTTCTGGAGATTTTTGAACTAAAACTTTCGTAAGCACAACACATTGTAGACTTTTAGTGAGAGACAGTGTGAGACGAGCAACCGACGACGCGAGCTCCGTCTCTGTTCACCGTGATTAAGCTCTGCGAATCGGAGCGAAACCTGGTCGGACTTTTCCGATATAACAACACCCGTAAGTGAATCCGGACTAAAAGTCTACAATGTTTTGGAGATTACTTGTCACTTTTTTACGATCTTGAAATTGACAGATTAGACTGTTCGTTATACAAAAGCCTTGTTATCATGTCAGAGTAACATTGTAACAATTAACAGTTGTAACAAGTTACAATACTAGTCTTTGAGAAAGGAATGTTTGGACATGGGGAGAGAATGAAGGGTTTTTTTAAGTAAACATGAAAAATATCTGCGATAACTGTTTTCAGAACATACAGCCTATTAAATTTTTAAATTATTATTAAACGTAGTGTTAATATCTTAGGACTTTAATTCGATTTCCGCCAAAAACCACCCTGTTCAGCGGAAATCATTAAAGTCCTATGTTTTTGATTCTAATGTCCGGGCTGTAAGTCCTAAAAATAGTTATCACACAGTTGTTAAGATTTCTGACGTTCAATTTTTGAAAAGAACGTGCTATACCTAAACGTTATGATTTTTTATACAGGACAGACAAGTTATGATTTTGATTCCATTGGCGGCGCAAGTTTGCACCACCCAGCGCCTTACGCTGGGAGGGGTTGTTACAAATACGAGATATTACTGCGACACTTTTTGCAAAAACGATCAATAAAAAAATCGATATCAACCCTTGGATGTCTGCAGTGTCGGGGCACTGGTCTCTTCTTGTATGGCTGGGCAGGTTAGGCCAGACTCCACCACGAGTGCCATTGTCAAAAATACACAATGTGTTTTGCATTGCTGGTTCAAAAAGACGTAGTGTTACTGCATGGAGTTCTTTAATACAAAGTTCCAATTTGAGTAATTTTTTTTTCAATATTATTATCTACAAAATTACATGCTTAACAAAGTTAATAACTATTGCTGATGAACTTATTTAGTATTAATTAATGTGTAAGTTTTTCTTTAGTATTCCACATTGTCCTTTCATCTCTTTCCGTTTTAGCTTCATCGCAACGCGTTTGTGGTTGCGTCTCGCTCGCACGGCTGCGTTAAACACCCGATAATCACGTTAGCAGACCCGGATCTGTTTGGGCAGTTCCAATGAGCCCTAATTGGCTTAGATATGACGTTTAGCATGAAAAAAATTCTGTTAGTTTGCTATGTTATTGCTCTGATAAATCGAGATAAGAGTGATATTATTAATATCTTAACTTATGTATATAATTAATGTGTAAGTTTTTCTTTTTCCTTTTGTTTTGCACGCCTGCCAAATTTTCGTATACCTCCTGCGGTTGACTGGTAGAAAATGCTTATGGCACTAAGTTCGCCGCATTGTACGATTTTAGGGTGCAATAAAGTATTAATAATATTAACATATTAATATATTTACAAAATTGTTTTATATAAAAAGCTCTGGACCGCTGCCGTTGGGGAGAGTTCCCAAGACGCAGGCGGCATTCACCCTGTAAATGCCCATTTGAGTTATGTAAAATAGAATTCCAGATACTATAGTTACACCTATGGGTAGCTATAACTATAGTATGGTCACTCTTAGTTTACTTTAGTACATAACTATGTGTGAGTACCTATCGCGAATCATTAAGAAATACGAATTCCTGATGTAGGAATAGAAGCCAACGGAATGGTCAACACGTAGTTAGAAAAGTTACACAAGCAATCGGAATTTAACGATAGCATTCCCGGTTCCAGAATAACTGCGGCTGGCGAGATGCTGAAATTCGTGCCATTATTCCAGAAGTTTAAGCATCTAAATCCATTATGATTCATTTACATGGCAATTGTTTTTTTTATCCAACTGGGGCGAGCCAAAAGGAGGTTAATGTGTTTGGCTCGTATGTATGTATGTATGTATGTATGTATGTATGTATGTATGTATGTATGTATGTATGTATGTATGTATGTATGTATGTATGTATGTATGTATGTATGTATGTATGTATGTATGTATGTATGTATGTATGTATGTATGTATGTATGTATGTATGTATGTATGTATGTATGTATGTATGTATGTATGTATGTATGTATGTATGTATGTATGTATGTATGTATGTATGTATGTATGTATGTATGTATGTATGTATGTATGTATGTATGTATGTATGTATGTATATATGTATGTATGTATGTATGTATGTTTGTATGTATGTAAGTATGTACAATCACTTCTCCTGTCCCAAACTAAGATTAATATTACCTCATACATAACTCCTTAACCAATGACTGGATTTCGACATAGACTAAAAGATCTTAATCAATTGGTCGTATTTGCGGTAGCGTCATAGCTATGAAATCAGCATAAATACTACAAACATTGAAAAGTAAAACACAAAAAATTCTAAACTTAAAAACTGAAATAAGTATAAAATTACCACAAGTCCGACAGTTGAACTAAAAAAAACTAAAAGGTTTATGCGTTGATTTTTGGAATACTCTACACAATACGTATCAATTTTTATCTATTAGTCTAGAACATAAGATATTCAATATAAGACTACTTTTATCGCTAGAGATTCCAAATCACATAATACACTAAAATAGACAGTAGTTCGTTTAGAATAGGTATTCGGTACAGCTACCAACCGAAGTATAATCAATCATACAACGTACCATCTGAAAACCGCACACACAGGCGAACAGTCTGTTAGCTTTTAAAATATACCTCGGGCTATATTCAGTTAAGTAGGCTTCAGTTTTCGCCGCAAGCACACTAGTGTAATATTACGTCCTGCTTTGTTTAAAACTTTTCTTCATTATTTTGAAAAATTATGTGTCAATTCAATTCAATTCAATTTATTTCAACGTAAAGAATTTAAAAGAACGAAAATCCAGCGTGGGGATTATGGGCATTACCCCCCAATGATGGCACAACCTTGCGCTATGGCGCTCATTAGGGGAGGGCTATGTCCAGCAGTGGACTAATATAGCCTGAAGAGGTAAAGAATTTACATTCTGTTTGCTGAATGTCAAAGTACAATGTAACATGAAAGTGAAAGCCGCCGCCTTCGGGCCGTAATGTAGTGGAGAAAAAGGCAGCGGGAAAAAAAACTCCACTCTGACCATCTTTTCTCAAGTCCTCTTAAATCTAATACATTAGATACCACCTATACGCATTAATAACTTTAAATGTTAAGGCATTATTTTTTTTTTTTACATAGGCCGTGAAAACATGACAAGTGCTGCGGCCAGACACACGAACAGCATTTAACAGCAAATGTCGAAACTAATATGACAAGAACAGTGTCATAATAGTTCCGATATTTCTATTACACGAATAAATCAGATTCTCTCCGATAGTAGCCGAGGTATATTCTAAAAGCTAACAAACTATACCATTTGGTTTCAATAGATACCTATTAGAAAATTTCGCAAGAACCACGCAGCTTATGATATCAATAACCACCTGTCGATGCACACTTTATTTATCTTAGAGAGATGAGTTGTTGCCTACACGTCTAGACCACAGCACACTGTAAAGGTGCGTTCAGAAGTAAAGAAATAATGTGAGCTCAAAGACCGATTTAAAGATCATTAGAATTAGCAAGCTGAAGTGGCAGTGGGGTGGCCATATCTCGCGGAGAACTGACAACCGTTGGAGTTATAGGGAAGAGCGGGTGATCGTGCTCTTCCACTATAAAACTACAAATTTCCCGCCAGGCAGATCGTATGCCTGGGGACGGCCGGTCCAACTATTGTTAGTCTGACGTTATATTTATGGTATGTCATTGAAACACTTTGATTGCGCGATGCAGGAATGTTGGAGTTTGTAGAGCGCGCGCAGAGTTGACTGTGCTCGCTACAGAGTAAACGTGTTCTTGAGTGGATGACTCGGCAAACTTAGAGTAGGAGATGCCCTCCGACCAAAGGGTGAGTCTCCAAAATGCATAGTGGTTCAATAGGGTCATATTAGTCCGGCAATGGTCGTTTCATTAACACTATCGGTAGTCTAGGAACCAATCGCATTGCAATTGTATTACCCGTGCTACTTAACTCGGCGCCTCTCCCTATTCGATCTTCTTCGTGAGAGATGCCTGTATAATTTGCACGGGTTATGCGCCCGCTGTGTGGTGTTGGCCTAGAGAATAGCACCAACCCAATTCTTCCCGCGGGTGTCGTAAAAGGCGACTAAGGGACACAAACCGGGGGGGTGGGCAGCAGCGCCCCCTGCAGTACAAATTCCACCGAAATGCGATCCCCAACCCGCATGCCCAGCGTGGGGATTGTGGGCATTACCCCCTATGATAGCACAACGCGGAGCTCATTGGGGGAGGGCTATGTCCAGCAGTGTACTAGTATAGCCTGACGACGATGCCCCCGGAATGACAATGTACTGCTGTCGCTTTGTAGCCCATCAAATTGTAGCAAACGCCATTGTCGTTTCGACTTGCTTCGTTCAATGAGCGATTTTCTGACAGCTCCTAAAAAATAGTTCCAATCTCGCTACTAGATGGCGATGCTGTCTACGTACGTAGTTTTTTTTTAATACCGCTGAGAGACCTTTAATAGTCTGTGTTTGTATATCACTGTCGTCGTCAAAGTTGAAGTTTTGTTATCACTGTCGAAGATTTTATTACAAAACAGACGTCATTTTAACTACTTAATTTTAAGTTTTTAACAGTGCATTTTCATGACTTCTCATAAATTGATGATTTGTTGATTGACTTCTTTGATACAAAAGAAAAAAAAAACAAATTACCTTAAAAACAACCGGTTTTTTTTGTAAAAGAAATTACTAGAGTTGATTAAATTGTTCTGTGGTCTAGACGGAACACAGAGTAGACGGAGAACACAGAGGAGTGTCGGAGTTTAGAGAACTATTTTTTGTTTTTAATTTGCTCTAGGAAAATCCCTCATTGAAAAAGTATGTAGGTATTAAATTCTAGGGTCAGGTGGAGCGGCGACGTTCGCAAAGCGATCTGCAGTGACTGTAAGAGGAGAGCCGAAGATCGGGCTCAGTGGCGTGTCTTGGGAGAGGCCTATTTCCAGTAGTGGACTAACACCGGCTGATTATGATAGTGATGAAAAAATATATCTATTGCGTATGTACGTATCTTAACGGTTGCGATATTTGCGGTTCGAGCATTCGCACGTTGCGGTGGAATTTTAAATTTAGCCACTACCGATCGGCCTACTCAGCTATTGATATATTGTGCCTAGATTTTGAAGCTATGTCAGGGTTAGCCAAATTTTTAATGTTTGAAGAACATTTTCGCCTGATTCTTTCACGCTGACTTTTTATTGGCAAAGCAATTCATGTTTTTTCATTACGCTTTATCACACAAAAATCAAATACAAAAAAGAAAACTTAAATAGCAGGTAAGTGTTGTTAGATAGGTAGATACATAGACTAAGACTTAGAGACACTTTGTTGCACATAAACGTGAAAATAACCTAAGTGTACACACGGCGGCCTTATCACTGAAAGTGATCTCTTCCAGACAACCTTTAGATAGACTGGACTATGCATTATATACATACATGTTGATGTACAAAGGCGGACTTAAAAATTATAATTATTATTATTAAATTAATATTTATAAATTATTATTTATTTAAGAATTAATTTCTTCTAGCCACCCTCAGAAAGGAAGCACTCGTGGCCTAGTCGAACCGAGTGATTGGAATCAATCACTTGAGTTAAGCAACAAAAGGCGCGGTAAAGTACAGGATGGGTGATCGTCCTGTGACTACCGCTAGTGGCATTTTTCCGAGCGTTTCCGTGCTTCGCAATATTTTTACAATATTTTTTCAGTTGCTTTCACGAAATATTAATGAAAACTCGAAATCACTCGCACAAAACGACTTTGAAACACAACTAACGTATAACTAACACTACGGTGCAATTCTCACAAATGAACAAAACTTAAATTAATGTGTGGGTAAGAAAAAATAAGTTTACAAAGTTGCTGTTCCAAATACGGTACTCTAGGTCGCGAATAAATAATCGCGATTAGTCGCGTTTAATATGAGTATCGTGAATCATTAACAAATACAAAATGATTATGTATTGTGGAAGTTATGATTATTGGTTAAAAACAAAGGAGAGAGAAGTTTAGAAACCCATTGTTAGATGTTATCGGTTATAAATCTACCAAATATAACCTCTAGCTAGCCAATGAAGGATAAGTCGGCTTTGTACCTGTTATATACCTACGAATGCTAGTACCACTAGAGAAAAGTATTATAACAAAAGTTCGTCGATATCGAGTGTGGATGGTAGAGCGCTCTCATCTTTACGAGCTCCAATCGAGAGATCAAATAAGAAATAGACTCAAGAGCTGTAGGGTGACTAACCGTTACTCTCTAAACTGGAACTTTTTGAAAATTGATACATAGGTACTCGAATTGTAATTATTTTTTATTGTTCTTTTTTTAGGTTCTTAAAATACAATTTTAAGTCCTTTTGTTCATTCATGCTGGACATAGATATCCCTCAAGGCATCTTAATTTTTCTGTTCTAGGCTCTAATCATCCAGAAACAGCCAGCAATTTGCCTTATATTATCTGTCTATCGAGCTGATAGGCGTCCTACGTTATTTTACAAATCACAGACTTGAAGTCCTCATTCTCCTTGGCGGAATCCCAATCGCAGATGTTACTCTACTTGCTATCTTAAAGGCGAAATTATCTAATTTAGTTTCTAAAAATCATCATCTAATCATCTAATTTGTTCAACATTTTTTCAAATTATTTTATTACGAACAAAGTTTACATAAAAAGAAAATATCAGTTCCGTAGCGTTGGTTAGATCACCGGTAAAGTAAACAAAATACGGGTTACATTCCTGCTTCGGCTCGTGATGTTCCTTTCTATAGTTTCTTTCGATATCAGCCCTTGCATGGCACCACTACTGGGGCACGGGTCTCTTTTGCATCGCAGGAAGGTTAGGCCATACTCCACCACGGGGGTCAAGTTCAGGTTGGTGAAGAATTGTAAGACAGTGGCGGGCCTTACTGTCAGAAGTTATCAAGCAGCCCATAAAGCCTCTCAATGTTTCATTGACAATCATAATTTTTTCACGTCTTTGCTCACAGTGTTAATTCTAATTTATAAGATTATGGCCGCCCTACACCCCTGCACTTAGAAAGACCGCACTTTTCCAGTTTAATAATAGGTACTTTATCTAGTGTCTGAACTTACTTACTGGAGTGCATCGAATGGCTTATACTCTTACGGACCTTTGGAAGGGTGTTATTTTCTATCTCTGTTTCTCTAGTGGTCTGCGTTCGACTTAGGGCGACTTACGTTAAGTCACTGAATTAGTAAGGAAATATATAGTTACTTCGATTTGAACCCTTGTATGTTCTGACTTCTGGGGCCTGGGTCTGTTCCTGCATCGGAGAATGGTTAGGCCATACTCCGCCACGGTGGCCTAGTCCGGGTTGGTGGAGGATTGTAAGACAGTGGCGGGCCTTACTGTCAGAAGTTATCCAGCCGCCCATAAGGCCTCTGACATGGTTTAACAACTGCCATGACATGACAGTCAGCACCAACGGCTTAACGTGCCTTGCAAAGCACGGAAGCGCTCGGAAGAATGCCAATATGGACGGAATGGTCATCCATCCAGCACCTGACCGCGCCTGTTGTTGCTTAACCCATCCTAAACTAGGATCAGGACATCTAGTACCGTTTTGATAGCCAGCCAGACAAGGGCATCATACATATGGAAAAATACCCAGACTCAGGCCTATTTATAATTTAAACAAAAATCGAAGTGTGGAAGCACACATCGGGAATTGAACCCACGACCCCTCTCCTCGTTGTTAAGTATGTCGACGCTACGCCGACGTGGTAGGCGCTGAGCTACCCACAAATGTCTGTCAAGACTTGTCTCCAGAATATACAGGGTGTTGCTAAACTTACTTTAATTTTAATGTTCATTTTAATAATAATTAAACAATCGATTGTGTAGTCTACGTATGTACCTTAGTTCCTATACAAACTTAAACTCTAATTTACTGGTGTTAAATAAATTAAATGCTCTTTTATTTTTTTCTATTATATTATTATATAATATTATGAGACTGGCTTGTTTAAGCGAATTTATAAAACAGCTGATGTTTTTTTTTCTAATTTTAGTCCAATACACACAACTACAGTTCTTCCAAAAATACCAGGAACCGGAAGTGAAAATTTAGTAACGTTATTACCGACAATTTAGGCCATTTACTACCTTTAAGTAACTAGGCATAATTTTTTTAAATGATCATCATCATCAACTCATTATGTCCCCACCGAGCGGCATAGGTCTCTTCCCTAAGAAAGGTATAGGCCATACTCTACCACGGAGGCCAAGTCCGGATTGGTGAAGGCTTGCAAGACTAGTGGCTGGTCTTACTGTCAGAAGTTTTCATGCCGCCCTTAGGCCTTTTAAATGATGTAACTGTAGTTTATTTATAACCACAGACAAAAAGGTTAACCAAAACCTTACTCTTTATTCTCTACTATTTCTGGGCAAAGTGTAAACTATTTTGAGGGTAAATGTTTGAGGGTTACTTTTTTTAGTGTATCCCCGTTAAATTACTGTCTCTTTTGCGACACCCTGTATACACCTGCACTTGCGTGGGCCCTGAATAAATTAATTACATTCGCGGTGTTTATGCTAATAAGCTCTGTTTGTGCGAATTAAGCTTTAAGCTGGAACCACACTGAGCTTGCGTACGCAACATACGCGACGCCGCGTGAGAACCGGCAGATCTACTTATACGAGTAAGTGAAAAATGTTGCGTAGGAAAGATAAGTACCCAATATTGTACAACTTAAAATAATTATTATTTATGCCTGTTTTTTCTCTAAATAAATAAAATTAAATAAAGTTTTTACGTGAAAGAGTAACTATCATCCATCCATCCATACTTACAAACTTTCGCGTCTATAATATTAGTAGGATTATACTCGTAGACCTCTTGTTGAGTACACTAATGCATCTCGAGAAGTGAATTGAGCGTTTGATGCTAATTCCCCTAGCGTAAGTAGGACTTGTGCGGCTTACATTTTACATTGAATTTTGACAATCAGATAGAATGTATATTCATTCTGTTGAAATAAATTGATTTGATTGACTGATGTGTCCGCATTCACAAATGTTGTTGACGTGCACATTGACCTTCCGAAATTTCGCGTCGCGTGGCGTACTTAGGCTTAGTGTGTTTTACCTTTACCAGACCGACCTCAACCTAAGTGGTAGCAAAACGGATCGACAAGTTTGTGGCAATTTGTGGCTTTGTTACAGCGTTATGACATCTAGAGGCAGCAGGATCCGCACTTATTAACTTTGTCATACCACCCACAGGCTTGAATTGAAATGGTATGAATTAAGAATTGTGTTATTTCGTCTCCACAGTTGTCAAAAAAAAAAAAAGACAGATACTCCAGTAATTAGATAGATAGATAAAGAACAAATTATTGTACGTAAAAATGAAATTTACGCAGATGTTAAATGGTGGTGGTGGAGTACCTACGGCCTAACCTGCGATGTGGCGATAAATAAATAAAATTCTTTCCTCCCTCCCTAAATCCCTCCCACCCCCTCCCCCTCCTCCCTTTGCATCACTTGCAGCCCCAAGTACCTACTTTGCAGTTAGGTTTTTCATCGGAATGATATCGCTGTACCCAAATGATTATATTCTTTTTAATGCACCAACCCGTGATAAGGACAATTTAAAAAACCTATTTAGGAGCTAAAAATTTTTGGGTGTTTCTTATATTTTGGGGATAATGGAAAAACGTAATGCATTATGATTACAGAAGCACGTCGCATTAAAAATCCATTCAATTCGATGCATAGCTCTTAATATGTTGAGGTTTTGGCTAGTTTAATGAGTTATTCAATTATGCATCAGAATATGTTTCGTATTTGTTCATCATCAGTAGTTAAGGGATTGTTTTAGACATCGCTCTGCAACTATGTATTCTGTTAGCTTTTAGAATATACCTCAGGCTCTAGAGTAGGCTTCGGTTTTCGCAGGTTTTCGTACTGATGATCGAGCTCCGATTTCAAAATTAGGTGTCATATTAGTTAAAATATTTTCGGGGCTTAATCGCCGTAGTTATTTATTGCTATTTTACCTCGACGTTTCGACGACGTTACAGCCATCGTGGTCACGAGAAGACTGATGGCTGGCACCCGTTCGCATCTTCGGCTGATGAGGTTTCAGACTACCCTCATAGACAGAGAAGACAAGTGTCATATTAGTTCCGATTTCGAAATTAAGTTCAATATTAGTTCCGATATTTCTATTACACGAATATATCCGATTCTATGCGACAGTAGCCGAGTTATATTCTAAAAGCTAACAGACTATCATTTTTTTATGTAGCCTATCGCTAAATACGTCTCACTACAGGGCAGAGCCCTTCACTCAAAGTGAGAAAAAACAAACTAGCGTAGGTATTTGATAGCTAACCCGCGCTGGGCACACGTGAAAATTAAGCCCATATTCTCTCTCCCACTCTCTGAGAGAATGCCTTTGCCCGTGGGCATTTCGTGCCCTATTTGTGTGTTCTGCAATTTGCAATGCCTGTAAAAGGCGACTGAGTTTTGAGCGCTAACTTTGTAATGAACATCCACTGTTACACTTGGTTGCAAATAAATTTGATTGAGATTATTATGTCAGTATTCACTGAGTCGAGTGACATTGATTTTTACTTTTTTTGAGCTACTCCGGCTGTCAAATGCATGAATTTTTTGACACTTAAGAATTGTCTGAATGCTTCACTCGATAGAGTGGAATGCTACGTAATAAAAGGGCTGAAGTGGGACATTTTTATGGAACAAAATCATAAATTAACAAGCAGTGCATCACTGTGTACATATCAGAACGAACACCGCAAGTATGAATCAGCCCTTGGGGCATCCACACACAAGCGTTTCGGACGATGTCGGAAATTTAGTCTCGGCCCGCCTCCAAACTGTACAGACGTGCCGACGGGCCTACCGTTTTCGCAGTAGATTTTTCCGAAAATATCGAAGAAGTGACTGAGATTGTGTACTGTTGATATGAAGAAATGTGCGTAAATACATTATTTTAGGCTGTTGAGAACACAGTGGAAATATGGATTGTGTGTGGAAGCTTTAGGAACTTGGTGTCGTCCTGAAGATTCAATTCGGCGGGTCTGCTGAATGTTGAAGTTTTGAGTTTTGGTTTGTTAATTTAGGTGAGTATTTCATTGATTACGTAAAAGTCAATTGTGAATAAAGATTTATGAGCGATAATAAAATACGGTGGTGGTAGAAAATTTCATTATAAAATATATTTTCTTTTAAAAAATATGTTTCGATTTTAAGTCGCACCTGATAAAAACTTCCTACAAAAGAATAGTATCACTACTCGTACACGTCAGCCCATTAAGACTGGCTTTAGATGTATTTTTTTTTATTAAAGTGAAGAACCAAAACGTGCCTTAAAAATTAAGCAACACTTTAGATGGAATATACCGATTTCAAGCCTTTATATGTCCCCACTGTTGGGGCACGGATCTCTGCCTGTATTGCAGGAAGGTTAGGCCATACTCTGCCACGGGTGCCTTACTGTCAGAAGTTATCAAGCTGCCAAAAAGGCCTCTGACGTGGCGTAACGACTGTAATTACTTGACAGCCTGCACAACCGGATTAACGTGCCTTAGCACGGAAGCGCTTGGAAAAATGCCACTAGCGGTAGTCACGAGATGGTCACCCATCCACTACCTGACCGCGCCTGTTGTTGCTTAACCCAAGTGATTGATTCCTATCACTCGGTTCTGATAGGCCACGAGCGGAGAGAGGAAATATACGCAAGAACATTATGATACGCGTAAATATCTGAAATAACATTTGAGGCGGGCGGGGCCGAACACCGCCGTACTTTTCGTACGAATAATACTCTTAATAATTGGTTGTCTGGAAGAGATCGCTCTTAGCGATAAGACCGCCAATTGTATAACATTACTTAGATTTAAGAATCATGGTTGTAATATTTTTCTGGTTGTGCAATAAAGAGTTCTCTCTCTCTCTCTCTCTCTCTTAATAATTGATTTATTAACTTTTTTCGACTTGTTGCTATTCAATGACGTGTATTATTGAGAAACAAGAAACGAGTAGAATCATCGAAAAAAGTTTATAAAATTATTAATATTATTAAATAAATTAATAGCGTAGCGGTAGCCCAGTGGGTAGAACAAAGCACTCGGAAGCCAAAGATCCAGGTTCGATTTCCGGTGCGGGAATCGAACCTATGACTTTGTTTTCTATGTTACGTACATTTGTGAAGCTATAGTAGTAGTTAGCATTAGCTAACTGAAGACACTCCACCAACCCGGACTTGGCCCCCATGGTGGAGTATGGCCTAACCTCTCTGCGACGCAGGAAGATACCCATGCCCCAACAGTGGGGACATACAAGGGTTGATATCGAACCGAAGAAAAATATTGTGAGGAAACCTGAATGTTAAAGTGTTCAAATATCTGAGGGACGTTTATAGGCTACAAAGAAATATAATATTAACCAGAAGACAATAGATTTTGACCAACGTTACGTAAACTCACCCCTTTATGCATATAGTAGGCAATAGGTAGAGACTAGGTAGATAGGTAGGAATTGCTCGTAGCCCCGGCTGCCTGAGTAACGAAGGGTAAGCAACATAGGGCGCGTTCAGTGGATGGATGGGTGACCGTCTATGACTAACGCTAGTGGTCATAGTTCCGAGTGGTTCCGCGCTTCGCAAGGTACGTTAAGCAGTTGGTACCGGCTGCCGTCGATAGATGGCAGCCGTTAAGCCAAGTCAGAGGCCTTAGGGCAGCTTGAAAAATTTCTGACAGTAAGACCAGCTACTAGTCTTGCAAGCCTCCACCAATCAGGACTTGGCCTCTGTGGTGGAGTATGGCCTATACCTTGTTGATGATGATGATGATGGTCATGATGAGGTAGAGACGAGAGTTTGTCACTTGCCACGATACTGGCAAACCTGTTTCAATTCATCAACATTCATAAGTCATTGCACGCGCGCACGCCTATTTTGGGAACATTTTATCTTACCTTTCGCAATACCTCCCATATTTGTTGAACTTGTTAATTGTTGGCATCCCCAACAATTTTTTGTACAACTTTGATATGGCAACAAAAAAAAAATCAACGTCTATCACCTAACCTTCTTGCAACGTGTACGTATCTCTATGCGTAAAGAAAATTAAAGAGTGTCTTCAACTACAACCACGCGTTTCTTCTCAACTTCTACCAGCACACAGGGGCAGCTGCCGAAAAGTTGATAAAATGTAAAATTAGCCAATTTTTATATTAGCCTTTTTAAAACCTTCCCTATTCACTAAAGTTATAAATATAAACGTCTTCCGAGACTACGGTATTTGAAAAAGTGCCGAAACGTCGGAAAATTGTAAAAATGTGAAATTAAACGAGTAAAATCCGTGTTTACAGTTTTTATTATGTCCTAACCTTAGAAAAAACTATACGTAAAATTAGCCCATTTTTATCTTAGTCTATGGCAATACCTGCCCTATTTGTTAAACTTGTAAATTAACGTAGAATCATTCAATTTTTTTCTTAGCCTTTGGTAATACCTCCCATATTTGTTAAAGTTGTTAATAAAACGTAAAATTAGTCAACACTTGAGTAGGCTTGTTCCTCAGTTATGAAATCGGCTCCCAGAGTCCAGCGTCTTGATTACGTAACTTTCGACGTATACATCTGTGTGCGAAAGCGGAATGTTTATTTACTCACACATAGTGGATATTGCCTTTCAGTGGATATCGTATTGTCCGACTTCGTCTTTGTATGGGCTCAGTGAGTACGTCGTTCGGAGACTATCCTTTCATACACCTCATTGGAAACTATAAGAAACTGGGGTAAATACTGCTGGTCTGTGTTCATAGTTATGTACTTAACGGGTCTTGTCTCCATTATTTATTAGTTTTGCCTAATGTATGAGTTATGTATGAGTATCGCGAATCATTAAAAAATACTATTGGTCTGTGTTCATCCCGAAATATTATGATTTATTACATGTTTTAGTATAAACGTGTACGGCATTCGCTGAAAATCAGCGCCGCGGCTCAACCATGGCATAAGGCTGAGCGGAGACCTTTTGGTACATATACTTACACTATAAATTTTAATACGTGTAGTTTGATGTATGGTATATTTATGAGCAAAATAAATAATCTTCTGTTCTAAATCGTTAAATTACTCCAGTATTGGAAGAAATTTCTTACAGAGATAAGGTTGCCTTTTTACTTGCTATTTCTTATGTATTGTTCTTTGAAATGTTTGTGTGCTATAAAGTATACCTAGGACGTAGTGTAGGACGCCCTCCGACCAGGTGGGATGACGATCTGCGAAAAAGGTTAAAACCTTGGCCTTTGCATCTACTTAATTAAATAATTTACATAACGTCGAGTAGCACTTTCACTGACACTAAATGGACGAAAGGATCACTCGGACACTGCAGTGTCCGGCGTTGTCCCTTTCGTTACGGAACCCCAAAAATGTAGCCTAGATAAAACCCCTCGAAAGCGTGTTTCTCAAAAATCACACGCGCCGCTCTTCCATCAATCAAGCTGAATTTAAACAAACAAGGTTGCGCTTTTTTATAGACGATTCATCAAAAGAGATTGTCTGAGCGGGATTCTTTTCTCTTTGAAAGTTAAGCGCGATATTTTAGGATGACGAGCGTTTAGCAGATGGCAGAGGCGGTTTTAACGCCCATAGAGAACTAAGGTAGCGGCCACACAGAAAGGATAAATAAATAAGAAATGAATATAATGTTTATTCTATAAAAGGTACATGCCACTCTTACAATCAATCGTTTCCGCCAAACTAAATGATAGGACGAAGCGCTCGTGGCCTAGGGAAGCGCTCGTGGCCTAGGCGAACCGAGTGATTGGAATCAATCACTTGGTTAAGCAACAACAGGCGCGGTCAGGTACGGGATGGGTGAGCGTGCCGTGACTACTGCTAGTGGCATTTTTCCGAGCGCTTCCGTGCTTCGCAAGGCACGTTAAGCCGTTGGTGCCGGCTGTCATATAATGGCAGTCGTTAAGCCATGCCAGAGGCCTTATGGGCGGCTTGATAACTTCTGACAGTAAGGCCCGCCACTGCCTTACAATCCTCAACCAACCCGGACTTGGCCCCGTGATGGAGTATGGCCTAACCTTCCTGTGATGCAGGAAGAGACCCGTGCCCCAGCAGTGGGGACATACAAGGGTTGATAACTTAAATGATAGGAAATGAAATGCAAATGAAATTAAATCAGCGCTGAGGGCTCAGTCCCTCAGCACAACGCTGAGTCAGCTGCCTTTTGTGGCAACGACGGCAGAGAGTAAGTCTGCCAACAAACGTTGGCAGACTTACTCTCACTTTAAAACTAAGTTACGTAAACTATCTAACAAATAACTTAAATTAAGTATACATAGAAAAGTAAAACAAGATACTTCACACGGATGTGGGACAGGGGCGCGAAAAAGACCTGACGCATTCTATAGAGCTCTCGTGGCCTAGTGGAACCGTGGAACCGAGTGATTGGAATCAATCACTTGGGTTAAACAACAAAAAGCGTGTTTAGGTGCTGGATGGCACCTAAACAGCGGCATTTTATCCGAGCGCTTCTGTGCCTTGTAAGGCACTTTAGAACTGAATTGTAAGCGAGATTGTAAAGCTTAGTAACTGGAATCAATCACTTGAGTGAAGCAACAACAGGCGCGGTCAGGTGCAGGATGGGTGGCCGTCCCGTGACTACCGCTAGTGGCATTTTTTCCGAGCGCTTCCGTGCTTTGTAAGGCATTTTAAGCCGTTGGTGCCGGCTGTCACGTAATATCAGCCGTTAAGTCATGTCAGAGGCCTTATGGGCGTCTTGATTCAAGACTTGGCCAAATTTCAACGGTTTTTGTTTCATTTCATACAACTAAAGTATTTTTTTTTCATGCAAACTATCAGTTGTAAAGAAAAGCGTTCAGGTACAATTATTTATTAGAATAACAAGAGCTTTTGATAAGCGTTAAAATAAATGGAATTTGTGGAAAAATTCCAATATCCCTTATATAGTAGTTCCGACCTATAGTGCTTCGTAAGGCCCGTTAAGCAGTTGGGGCCGGCTGTCGTCGATAGATGGCAGTCGTTAAGCCTAGTCACAGGCCTTAGGCTTGAAAACTTCTGACAGTAAGACCAGCCACTAGTCTTGCAAGCCTCTACCAATCCGGACTTCATGATCTATACCTTCCTCAGGAAAGAAACCCGTACCCCTCGGTGGGGACATAATGGGTTGATGATGATGTTGAGTAGTTCCGACCCACTTTGTCCCGACCCGTCTCTTCTCTCGCTCCTTCAGACATTTTCGCATCTTTTGCGGGCCCTTTCTGTGTGGCCATTGCCTAAAGCTATATCATCAAATGACCTGTATTTCTAGTGTTCACATACCACAGCGCTTGAAATTGCCGATCCGCGGTGTGCATGCGACGACCTCTGTGACGTAGCGGTAGCGCGTCTGCCTACCATGCAAGAGGTCCCGGGTTTGAATCCCGGTTGGGAACAAAAAAAAAGCCCAGGTCTTGGATGTTTACATGTTTGTGATGTCGTTGTTTCTGGTTCCCACGACACAGGATATCCTAGTGTGGGGCCAGAAGCAATGTATGTGCCTGTATGTAAATGTTATGTTATGTTATGCGTGGTGATTAAGCGCATACTCTCTCTCCTGGAGAGAAGGCCTGTGCCTTGCAGACTTATATCCTCCTATCTTGAAAATGACAGTTGTGAAAGTGAAAGTGAACTACATTTATTGCCAAAACACAAATTATACACAAAAATATTTATATATATACAAAAAAAAAAACAAAAAATTCAAACAAGGCAAGTAATTTTACTAGCTTTTAAAAATAACATAATGTCTTCTTTCAGCAAATAATCCTATATACGATATTTAAGGTACTTTCCCTTCATGGCCCATAACTTTGGGACGCTCTGTGTAGTCTGTGTCGTGGACTATGAATGTTACCACTATGACCGCGCAGCTGCGGAAACGGCACGACGTTTGGTCGGGATGTCCTCTCCATACGCAGTACTTTATGCTCTTAAGTCAGTTGCTTTCAACTGTTATTTTGAAGGTCAGCCTGGCTAGTACAACTTAATACAAGTCGCGGCTTTAAATGAATTGAAATGAAAAGATTTTATTCAGAGTAGCACAGAAACTGCGGCTTAATGAACGTTACAATTCAAACTAGGTGTCCATTTCAAAATCTAGATAATTTTGGAGAAAAAATGGACCGTAAAACTCCAAATTTTGTATTTTCAGCGGTGGTAGCTCAGTGGGTAGAATCATGGACTGGCAAGCGAGAGCCCCAGGTTCGATCCCGAGTGCGGGCATGTACCAATGACTTTGTTTAATTTCAAAGTTACGTACATTTTCGAATTTGTAGTCGCAATACCACACGCTAACGGTGAAGGAAAACATCGTGAGGAAACCCGCACCTTGGTTGGCTCCGCACGTATTGACTAGTCTTTCCTGTGGGCTAGGCCGACTAAGCTGTCAGGATGGTATAGGAGCTGGGCAAGCCTACACCATCTATAAAAACCATGTCCCAGGCACTACAGCGTCGGAGTGGTCCCTTCACCCATCTAGTGTGAGTGAGGATACCACTGGACGCTGTATAAATCATCTCATTACGTAGATGCAAAAAGGCCAATCATCATCAGTCTTTTCAAAGTCCTTAGTTAACATAGTTTATAGTGAGCGAAGTGCTCGTGGCCTAGGCGAACCAAGTGATTGGAATCACTAATAACCAATCACTTGGTTAACAAACAACAGGCGCGGTCAGGTACATACGGGATGGGTGAGCCTCCCGTGACTACCGCTAGTGGCATTTTTCCGAGTGCTTCCGTGCTTCGCAAGGCACGTTAAGCCATTGGTGCCGGCTGTCATGTAATGGAAATGGCAGTCGTTAAGCCATGTCAGAGGCCTTATGGGCTTGATAACTTCTGACAGTAAGGCCCGCCACTGTCTTACAATCCTTCACCAAGCCGGACTTGGCTCCCGTGGTGGAGTATGGCCTAACCTTCCTGCGACGCAGCAAGAGACCCGTTCCCCAGCAGTGGGGACATACAAGGGTTGATAACGTAACGTAACATTGTAGACTTTTAGTCCGGATTTACTTACGGGTGTTGTTATATCGGAAAAGTCCGACCAGGTTTCGCTCCGATTCGCAGAGCTTAATCATAATTAAAAGTCTACAATGTGTTGTGCTTACGAAAGTTTTAGTTCAAAATAAGTAACGTAACATAATTATTATAAAACATAGAACTCATGCATTGTACTGGCTTTAATTCCAGACCTCATTGTCAACGTCAAAGTCTACTTCATCGTGACAAAACACGTGACTCGCGTCACCGTACTTCCTGTGCTGGTCTTAGGACTTACTCACATTGATATAATAAATAAATAAAGAAATAAATAAAAAATAAATAAATATTCACAGACATATTACACAGATCTCGTTAGCTCTATACTAAGTACAACTAAATGACTTGTGTTAAAGGTGCTAACTCGACGATAGATTTAATACAATAAATACATAGATAACATCCAAGACACGAGACAAACTAGAAAAGTTCGTGTCCTAGTTTGACCTGGCCGGGGATCGAACCCGAGACCTTCGGTTTTACAGTCAGCGTGCCAAACCGCTGCGCCACTGAGGCCCTACGTGACTATCTACGTGAAAAAAAAAAACATCAACTTAGTCCTGGATGTTTCAACTGAGCAGGAGATGGCTTTCAATCATTCGGATATATTTTTTAATTATGTTGGCTATTATACTCTTTTTTTATGCACTAACCCGTGCTAAGGACAATTTCAAAAACCTATTTAAAGGCTAAAAATTCCACCCATACCGGGATTCGAACCCGCGACCTCTGGCTATCCGTGCCAGCGCTCTTTCCAACTGAGCCCATGGGCGACTCGCCGGTATCAGTGAAATTTCGAACCTCTTTACGATACTCTTTGCGTTACGTACAGGCAGCAACATCTGGCTGAAGTAATTTGCATCACTTGCAGCCCCGTGTACCTTACTTTGCAGTTACATAAAATATTGCATTTTAGTAAAGGAATTATAGGTTGGTATGTTTAATTTTTCAAAATTATGTACTTGATAAGTCTATGGCGCTTAAATTTCAGACCACTGCGTGGTATCTTCAGCCATCTATTGTGAGTAGGTGCCACTGGACGCGTATAAATATAGATAGATGGATAGTTAGATAGATATATACTCGTAGATAGAGAACACTTTATTGTACGTTATCAACCCTTATATGTCCCCACTGCTGGGGCACGGGTCTCTTTCTGCATCGCAGGAAGGTTAGGCCATACTCCACCACGGGGGCCAAGTCCGGGTTGGTGGAGGATTGTGGGACAGTGGCGGGCCTCACTGTCAGAAGTTATCAAGCCGCCCATAAGGCCTCTGACATGGCTTAACGACTGCCATTATTTGACAGCCGGCACCAATGGCTTAGCGTGCCTTGGGAAGCACGGAAGCACTCGGTAAAATGCCACTAGCGGTAGTCACGTGAGGCTCATCCATCCCGTACCTGACCGCGCCTGTTGATGTTATTTTAAGACGGTTTTTATGACAACTAAATTGTATTTTCAAAAACACCATTACAAGAAAAAGTATCTATGTACAAAGAGGTATATAAAACTATTAATCGCCAACAGCCATGATAAACTAGGTACAGATATAAGCTGACTTGTGTATCACAGACGTGTAGGCAGTAACCAGGGTCTGCCACCTGCCACGATCCTGACAGATCTCTTTCACTTCATCAACATTCATTAGTCGTTGCAAGGACGTCCGCACCCCGATTTGCGCATTGTTATTTTCTTATTAACTAGATTTCATTCACAAAAGTATTTTAAGCGTTCAAGTCAAGAAAAATACTAATTAGAAACAAGATAATATCGTCCTCACGAAAACTGTTCAATTCAAATCATTTTTTTTTACTTAAAGAATTTACATTCTGTTCGCTGAATGTCAATGTACAATGTAAAATATATGTAAAAAGTAAATTTGTTGGCCTTTCGAGATCAACCCTTGTATTTCCCCAATGCTAGGGCACGGGTACCTTTCTGCGGCGCAGGAAGGTTAGGCCATACTCCACCATCGGGGCCAAGTCCGGGTTGGTGGAAATTTGTATGTAAGACAGTGGCGGGCCTTACTGTCAGAAGTTATCAAGCCGCCTGTAAGTCCTCTGAAATGGCTTTACGACTGCCATTTTATGACAACCGGCACCGCGCTTAGATAAAATGCCACTAGCGGTAGTCATGGGACGGACACCCATCCAGCACCTGATCGCACCTGTTGTTGCTTAACTCAAGTGATTGATTCCAATCACTCGGTTTGACTAGGCCACGAGCGCGTCACCATGCTGATTATAATGATGATATTCTTCAATGATGTTATTCATTATAAGTTAGCACAATATAATTACTCGTATGGGCCCCAAACTGGCTTGAAAATAATACATAAATTGGTACCAGCCAACAAGTTCCATGAGAGTGTAGAAATGTAGTTCACGAATGAATGCTTCAAACGAAGGACTTCATTTCGAAAAACAACTCGTTCATTCACTGTCAAGCGGGAACTAATGCGAGTCAAGAAATATTTTTTTTTTATTATTTATTATATTTAGGGTCACCAACAAGGTATACATTAGAACATCGTATTAATCACATGCACCAAGGATATAAATTAATGCTACCTTAATTATACGTGTCCACAGCATGCGTAAATAATAATGTAACACCTATACTTGAACCATAATAGCAAAAATGCATAATTATGTTCTGACACTAATAAGAACTATAAAAAAAAAACGCATTATAATATGAAACAAATAGAGAGAGAGAGATGACATGGTGGAAGGACGTTATGTATTTGTGCGATTTGAGTCCAAAAGACCAAGAATCGCCCGTTTGAACTGGTTTCTGGTATTCGCCAGGATGTCGACTTCACCAATAGCCCCCACAAGGGCATTATATTGATTAATTAGCCTGTTAAGTGGTGAGAATGAGCCTAGATTTGTCTTTGATCTACTGGAAGTAAACAGATTAGTCCTTTTGCATTTACAGAGTTTAGCGATTCTCGGCACAGTAATATTAATGGAAGATAAAAGTAGGGGAGCATCAATGTCGCCTTTTAGGATCTTGTGAAGAAATAGACAATCAATGACCAGCCTGCGTTCACTTAGGGAAAGTATCTTGAAATGGCGAAGCCTCTGAGCATAGGAGCGTAATTTCCTACCCAAATTATATTTGTAGGAGAGGTGCCAAAGAAATCGTTTTTGTACGCTTTCGAGTCTTTTTTTATGTACCTCGTAGTGGGGATTCCACACGGGACTTGCGTATTCCAAGATACTGCGAACCACATTGTTGTACAGTGAAATTATAGTCGTCGGATTTCTCAGATCGCCAGAGTTACGTAATACAAACCCTAGCACCCTAAAAGCCTTAGTGACTGCTTTATCGAAATGTAGAGATAGTATACGAGTGTGATATGAGTCAATATGAAAAGTAGAATAAAATATTTATGCTTATCGTCACGAAAGCACTATTTTATTTATTTCTAGTACAGCAACACCAAGGTTACCAGGAAGATTAGATAAGATAAGAACATTCCTTATTGTACACCAGAGCACAAAACATGTAAAGATACAAAGTACAATTGGCGGCCTTGTTGCTAAAAGCAATTTCTTCCAGACAACCTTATAACGGAAAGTTTCTGAAGAAAACAAGAGACGGATAGTCGGTGCAAATATGAATATTAATACACTACTCATATAAATAACAATATACCTACATAAACATCTACTTATTATAATGATAAACATACATAAATACGTTACATTAAAAATTTACATTTTTACATTTACATACAAGCACATACATTGCTTCTGGCACCACACTAGGATACCCTGTGTCGTGGGAACCAGAAACAACGACAACACAAACATGTAAACATCCTGACCTGGGCTTTTTTTTTGTTCCCAGCCAGGATTCGAACCCGGGACCTCTTGCATGGTAGGCAGACGCGCTATTGCTACGCCACAGAGGCCGTCAGTATACGCTATGATGAGATAAATACAATATTGTGTACCTACCTATTTGGAGACATATGGAAGGAACCCAATAAAAAGGAGAATGAATGAAAGCAAGATAATGCAGGTAGCCTTAGGTTTCCCTTTGTATGTTTTAATTTGTTCTAATAATGCCAGAACTTAACAATAAATATTATTAAATCAAGTAGTTTATGATCTCCAATCATTTACAGACGTGACTTTATGTTTGTAATGTGATTACTAACGCCTTCTAAATAGTCACTTCTAGATAGTCGGCTACTTTTAAATTAGCAGGTTAATTTTAAATGTCCACGCAATTTTTCGCGCATTCAGCGTGGGAGTCGTAATGTTTGTAGTGATCACCCACCAATCCGCTAATACGGTAATGATCATTTACTTTGTAACGGTTTCTTCACAAGGCCTGGATAGATTTTTTTATCATGCCTATATATTCTTCTACTTCAGGCTATATTAGTCCACTGCTGGACATAGCCCCAATGAGCGCCACAGCGAAAGCTTGTGCCATCTTTGGCATCTAGTTGTGCCTTGGAGGGTAATGCCCATAATCCCCACGCTGGGCATGCGGGTTGGGGATCGCAGTTTGGTGGAATTGTACTGCAAGGGGGCGCTGCTGCCCACCCCCCGGTTCATGTCCCTTAGTCGCCTTCTACGACACCCGCGGGAAGAATTTGGGTTGGTGCTATTCTCTAGGCCGACACCACACAGCAATATATCCTATATACCATGCCTATATACTGCAAGGCATTTTTTTTTATTAGCCGGTTTAGTGTCCCACTGCTGCTTCCTCTTTTGCTCTCCACTCCACCCAGTCACCGGCCATTCCCTGCCACCCTGGCAGAAAGTTCGTGAGGTCCCCCCCCCATCTAATTGGTCGGCCACGTTTACTGTATTCGTAAGCTGCTGATTCAGCAGGGCGTAAGGTTATTAATTAAGTATACTAGTATAGTGAATTATTCGTAAATTTATCTTTTACGCACTACCATACGCCTTTCAGTTATTTTGTATACACCTCCTGCGGTTGGTATAAAAGAATAAAAGAATGTTTATTGTGAGCATAGGCTTAGATAGGTGCTGGGCAAGCCTACACCAGCTATAAAACCATGTCCCGGGCACTACAGCGTCGGAGTGGTCCCGTCACCCATCTAGTGTGAGTGAAGATACCACTGGACGCTGTATAAATCATCTCATTAAGTAGATGCAAAAAAGGCCTGCGGTTGATTGGCAGAAAAAGCTTGTTGGATCAAGTTCGCCGCATTGCCACTGTAATATTTACTACTGTCCAGAAACGTATCAATCAAAAGATGAAAATCATCGTTATTTATTTTTTTACTTAAATAACAGTGTCAGAAATAAAAGAAATACTTAGGTACCATGAATTTTAACATTTTTAAATTAAAACAAATTTATCGGCAACAGCATTTATTTTTATTTTACGTTACGTTATCAACCCTTATATGTCACCACTGCTGGGGCACGGGTCTCTTCCTACATTGCAGGAAGGTTAGGCCATACTCCACCACGGGGGTCAAGTCCGGGTTGGTGGAGGATTGGATTTTTATTTTATTGAACAAAATTTCACATCAGATGTAAATTCATGGTCTTCCTTTTATGTTATAAATCATATGTTATTAACTATGTTATTTAGCAAAAAAATCCTTATTATGAAGCCTTTTGATCGGTATGACAGAATATTTTTCTGTAACGGATTCGATTCCCGGTTCACTCTCGTAAATATGTAATAATCTATGAGTGCAGTTTAGATTGCTTTTTAAATCAAAATGATGTGTTCTTTCAGTAAACTGTTCTACTTACAATATTCAAGGTAGGTACCTACTTTCCCTCCACGTGGCACAGCCGTCGGACGCTCTGTATCCGTCCCACTGCATGGCACAGGCCTTATTATTATTATTTTTATTTATATTTATTTATACCAAAAAACTTAACGCTAACATTACAGGGAGCCCCTATTGCGGTAGCAAGTTCCAGAAATATACTTAGTTATGTGCAATTAACATATATAAATAACAAAATGGTAGAAAAATATCTATTTACTGTAACACAACACAAAAAGCGTAGCTCTTGTGAATTCGCTCAGAGGACAGACGAATAGGTCCACAATCTCGGCAACGCGATTAAGAGTGCGTAAGGCTCGCGTGAGAGGCGATTTTATTTTAATTCTTTAATGAACTAATTACATGAGTAAATGTACAAGGGCGTGCTTAATGCAAGAAGCATTCTCTACCAACCTTTAGTGTTGAAGAGACTGGCAAAGGGTAGTGCAGGAAAAGAAAGTGAAATACAATAATAAACTTATATAAACATAAGGAGGATACATTAACTTAAACCTACAGGGGGCCTTCTCTTAGAAAAAAATAGTGTGGGCTTATTAATACGCGTGCCCACTTTGGATTGGCAATTTCATGCCCTGATGTTGTTAAACATCTCAGACGCTCAGAATTGGTAGTACGATGATGCAATTCACGCGTTTCATGTCGATGAAATTAATGTCAGAATTTGACAATTAATGTACTGGAAAGTCGCGACTTTTGACGTCAAAAGGCGCGATTCGCGTCAGGCTGGTTTCCTAATGGCGTTTTCCTTCACTATTAGCGAGGAGTATTGCTACTCCCTAATTGTTACTCAGAAAATGAAGTCATTCGTATTAATAAATAATTTTATCTATAATATAAAAATGAATCGCTGAATGTGGTGGTAAGCGCAAATCTCGAAAGCAACTGAACCGATTTCGATAATTCTTTTTTTAGAATATTCCTTGAAGTACCTACGAGGATGGTTCTTACGGAGAAAAAAAATAAAGATTCAACTGTTAGGCGGTACGAAGTTCGCTGGGTCAGCTAGTTAATTATATTATTTGTATTTTTTTTTGTGCTGTGCAATAAAGTATTCTCTATCTATCTGCCTGTGTATAAAAAGGTCTACGGACGGTTTGGCAAGCCAGATACATCTCGTCATAAAAAAATAACGCGTAATAAGTAGCGATCTGCGAGTAGGATAATAATAATTTATTTTAGATAGGTTGCTTGGCCAGAGCTTAGATAATGGAGGCAAATTTGATTGTAATTAGTAGCTAATTTATTGTAACGTAATCACAAAAAATCACAAAAAGCAATCACAATAATATAATAAAGGCGAAAGTTTAGGAGCGGTTATGTTTGTTAGCTCTTCACGTCTAAACCGCTGCAGCGATTTAAATAAAATTTGGTATACGGAGTTACTGCTGACACCCTGAATTAACATAGGTTACTTTTTACTCCAGGAAAATATCTTATTCCCATGGGAAAATCTATAAGTCGTGGGTAATACCGCGGAGCACAGCTAGCATACAATAATAAAACTTAACAGGATTTACATATTTACAGAAAAAAGCTTTATTTAAAAAAGTCGCTTCCTATGAGCGTCTTGGGGGAGTTCCCAAAGGTAACATTCCCTTTCTGAATGGCGAGGTAGCTAGCCGCTCTAGGGTCGCCTGATGATTCGATGTTAGTCGATATTACAAAACTCAAAAAAATATTGTATTTGTGTAGCCTTACACTATTTTTATTTTTAATGCACTAACCCGTGCTAAGGAACAACCCGTGCTGGTACGGATAGCCAGAGGTTGCGGGTTCGAATCCCGGCATGGGTGAAATTTTTAGCCTCTAAATAGGTTTTTAAATTTGTGTAGCCTGTGAAAGCAATAATTGTGAATCTTTTTGAGACTGTATTTAATTTGAAATAGCATCTGCACAGTGGCGCTTGTAATATGAAACCACTGTACTGTGGACCCTATCGCCAATTATCCTTCTTTTATTCGACAATCGCTCTTATTGCACCACGATAAGACCTACCTTTAGTTAGCCGAGATGAGGTCGACAGTAGCTATCTCGAGATAATAGCTTGTACCCTAGCGAATTCCAGACTTAGAATGGGGACTACGAAAACTTTAGACTTTGTTTAAAATATTATATTGCTATCGAACCAATTCTTTTAATAAAACAGTGATTGTACGCATATTTTTGTACCTGTTCTTCTTTTTATTCTTCTTCAGGCTATATTATGCAGTCCAGTGCTGGACATATCGCACCCTCAGAACGAAAGAGGCCTAAGTCAAAAAATAGTGAAATTGAGTTACGATCATAGAGTCATAAAAAGGTATGCCGTGGACGGAAGATTCGCTATGCTCTTTTTTTACAATAAGTGCCTTTGTTTTACTATTCATCGGATAGAGCATACCTTTTTATGTCTCTCTATGATTGTTAGGTACTCAATTTTTTGCGATTTTTTTGAGTATTTAAACAATTTTTTGACTTAGGCCTCTTTCGTTCTGAGGGTGCGATATCCCTCCCCTGTTTTTGTACCCTGTTAATAAAATAAAAATATTTAATAACTTAAGTCTGGCATGCGGTTTTATGATTTAAGATCTGCGCTATACTCTGCTATTATTCGAAACAGTGAATGCTGAAATTACGGAAGATCTACTTCGTAAAATAAAATGTTTTCTTTCTGTTTATTATAATTTTCTAAGTTTTTACTTTATATTCTTTTACCACGTAAAGAATGCTACTACTAAAATTTAAAGAACAAATACAAAGTACATAGTTTTTCGCTACCTACGTATGGCAGAAAAAGCCATGTATGTATGTATGTATGTATGTATGTATGTATGTATGTATGTATGTATGTATGTATGTATGTATGTATGTATGTATGTATGTATGTATGTATGTATGTATGTATGTATGTATGTATGTATGTATGTATGTATGTATGTATGTATGTATGTATGTATGTATGTATGTATGTATGTATGTATGTATGTATGTATGTATGTATGTATGTATGTATGTATGTACGTATGTATGTATGTACATTGTCTTCACATTTTTGTTGCAAAGTTGTCCTTAACGTTACCTAAAGTAGATATTAAATGTTAAGTAATGTGGCTATCTAAATTGGTGTAGTATTGTGCATATTTCTATAGATAGTATATTCTTTATTCTACACAGAAATTATATATATGAAAGTATTATACAATTAGCGGCCGTATAACTAAAAGAAATTTCTTCCAGGCCACCATAACTACTGACCAACCATAACTGAGACGGTACTGTTGTAACAATCAAAGTAATTCCGAAATGTATGAAATGAGAAAGAAATTATTTTGAAATTGGAAGATTCGGTGACTCTATTTATTGGTATACAATCAAAAAAATCACTTCCAAGTTCTCATTTACTTGGGTTGGTGTTATTACTTTAATATTGGAAATTCCTTACGAAGTTATCGACACTGACTTTGGACGTTGGCTAATTAATTTGAAAGTGATTTGTTAGAGGATCAAATTATACTACAGAAGAAAGCATTCCACGGGGCTCCCAACAGTCAGTTCACACTCACAAAGTCGTTTTTTTATGTTGTGAAGGTTTGTGTAGGTTTGTGACTATTTTGTGTAGGTGTGTAGCCTCATTATTACAATAAGTTGCACGTTATTACACTATTTTTATTTTTAATGCACTAACCCGTGCTAAGGAACAAATTTAAAAACCTATTTAGAGGCTAAAAATTTCACCCATGCCGGGATTCGAACCCGCAACCTCTGGCTATCCGTACCAGCGCTCTACCAATTGAGCCAATGGGCGACTCACGGCACGTTGCACGTTATGTTTAGCCAGCACTTAACGTAGAATATAAGCAAATGCAGTGTTATTTAAGGAGACTTTATACAGTTATGTGAGAATACTATAACTAAGATATTATGATTTATATTCTGTAACTTGCGTTCTTCTTCTGATACCACAATTTTGGTGTCGGGAATGGTTTAAAGCTATAAGGTATACAGTCAATCATCAGTTATATTATAAGACTTATAAGTCATTAATTTATTTATTTAAAAAAATAATGCAACGTAAAGATATATTTTTAATAAGGCAAAAATATTAGAGACTAATTACCTTTAAGCTTTACTATAGGTACCGACTTGTTCAAGTTATAATGATGGACAAGATTAAGGGAAGGAGGAATGTTGGAAACTGAATAAAGTCGTGGCTCAGAAATATCTGGGAATGGACGGATGAATGTGCGAGCGTTGAAGACCTCTTTTGCTTGGCAAGAAACAAAGAAGAATATGCGGAGCTGACGGTCAACATTCATTAGTCTATGTAATTATTCACTAACTCTCTCTGGGCATTACCCGCACCACTATCCACATAACCCAAGGTTAGCTGGGAGAAAATAGTCATTAGTATTAAGCTCGTAGCCTAGCGGAACCGAGTGATTGGAATCAATCACTTGAGTTAAACAACAACAGGCGCGGTCAGGTGCGGGATGGGTGACCGTCCCGTGACTACCGCTAGGGGCATTTATCCGAGCGCTTCCGTGCTTCGCAAGGCACGCTAAGCCATTGGTGCCGGCTGTCATGTAATGGCAGTCGTTAAGCCATGTCAGAGGCCTTATGAGCGTCTTGATAACTTCTGACAGTAAGGCCTGCCACTGTCTTACAATCCTCCACCAACCCGGACTTGATCCCCGTGGTGGGGTATGGCTTAATCTTTCTGCGATGCAGGAAGAGACCCGTGCCCCAGCAGTGGGTACATACAAGGGTTGATATCGATCGAAATGGATTAAGCTCACCTTTGTACAAATATGCTTACCTATTGTGCCTTTTTGTTTTTATTTTAATTTTATTTTTATATACACTCTATTTTAAGATATAGAAAGTAACGCATGTGGTGTTTACATTTAATTGTTTTTTGTATCAAGACTCGGCCTAGACTTAAGTTACTTGTTACCCATTGTAAGATACAAAAAGTGTTGGTAGACCTAATAAAATAAATAAATAAAGATTGTCTAATCTAATTAGTGGAGAGGATGCTACCAGCATTCTCCCTTTGAATGGCCGCCTCATGAGTCGATGAGGCGCGTCGATATTTCTTTTAGGAGCTTACACGGACCCTTCGTCTCGACCCTAAACCCCTAAACGGCACAAATAAGTGACAGACTCTAACTGATATAATATTTCAAGTATTACGCATTTTCGCTCCATACCTACCTACGTGCTTCATCCGCAAAAAGCACATTTTTCACAGTTATCAATAGAAACAACTGCTGCAGTTTTGTGTTGCGTAATTCCTGGAATTATACTAAGCTGCCCATTGTTGTAGTGACATCATGACAATAAAGTTGATCTTTTCATTGAGTTGTCTACCTTAATGCATGTGGCATAAAAGCTAGTATTAACTGCAATGTGTGAAGGTGTAGGAGTAGATTTATCGATTGTATCCGCCAAGGATCCGCTTTAAAGCCATTGAAACAAATGTTTTCTTTATTGTGTTTATTAAATGTTAGGCCTCTGTGTTTGACCTTTCTGCTGAATGTTATCTGCATTACGGAGATCGCAAAGAGCTTCAGTCATATGAAGAGTTTAGAAGTCTATAAAAAAAATAAAAAAGCCTTTATTCTACTACTATAAGGTGACATTTTAAACAAACATTCCAAATGTGTTTCTTGGAAACAATTGAAATACAAAACAACTAATTGAATATACTTAACTACTTTAAAAAATCTAATTAAATTAAAAATTAAGTGATTTTTAAGCTCATTGAGCGTCTTAAATAATGAATAATTAGTTATTATAATATATCTATTTACTATAATGCACATAATTGATTTCATTTAAAATAATTTAGGAGTACCTACATTGAATTGAATATAAAAATAAAATTATTATTGTGTATGGTTTCTTGTTATATATAAGACAATAAATCAAGTAAAAGTTAAATTATATGAAAATAGTGTTATTATTATTATTGGTTCATTCAAAAATATATTCAATTAATTATTAAATCAACGTGTATTTCAAGATCAGATGCGTCGCGCCTCATCGACACGACCAGAGACTCCAGGGCTGGCTCTTACCTCGGGAAGAAGATAAGTCTTGCCATCCAACGAGGTAATGCAGCCAGCATACTGGGGACTCTCCCCAGAGGCGGCGATGATCTGGGCGCAGTAATTGGCTTTTAGCTTGTGTTTTAGATTAATTAATTTATGCATATATGTGAGTGCTTGTAAGAAAAATTGGCTCACACCTAGACGCTGTGAAGTATTGACCAGTCAAAGGGAGCGAAGAATACGATCGGCTTCTGCTACTACCAGATCACTTGGATGAATTTATATTGAAGATTTAGTGCTCAAAGTGTGTTTTTCAAGACTAGTATGTACCTATCCGTTTTTTTCTAAATACATGGCATACTGTTGGTACGAAGTTCTCGGTGCGTAAGTAAATCCGGACTAAAAGTCTACAAAGAAGATTGCGCTGACTGGGGCATGTGCAACGGATGGAGCCTTCTCGTTTGCCAATATTAACTCTCCTTGGTCAAATTTCGGACGCTTAACGTCCAGTTGGGCGGCCACTACTGCGGTTTAAAGATAGCGCTTATGGTGTCTTTTAACATTGACCCGAACACCTGGGAAAAAGTTTCTGGTGACCGTAATAGTTGGAGGAAAAGATTATCTGATGGGGTGATCGCGCATGACAATGCCTGGTTCGATCTGCTCTCCCAAAAGCGCCATCTACGTCACCAACGAATGGCACGACCTCTAACGTCACCGGGAACACAATTTGTTTGCGGACGTTGCGGCCGGCGTTGTCGCTCTCGTATAGGCCTTGTTAGCCATCAGCGCAAGTGCCAAAACCAAGTAACTGACACGGTTGCTGTTTAAATCATCTTTCGTAGAAGTTAAAGGCCACTGATGATGATGAACCCAGGCTAAGGACAATTTTAAAAAAACCTATGTAGAGGTTAAAAATCCCACCCACGACGGGAATCGAACCCACGACCTCTGGCACGGTTAGCCAGAGGTCGCGGTTTCGATTCTCGGCATGGGTGGAATTTTTAGCCTCTACATATTTTTTAAAGCCAATCACTAGTTAGTGAAATCTTATGAAAGTTTAACTAAACCACTTTTTGAGCCTTTAAACTTTTTTACTTTTTTTAAACATTTTAAACCAAATTCTCTCACTACACACACACACACACACACATACATAAGCCGTCTAACAAGTAAACCCTTTTATAAAAATAAAGTAAATATTATTATTATTTTAATCAAACGATACCCCACACTATCATTATGGTGTAGGCGAGAGGAAAAAAAACCTCTAATTTAGGTATACAATTATCTCAAAAACGGTTTTTATTATTTTAATTTACTAGTCATTTATTAGCTGTGACTAATATGTATGATCAGACATACGGACAAACAGACAGACATGGATGGACATAGCGAAACTATAAAGGTTCCGTAAATCTTATAAGATCAATCAAAAATTATTTCCCTGAAAAATATGTTAACTATAATTAGTACTCTGCAAATAATTTTAAAACTCTTAACGCGCCTCCGTACTTAACTACGGCTTTTGAGTAAAACGTTTCTAGTTTAAAAACTAAATATTTTGTCTGCCTATGAGTTTGCATCACATCACCCACGTTTTCAGTATACCCAAGCAAGTTCGCGCCTATCAGTGATTTTAATAGACCCTTTCCTCCTTTTTCAGATGCAAAGAAAGCCAGTTAACCATGATGCATCAAGTCAGAGTCCTGCTTGCGCTAATCGCTACAGCAACTGTCACTGAAAGCAGATTCTATGAAAAAAGAGACGCGCCCTTGGATATATGCAATATGGTCTACACCAACACAAGCAAAATCCAGTGCTTTTGCATCAGAGACCGGACAGATGACATCGTTAGAGACGCAGACTGCTACCTTACCAGCTCCAGTTTACAGGAAGCAGACGTACATTGGAAGACCTTTGAAACTATTAACACTGTAAAAAAAGTCACATTTTCAGCAGCAAGAGGCATCGGGCTCAATTACGTACCGACAAATGCAATCAAACATTTGAAAGGCGTTGAAAGAATAGACATCAAGTACGGATCTGTTCACGAAATTAAGCCATACGCTTTCGCCAATCTGAGTAAAGTCATCCAAATCGCCTTGAGTGAAAACAAAATCCAAGTTCTTCACAAACATGCCTTTGCCAATCACGCTGACCTGACGAAAATAATACTGGACAGGAATCAAATAGTCGAAATTAACAGAGATGTCTTCGTTAATCTGCCTTCCTTGAACAAACTCTTTATGGCAACGAACAATCTAACAACAATTCACGATAAGGCATTCCAGCACTTAAGAAATCTGCAAGAATTGGATCTTGACAAAAACAACATATTTAGCCTCAATAATGAAAGTTTTTCCGGTCTGAAAAGTCTATTACGATTGCAACTTGGTGCCAACTCATTAGAAGTAATTGGAGATAACACGTTTTTGCCACTGGTGAATTTGCAACATCTGGACCTGCAAGACAATAAGATCCAAATGCTAGACCCGAAAGCATTCAGTGGTTTGTCCAATCTTAAGAGTTTAAATTTGAATCGAAATAAGTTGAAACTAATCGACAACGTAAAAATATTCGAAAGTCTACGCTCCTTGAGTTCCTTAAGCTTGAAAGACAACAAGCTTGTTGAGCTGAAGGCTGAGCTGTTTATCCCTATTATCAAAAATTTCATCGAACCATCTAGTATGATTGATTTTGAAGGTGAGAACATAAAATATATTTATGTAACTATGAAATCACAGTTACTATAATAGCTGAGAGTCAGAGTCAGTATAATTGAAAAATATGTGCTATTTTATACATTACATTACACAAACTCACAATCGTGAGGGTTGCCATTTGCCATAATCATGAACAAGAAATATATATTATACGAATATGAGTGGAAAGGCTGGCAAGGGACGTCCCAAGGTAGGCATTCTTCGACTAACGACATAACTAATGTTGATGAAACAAACCTGTTTTACTTCATCAACATTAGTCGAAGAATGCCTACCTTGGGACGTCCCTTGTCAGCCTTTCCACTCATATTCGTATAATATATATTTTTTTCTTTATTCTCTCCATATGTCCAACTCAAAACAACCTGCTTTTCTAAATTATAGTCACTAACCTTATTCACAACCTTCCAACCACAACATCACAAAGCATATTAATCGGGCTAATCCTGTCCTGTAGGCTTATCCTGTCATTCAAAGTAACACACATTCAATACTTTACAAAGATCTTATTTCTACTGCGTTACATAATCCTACTTTCTTGATTTAAGTGTTTACCTTATATATGCATACTTTGTCATGTTGCCTCTTACTTAATAATTCCATAATCTTTTTCGAGGGCCAAAATTTTGTCTTACTTATGTAAGTACTGTTTATTATCTTTATTTTAAATGATTCGTTACATATCATGAATCTTTACACAGTAGGGGAAATTAAGTGAATTTTTATATCACCCTACAATCTACCCATGTTCGCTTAAACTGTAAAAATCCATCTTAATTTTGTGGTTGTCTGCATCTTGTCGATTTAAAAATAATTACCAATAATAAAAACATTACTCATTATAAACTTGTAAACTTTTATTTTTCTTTTCAGACAACGCGTTCCCATGCGACTGCCGGCTCGATCAATTTGTGTCTCTCAAAAACAAGACTCAAAATGGAAACCTGAAGATTGCTTTGGACAATGTCAAGTGCTTACCTGACGAAAAACTGAGTGAAACCTGGAAGAAGATCGCTGAAGCTGAACCAAAATCCATTGCAGAAGAGGATATAGTTCCGCCCCAAACAGGCCAAGAAAATGACTATGAGTATTATGATGAAAGTCAATTGAATGGAAAACTTTTCTTTGTCGATATAAGATATCTTTTAAACTGCACCAATAGTTCCTCTAAAGTAGCACCGCCTTTAGTTAACCAAATACCTGACACTAAACCCGTCTCCAAAAACATTGAACCACCACCAAAAGATGTTGTTCAAAGTACAAAGTATAGTTTAACCCCGAACCATAAGGCAGAAAACAATAAAATATTCAACCGAGGAGTCCTAGATTTATCATTAGAAGAAGCAACTGTTAAGAATACTGATGAGACAAAAGTTGCGAAAGAGGTTCAAAACTTGAAAGAAGTTGAACGCAAACATACGACTCCCCGAATGGGAACAGTTTCTCCCAAACCTTTCAAAAATACTCTTTATGAGGAGAAGGAGATGGCATCGGACGAAGCAGCTGCAGATAAATCCCTGGTGCACAAAAGAAATCAAGAAAAATACACGAAAGACGAATCGAACCCTGGCAATGCCGCTTTCAGAAGTAACGCTTGCATTTTACTATTTATTCCAATGATATTAAATTTATACATATTATAAATAAGTTGTTGTTGTAAGAAGTACATTTTAATTAGGGTACCTATTTTAAATGTTAGCTCGTAAGTCTCACAGTCATTATAATAAAGAAGTGAAATAAATAACTAAGTATGTAGTAAATGTTGAGTGATTAAAAATTTAATTCCTATTGACTCCCGATTCCACTATCCGATTGCACATTTGACGAAATGTCTGCCTATATCTGTATGCACTCTACTCAGTTAAAATACGATGACTTTGCACCGTATCATCATTATTAAAATCGGGTTCTTCCACGTAGTCAAACTATTTTGTCAAACTGATTTGATCACGTGGAAACTTCGTTCCTCGTGGTCAAATTATTGTAATGATCCTTCCTGTATACGATTCTAAATGCCAAAAAATACAGTCAAACCAAAGTCAAACGATTGTCAGTACATTGCATAGGCCTCTTCCAAGACTTTGTTTTGTATAGTATATATTTATATTGTGTTTATCAGTATGGAGTATTATCAGGAGTACCAACAGCACAAACATCATAATCAGCCAGTGTCGGTCCACTGCTGGCCATAGCCCTCTCCCAAGACTCGCCACTGAGCTCAATCTTCGACTTTTTTCTTCCAGTCAGTGCCCACCGCTCTGCACAAACATTATTTTAGGTTAACTAAAATTCAAAACTGGTCAGAACCGCCAATGGGCAAACCAGGGCCCGATGGTCGGATGATGTCGTTGAGGCCGCAAAAGGTCCGTGGATGCGACTGACAAGTGATCATAAGAAATGAAGAGGCATTTGAGTGAAAAGGTCTTTACCCAGCAGTGGGCCTTGAGGAAGATGATGATGATTTTAAATACTTAACTGACGTAGGAATAGCTCCAGTATGCTGGTGTGCGTTAGTGCCAATTAGGTACAGGTGCGTACAGTACTTTTGGCGCTACTGACTTATTGTAAATTAAGAAATAAAGTATTAAAACTGTGGCGTTTGCATTTTTGTAATGAGATGATTTAGCATCCAACTGATCCTCTCACTGACTCACACTCACACAATACGTAGATGTGATGTGGGGAACAGTCGAACACTTCAGTGTCTGGGACACGACTTTTTTATATTAAGTAGTATACAGGACCTTTTTTTAGGATATACACTCTCTTGCATAGTAGGAGGAATATACAATGAGTTGATATCAACCACAGGAAGTAACTGATTAGGGTGAGCATGTGTAAAGGTTGATGTGCTGTTGACTGTATCTATGGCAGTTTTACCTTTACAGTTACGTTGGTATTCGGGTAGGTATTATTTTCCCTAGGGTAACTTTCGACGTGTCAATGGATAAGTAAGTACCTAAATAGATAAATACCTATACTGGGTAGAAATGAGATCTTGAGAAGTTTGTGTAGTGTAATGCGGTCAGGTGCTGGATGGATGACCGTCCCGTGACTACCGCTAGTGGCAATTTTTCGAGAGCTTCCGTGCTTCGCAACTCACATTAAGGCGTTGTTGGTGCCGGCTGTCATGTAATGGCAATCGTTAAGTTATGTCAAAAGCCTTATGGGCGTCATGATAATTTTTGACAGTAAGGCCCGGCACCGTCTTACAACCCTCAACAAAACCTGGACTTGGTCCCCGTAGTGGAGTATGCCTAACCTTCGTGCGATGCAGGAAGAGACCTGTGTCCCAGCAGTGGGAATATACAAGGGTTGATATGGGGTATGGTACAGAGGGAAAAAGAATAAGGCTAGTTCCGTTTAAAAATTGTGTCATTTCCAAAAAGTACATTGAACAGCTCTATCAGAAGACTACACGGTAACTTTGAAATTGTTGACGATATTCTAAGTATAAACGTTCTTTGTATTTTGGTAAGCATTAATAAAGGAAAATAAAGTCTGCGTCTCTTCTGTATGGCCGCTGGTTAACTAATCGTAATTGTTCCGCAGCGCCATCTGTCTTTTATTGCCCGAATTTCTTGTTAGCCCCTGGTACGAGTTTCGTTCGCCACCGTTGGTATTCGACGATGCTTAAGTTTGGATTTGGTTCTGAAGACTTTCCACAGATGGCGCAAATAGACAATAATATTAACAGCGAACTTCGTACCGCCTACCAGTCGATTCTTATTTTTTTTTATATTTTTCTTTCCGTAAGAACAATCCTCCTACTTCAACGAATATTCTAAAAAAAGAATTAGCGAAATAGTTTCAGCTGCTCTCGAGATTTGCGCTTACCAACACATTCAGCGATTCATTTTTATATTATAGATAAAAACCTATCTTTGCAAAATGCCTGCTTAGCAAAATGGAGGCTGACACGAAAAGAAGAAGAAGAAGAAGCAAAATGGAGTTAATTTTTGACTAAAACCATGTTTTTTTACCCTACACTAAATATAAGTCAATACAAATCTTAATCGTTACGTCTAAAAGTATTTAGAAAGAGTTTTTTATGTACCAAAAAGCTTACTTAATTTAAAAGCCTTCCATATCTACCGTAGTTTTCTCCGGTTATCTACGATTGCCGTGTCTTATCGCCAAAAGCGATCTCTTCCAGACAATCTTGTTTGAAGATACCTATGTTTTTTTCTATTGGTGGCGGCAGCGCCGTCTATGCATAAGATAATATAAGACTAGGTATTCTTTTTTGTAAACCGGAATAGTATATTTCATTACAAGTGCGGAAAGACTGTCATTGCAAAGAGTTCCGACAAATGTTTACCCGAGCCGAGGCGCAGCCGAAGGCGAGGGTTGACAGTCGGAACAAGTTGCAATGACGGTTCCGCACGTGTATTGAGTGCTTAGTGCGAGTTTTTTAACTACTCGATCGCGTTAACGTAAACTCATATTTCTATGACATCGAGGAAGCGCCACCTAGCGACAAGTATGGAAATTAAAATTGCTGAGTGCGAGTTGTAATGGTTTACGTTGAGAAGTGAACACGTTTACCAGCCAAAACACTAATAAACGCGAGTGCGAGTTGTACTGTGACAGCGTTTTGCCAGTTCGAACGGTTAACTTACTCATACTCACTACTTAATGCTCGATTAACGCGGTAATAAAGTTATTCGATTGGATCTGTCAAACTCGCACTCAGGACTCTGAACGACTATTTTTAATACAGTTGCGAAAAAAATAAGCAATTTAATAAAGAAAAATTATTTGGAAAATGGCGCCAACCGTAAAAAAATTTAAGCAGAGATTTTTTTTCTTCACCCATTCTAGTAGGCAAAGGTAACTATGCCCATACAGCCAAGTCTTCAGTAGAATCTTTTTATTGATATGAAATGAAAATGAAATTTAATGAGATGAAATGAAATCAAACCTAACTTAACTCATTCAATCAAATCATTAAATCTGATATTGAAACAAATTAGTAGCTCATAAAAACTTCTATGTTTTTTTTAGTAAAAACTTCATGGTTGGTTTTTCTTTTTTAGACATTATTTTGACAGTTGGCAAAGAAAACGCACGAGTGCGGGAAAGGTAAAAAAGCACGAGTGTGTAATAGCCCACATCCCGCACGCTATACGTCCCTGTCATACGCCACTTTTTGAGCAACTGTATTAAAATAGTACATTACACAACTAGGGTGGTAATACAAAGAAAGGCCGAGATCGCAGAAGTTTGCGGCCCGAGCTGCAAGCGAAGGACGTAAATATGCGATCGAGAGCTTTCTTTATTACCTCCCGTGTTGTGTACATTTTTTTATGTCTACACTTGGCCAGAAAGCGGCTTTTTCCGTACGCGCAGCGTGCGGAAAAAGCCATTTTATTGCCAGGTGTGGCATAAAAATAGTTACAGAAACAGCGGATACAAAACATCTTATATGAATCTAGCTGACCCAGCGAACTTCGTAGGTACCGCCTAACAGTCGATTCTTCATTTTTTTATTATTTTTCTCTCCGTAAGAACCATCCTCGTACTTCAAGGAATATTCTAAAAAAGAATTAGCGAAATTGGTTCAGCTGCTCTCGAGATTTGCGCTTACCAACACATTCAGCGATTGATTTTTATATTATAAAAAAGAAGATGTCTTTTGCGCGTCTTTCCCGCGCCCCTTCTGTGTAGCCACTGGCTTAGCGTCCGAACTTCGGACTCCGAAGAGCGTCTCACGGTCCCGAGTTCCCGACGCAAATTAATTACTCTGTGGCTCGTATTTTTTTTCACTGAATTAATTTAATTAGCCAGGTAGGTAAGCATTCTTAATGAGTGGAGGCCCAGGGGAAAATAACCGTCTAATTCGATTTAATTCGCTAGCCTAAACTACGCAGCAGGAATGAGCTGGCGGATTTACCTTTGGCTTTGTCAGTAAAGGCGGCGACTGACATTGAATATTCGCTCGAGGCGAATATTCGGCATGTCAGTCAGCACAGCAAGTCGAGCATGGGAGCGAGTCTCCAAAATGCATAGTTGTTCAATAGAATCATATTAGACTGGTAATGGTAGTTTCAATCACACGGGTCTTCACGTCATCACGGGTCTGAGATTTTATAGGCGTTTAGATTATGAATTGCTGGTAGTAATAATAATTTAATAAAGTACTACTTGATTTTTTTTATACATATTAAGATGAATGATTCGAAATGACAAGCATTCGAACGTATGAGGCAGTGAAAATGTTTTTCGAAACAGCGTCCATAAGCTTTCGAACCTATGAGGCAGTGGAAAAAAAAATCGCAACAACGTTTGTCTCAACAATGGCTATCGAAACTACGTAGGAGACCCCAATCACACTATCGGCAGTCTAGTCTAGTAACCAATCGCATGGCAATGGTATACTAATGGCATACCCGTGCTACTTTACAAGGCGCCTCGCGCGGTTCGATTTTCGTCGCGAGATATGTCTGTTTAATTTGCGCGGGTTTTACGCCTGGAATGACATTGTACTGCTATTGCTGTATTGTTTGTGCCTACATCACTCTATTGCATTATTGTGCCTACATCACTCTATTGAAAAACTAAGTATGTTAGTATTAGACTCTAGGGCTTGCTCGATACGAACGCCGCGCGAACGAGCGCGCTTCTTTTTATTGTCGAATCCCTTTGAATGTAATGGCGGCAGTACACGTTCACTCTAGAGCCTGAGAGTTTATAATTCGTTGCGGGTTTTACACAGAACTCGCAATGTAAGATAAATTAGTTGGCTCTCAGCATGCATCGCTGGAAGGTTAGGTCATCCTCCACCACGGGGACCAAGTCCGGCTTGGTGGAGGATTCGACTGTGGCGGGCCTTACTGTCAGAAGTTGTCAAGCCGCCCATAAGGCCTCTGACATGGCTTAAAGACTGTCATTACATGAAAGCCGGCACCAACTGCTTTACGTACCTTGCGAAGCGCAGAAGAGCTCGGAAAAAATGCCACTAGCGGTAGTAACGAGACGGTCACTCATCCTGCACCTGACCGCGCCTGTTGTGCTTAACTCAAGTCATTGATTCCAATCACTCGGTTCAACTACGCCACGAGCGCTTCTGAGTATACCAGCTTATCAGAGAGATATAAAATAGGGGTTCATATTTCGTGAATAAATTGAACACTTGAGAGAGATTTTTGCTTTCTGTATATTTAAAGGGGCTCTGTGCAGTGACAATAAACAAATGGAGAAAGACCTTTAGCATTATCTTAAAAATTACTATTAACGTGATTGAGAAATTGTATTGACAATTTTTACACTATTTTTATTTTTAATGCACTAACCTCTAAATAGGTTTTTAAATTTGACAATTTTTGTAAAAACATTTTTAAAGGGCTCCATAGAGTCGTCAGGCTATACTAGTCCACTGCAGGACTTAGCCCTCCCATAAAGAGCGCCACGTTGTGCTATCATATGGGGTAATGCCCATAATCCCCACGTTGGGCATGCGGGTTAGGGATCACAGTTCGGTGGAATTGTACTGCAGGGGGCGCTGCTGCCCACCCACACCTCTATAGAGTAACCACCAAGAATAAGAATTGATATCGTCATTTACAGACAATGTTTGCGGAAAGTGCAATCCCTATATCATGTTAATAATTAATAGACTACCAATAGTGTCTATTAAGCATTCAATACCAGAACTCTATTAAACCAAGATAGGTACATTTTAAAGCCTTTTTCTAGTAATGAGTTTTCTACAGACAGGCGGTATTTTAAAGCCTAAAAAATGAACAAGCTTTCTGCGCATGTGGCACTAGTTATTTTGCGAAGTTGCCTGTCCATCCCGAGGCTATCGTACTCCTTGCGAACTTCTCCAATCTGGTTGTACAAAGAGCAGTCACTGATGTACGATAACATGCTCAAAGAGTTGTTAGAGTGTGTTATGAATATTGAAATGACTGCTTTCTAGTGGTCCCAGGCTGCGCTGCCGATTAGACATGGCGGACTGAGCATAGGTCGTCTACAGGACACAGAACTGCCAGCTTTTTTGGCGTCGTCGTGGGGGGTGTTGGACTTGGTCACTCGCTTTTTACGAGTTAATGGTGACGGGTCCCGCATCTCTTTTGCAGATGAGGCTTTGGGGTTATGGCAGGCTTGTTGTCCAAACAGTGATTTGCCGGAGCAGCCTGATCGGCAGCGGGCTTGGGATGAGGAGATATGTGTCGAGTAGCGCTGGAAAAACTTGTGGAGCAGAGCTCTGGTGCTGAACTCGCGCGTTTGCGGGCAGTTTCTCAGCCTGACTCCGAGGTATGGCTCCATGCTTTGCCTTCACCCTTTTTGGGAACCCTCTTGGATTACAATTCCTTGCGTGTAGCGGTGGTGCTGCGTTTGGGTTGTGACATATGTCAACCGCATCGCTGTATTTGCGGTGCGGAGGTGGATTCGCGGGGTCGCCATGGGCTTTATTGTCTTCGGAGTGCAGGTAGACTCTCACGGCATCATTCTATTAATGATATCGTTCGGAGGGCTCTTATTTCAGCGGACGTCCCTACGGTTCTTGAGCCGCCAGGGTTGATCCGCACTGATGGGAGGCGTCCGGACGGTCTCACTTTGATACCGTGGGATAGGGGTCGGTGTCTACTCTGGGATGCCACCTGCGTGTGCACCTTTGCACCTTCTCACATTTTTTCGACGGTTGGTGTCCCTGGGTCGGCTGCTGAGGCTGCAGCTAGACTTAAGTGTGCGAATTACAGCCAGCTGATGCGCAGCTACCATGGGCGACTCACCGGCATCAGTGAAACTTCGCCAGATTAAGCCAGATGTCGCTGCCTGTACGTAATACAGAGAATAGTGTAAAGAGGTTTGAAATTTCACTGATGCTGGTGAGTCGCCCATTGGCTCAATTGGTAGAGCGCTGGCACGGATAGCCAGAGGTTGCGGGTTCGAATGCCGGCATGGGTAAAATTTTTAGCCTCTAAATAGGTTTTTAAAATTTGTCCTTAGCACGGGTTAGTGCATTAAAAATAAAAATAGTATATACATTTTGTATTATTTTTCTCGGACTTTGTGGACGAAATTTTCGTAAATGAATTTTTAATTATTGTCTATGTTATTTTGTATGCATACACAAAATTAATTAAAAATGCTTATAAATAATTGTACTAATATGGTCACTTTCAGAAGCAGTTACCTACGACGTTTCTCTGTACCGTTAGATACAAAAGTTTTAAATGGGATTTGACTGAGCCTTTGTCCGATCACGAAAAAGGTTTCAGCAAAAAAGAACAGGTTATTCCAAAGGGTTCTTCTTTTTACTGTTCCCGCTGATGGGCTAATATTCTTGGGGAAAATTGAGGTTAAGAATTAAATTTTGTAGGTTTAGGACATTTGTATTATTATTATTATTAATTATTAGGATGTAATTTAATGCTGTCGACAAATTAATTATTTTAGTTTTTTAATTCAATTGTAGTTCTGACTATAATTAGTAATTTTATTATAAATAATGTAATTTATCATGCTGTATGCACATGTGTTGGTGTTATGGATTGAATTGAGTGTTTTTGTCATTTCATACAAAGTATTACAGTATTACGGACATAAATGTCATTTCATATTTGTATGAAATTACATTTATGTCCTTAATACTGTTTTGTGTATCTAATTAATAAATAAATCTTAAAGGACATCACTTTGTTGTGGGACGCTAGTCCCGTCAACAGCACATCAATCTTTACATTTTAGTTGTAAAACGGGTATTATGGTGCAATCTTGCACCACAATACTTGGCTATGTGGCAGGAATGGACTATAATAATACAAAAGTTTACATAATATATAATAGCGGTACTTCGCGACGTGGTACTAACAAACTATAATTAATAGATAGTCCAATATATAATCGTGGTACTTGGCGATGTGGTACTAAGGGACTATATAAAATTGTACAATATTCATTCACGGTACTCGGCGAAGTGGTCCTGATGAACTATATATATGGGTACAATACGAGTATATAATCGTGGTACTTGGCGATGTGGTAATGATGAACTATATATAATGGTACAATATACAGGGCGTCCCAAAGTTATGGGCCATGAAGGGAAAGTACCTTAAATATCGTAGATAGGGTATTTTGCTGAAAGAAGACTTTATGTTATTTTTAAAAGTTAGTAATTCTGCATTCAAAGATTTTCTAAAAATTACTTGCCTTGTCTGGGAATCGAACCGACTTAAATGTAAAAAAAAACACTCCTACTTTTATGATGCCAATCGAAAGAATGAGCAAAAACTAATAACTCTTTTTAAATAATATAGTATTTTGGAAGAAAGGAACAGCGTGAAATTAATCATTTTAATCAAATTAAAAACATAGGTACATGAAACTGCCGGTAGTCAAATAAGTAAGTATTTTTTTTGTAAATTAATTAATTAAATGCTCAAAATATGATCCCTCTTGTCTTACGCAAATCGCCAATCTTTTAATGAATCCGCTGCCTGTTGATTTTCGTTTTTCATTTTCAACTTAATTGACTCGGCAGTTTCATGTATGTTTTTAATTTCTTTCTTTTAAAATACTATGTTACTTAAGAAGAGTTATTAGTTTTTGGGAATAATTTCGATTGGCATCATAAAAATAGGGTGTTTTTTTTTTATTTAAGTCGGTTCGATTCCTAGACAAGGCAAGTAATTTTTAGAAAATCTTTGAATGCAAAATTACTAACTTTTAAAAATAACATAAAGTCTTCTTTCAGCAATTACCCTATCTACGATATTTAAAGTACTTTCCCTTCATGGCCCATAACTTTGGGACGCCCTGTATAATCGTGGTACTTGGCGATGTGGTTTTAATGAACTATACAAAAAGGTATTATTACAAATGGCAAAGAATACTTTCAAGTACCATAGACGGATACCAGAAATAAATTAGAGAAGGGTAGTCGGTGCAATTAAGAAACATACGCAACTTACGGAAAAAAAGTCCTCATGTAGATGTGAAACGGCTTATCCGTAGTTTTTTTTTGTAGCAAGCATACATACATAAATAACCTCACGCCTGTATCCCACAGGAGTAGGCAGAGACCAGGGACTGCCACTTGCCACGATTCTGACAGATCACCTTCGCTTCATCAACGTTCATAAGTCGTTGCATGCACACACGCCGGTATCGGGTACTTTTTAACTTTCCCTTTGCTAATACATCCCCTATTTGGTCGATGTATGTCCGCCTGGGACGTCCCTTACCAGGCCTTCCGCTCACATTCGCAACATATATTTGTTTCGTCAATCTTCCTTCCTTCATCCTCTCCACATGTCCAAACCAACGCAACATTCCTTTCTTAGTTCTATGTAGTTTTTTTTTTTTTTTAATTTTGGGCGAGGTACTGCCACTGTTTATTATGTGGCAACCTTTTAGTCGTTTGGAATAAAAATGTTAATGTTAATATACAATGAGTCAAGTGTCTGTAAAAATAATGTAAAAATAATTTTTTTTTTTTTTTTAAAAACATCGCTTAGTATAAAATAAATTAAAGTTTATAAAATGTTAGGTTAAAATAATTGAATAATATAAGATTTACAGACATAGTTTCATAGCTTTAAATAAAATTGAATTAAGAATTAAAAAGTCAATTAATAGCAACATATTTTAACCTACTGGGTTGAGTCTTCATCGTTCATTTCATTTAAATGTTTTTTTTTTTCCTTTTTTCCTTTTCTTTTTTCTTTTCATTTTGCCAGTCTTTTTTTTTTTTTTATATATATATATATATTTTTTTCATTGTCAATTACAACCTATTTACAATACCATTGTCATTATTATAATGATAAAATAGAAGCTAAAATTAAAAAAGTAAAATAAAAGTTTTAAATTTAGATTTACAAACTTGTTTTCCCCGGCGCCTTATCTCTGTCTACTCCAATGAGTAGTCACAAGCAAGGCGCCGGGGTACAAAATAAAAGTAATTCTAAAATGCCGTGAATTTAAAGTTATTATAAAAAAAAAATTAAAATGCCTCTCTGTCGGACCGACCAAGAAGGTCTAGGGCACTTGGCTCGCTCTTGCTAAAGCCGGCCCCCGTTCGCCCTCGCGGCCGCGCGTGTCACCCCCAGGGCGAAGGCAAGGAAGGTCTCTCGACTCTTGGAGTCGGCCATAAAGGCGGCGAACGCCTCGCACCTCACCGCTCTTCCCAGGCGTATCTCGCAATCGGCCCTAGCAGCTCCAAAACGGGGACACTCCTCCAGCAGGTGCTCCAGCGTTTAGGGAGTCTCGTCATCACAGATGCAGGACGGACTCCCCGCGAGCTTGAACCTGTGGAGGTACGCTCGAAAGCCGCCGTGCCCCGTAAGGAGCTGCGCCTTGGCATTGCACATAGTGAATTTGCCAAGGACTTTGTGGGCCGATGCGACGTCCGGGAAGAACAGCGAGGTGACGCGGCCTGTGGCAGACTCGCTGTAGCGGATCTGCCACTTTGCCACTGTCTCCCGTCTCACCTGCAGTTTTGCGTGTGAGACGGGATACAGGTCATAGGCTGCCGCGTCTTTGCGGGACAACGCCGCCCTCTTGGCCAACTCATCCGCGCGTTCGTTGCCGGGGATCCCGACGTGGGCCTTGATCCAGTAGAACCGGATCAGGCCCCCGTTTTGTTGGATGTCCGCCAGCTGGCCGTGAATCTTCACGGCCAGCGGGTGTGTGGGCGAGGTACTCCTAAGCAACTCCAGAGCGGATCTGGAGTCGATCAGGACACTCGCCCTGATTGGAGCGGGACCCCCGGCAACGAGGTCGAGAGCCTTAGAGATCGCCACCATCTCCGCTTGGAAGACGGAGGCGAATCCCTCCAGCCTGAACCCCCTGGTGCGGACCTCAGCGCCGCCCTTCCACATCAAACTACATTCTATGTAGTTTTTAAATATCCTACTGCGGGGTGGCGAGAGAACGTAATAACTAAGCTCTGTCTTGTTTCAGATAACGAGAGAGAGAAGTTATGGGCTTAGTTACGCCTCGAAACTAACAAGGTATTGCATGCACAAACGCCGGTTTCAGAGACTTTAATCTCATTATTTCCATTCAGAGCTTCGTGGACTAGTCGCACCGAGTGATTGAAATCATTGACTTGAGTTAAGCAACAACAGACGCGGTCAGGTGCAGGATGGGTAACCGTCCCGTGACTACCGCTAGTGGCATTTTTCCGAGCGCTTCCGTACTTCGCAAGCCACGCTAAGTCATTGGTGCCGGCTGTCATGTAATGGCAGTCGTTAAGCCAAGTCAGAGGCCTTACATGCGGCTTGATAAGTTCTGACAGTAAGGCCCGGAACTGTCTTACAATCCTCCACCAACCCGGACTTGGCCCCCGTAGTGGAGTATGGCCTAACCTTCCTACCATTCAGGAAGAGACCCGTGCCCCACCAGTGGCGACATACAAGGGTCGATAACGATACCCATTAGGAAATAGTTTTCTTTATTAAGGAACACAAAAATACACCAATTCTTCAGTAAGGATGGAATCACCCGAAATTCTTGTCGATTATCGGATTCAAGTCGAAAAGTGGCCGAAGTTTTCTCGGTTCACCGAAAAAATATGCTGAAAGTTTAATCTTTATCTCTTTTCTATTGAGATAAGTTTACTTCGTGAGAAGTAATGTTATGTCTGTCTTTCCATCTGTGTTATATTAGCGCGGAGTTTTTTATAAGAGAGTTTTATTTTTATTTTTGACTCTAGGAACACTAACAGCTATTCGATATCAACCCTTTATATGTCCTCACTGTTGTGCATGGGTCTCTTCCTATATCGTAGGAAGGTTAAGCCATACTCCACCACGGGAGCCAATTCCAGGTTGGTGGAGGATTGTAAGACAATAGCGGGCCTTACTGTCAGAAGTTATCAAGCTGCCCATAAGGCCTCTGACATGGCATAACGACTGCCATTACATGACAGCCGGCACCAACGGCTTACCGTGCCTTGCGAAAAACGGAAGCGCTCGAAAAAAGGGCCACTAGCGGTAGTCACGAGATGGTCACCCATTGGCTGATCCATTACCTGACCATGCCTGTTGTTGCTTAACCCAAGTGATGGATTCCAATCACTCGGGTCCGCTAGGCTAAGAGCGCTTCAGCGACAGCCATTACAGGTTTACAATACAAAGATAAACAGGACACATTCAGCCAATTAGAAGTCTTCACAATTAGTTTTAGATTAGTTTGAACGCAGACAGTTCATAGGTGATAGCCACCATAACGTAATGAGAAATTTACACTAAAAATGAGCTCGAGAATGAAATGAGTTGTCATAACTTACATGATTATTTTCTCAGTGGAATCTTTAACATTAACTTTTAACATAACATTTACATACCAGCACATACATTGCTTCTGGCCCCACACTAGGGTACCCTGTGTCGTGGGAACCAGAAACAACGACATCACAAACATGTAAACATCCAAGACCTGGGTTTTTTTTTTTGTTCCCAGCCGGGATTCGAACCCGGGACCTCTTGCATGGCAGGCAGACGCGCTACCGCTACGCCACAGAGGTCGTCGATATGTTTTAACTAAATATGTTTTAACTAAACTAAGCTGACAGGAGCTGACAGCCTACCCCGTGAAGAAAAACAATCTCAAAGGCAGTGAAGCCTTCAAATGGTCCCTGCACCCATTTAAAACCAGTGGAGATACCACTTTGGTATGTCTGTTCCATATGATTCAATTTCTATGGTTTTAGATGATCTTATGTCTGTCTACATTTATGTTTTTTTTTGTTTTTTTTTTTTGTGTATAATTTGTGTTTTGGCAATAAATAATAATAAAATATTTTATTTGCACAGTCTACAATTTTTTATCTTAAGCTAAATACTCGTATTGCTCGTACACAGTGTAATTGTAAAATTCGAACTTCTGACCCCTAAACTAGGTAGAAACCTGTGTCTTAGGGATCGTTGGTTCTCCTACTGTTATAATAAACAACATATTTTTAACAGATACGTAACAGCGGAAAGGACAGAATCGTGCAAAATCAATAAAATCACATGCATAATTAAAATTTTTATGAAATTTATGTTATTAAATTGAAATGAAATTTAAGTTATTAAAATCCTATTTAGAGGCTAAAAATTTCACCCATGCCGGGATTCGAACCCTCAACCTCTGGCTATCCGTGCCAGCGCTCTACCAATTGAGCCAATGGGTGACTCACGGCATCAGTGAAATTTCGAACCTCTTTACAATATTCTCTGTATTACGTACAGGCAGCGACATCTGACTTAAGCAAATTGCATTACTTACAGCCCCGACTACCTACTTTGCAGTTAGGTTTAACATCGGAGCCAGAGGTTGAGGGTTCGAATCCCGGCATGGGTGAAAATTTTTAGCCTCTAAATAGGATTTTAAATTTGTTCCTTAGCACGGGTTAGTGCATTAAAATAAAAATAGTATAATTAAAGTTATTAAATTAAATTAAATTTAAATGAAAATAAAAGATAAATTATATAACTGTGGACAATACATTTTCAGTGCAGCTATAATCAAGTTTCCATTTTGATATTTTATTCTTAAGTTCATATTTGGTCAGTGTGTAAATTGGTGAAGCTTTATTAATTTTATTGTATAAAACGGTGCTAAGAGCCATAAACTGGCGACAGGCAAACGCAGTGCGGCAGCCAGTCACGTGACATACTGGCATGCCAGATCGTTTTAAGAGGAGTTTGGGGTCAAGAGGCATCATTGAGTGTCTACGTAAAACAGCTCTGAGTATATAGAGCTGTCTTACGGTGAGAACACCTGACTCAGAGTAATGTGTTTCACTTTCACTTTCTCGCGAAGTTTTACTACACCGTTAGCGAGTGGTATTGCTGCTATGACTTCACAAATTTACATTACTCAGAAAACAAAGTCATTGGTACATGCCAGCACTGGGTATCGAACCTGGGTCTCTCACTTCTGAGTCCCACTACCAACTGTGCAATCTCCGCTTAGTTTTAAAACTGCAATAAACGTATCAATAAATAAATCTACTTTCTTAACCTGTTAAATGCTCACCGTTTATAACGGCCGCACGCAATAAATACCGTCGCTATAACCAATAGGGTTATATTTGCTCGCTCGCCCCCACCCTATTAGTTATAACTCTCATAACTCTTCTAGTTTATAAACCTATTTAGAGGCAAAAAAATCCACCCACGCCGGGATTCGAACCCGCGACCTCTGGCTAACCGTGTCAGCGCTCTCCCAACTGGGCGACTTACGGCATCAGTGAAGTTTCGAACTTCTTTACAATATTCTCTGTATTACGTACAGCAAACTGTCCTCAGCACAGGTTAGTGCATTAAAAAGAATATAATCTTCTCGTCTATGTTTTGTGAAATATTTCATCATTTTAAATATTATTTTTCATTCATATTTAAATAACTCTCATAACTCTTCTAGTTTATAAACCTATATAGAGGCCAAAAACTCCACCCATGCCGGGACTCGAACCCGCGACCTCTGGCTAACCGTGCCAGCGCTCTCCCAACTGGGCGATTTATCGACCGACATCAGCGAAATTTCGAACCCCTTTACAATATTCTCTGTATTACGTAAAGCAAATTGTCCTCAGCATGGGTTAGTGCATTAAAAATAATATAATCTTCTAGTTTATGTTTTGTGTAAAATTTCATCATCTTAAAATATTGTTTTTCTTTCATATTTAAATCATATCTAGGGTAGGCGCCTCGTATAGGCGTGCCCATCGAAACCAAACGGTCACAACTGTGTTATTTCCTGTCATGTTTTTCGTATCTAATAGAGTATAAACTCTCAAACACTCAGCGAACAAAGTCACAGGCAAGGCTAGTTTATACCTAATAAAACTGTTAGGGCATTAAGATTGACAGCGCCGAAGTTTTTTCAAAGATTTATTCGCCTCAACTTGATATATTGTCTCAGTATCTCGTTCTTCTATTTAAAGTTAGCTTGAAAAGGGTTGGAAAGTGACCGAGACATAGATTTGATTACACCAAAAGGACAGTTCTATACAAAGACAGTTTAAACTAAGTACCTACGCTACTGTAAAAACTTCATTATTTATCCTTAAAAAGTAGTACATAACCACGTGACCAGGGACTGCCACTTGCCACGATCCTGACAGATCACCTTCGCTTCATCAACGTTCATAAGTCGTTGCAGGCACGCACGCCGATTCCGGGTACTTTTTATCTTCCCTTTTCCTAATGCATACCATGTTTGGTCGATGTATGTCCGCTTATGACGTCCCTTACTAGCCCTTCCACTCACATTCTCAGTATATATTCGTTTCGTCAATCTTTCTACCTTCATCTTCTCCACATGTCCAAACCAACGCAACATTCCTTTCTCAATTCTAGTCACAACATCCTCTTCCAGTCCAGAAACTATATGATCACATAATCAATAATGTAAATTAATGAATACAATACAAAATACATCGTCTTATATAACAGATACAAGACAGAGTCTAAACACTACATCGTCTCATCATCAATAAAAAAACTTTTTTATTAAGCCTATAGACGTCTTCTTGCAGGGCACAGGCCTTCTCTCAGAGAGAGAGTATGGGCTTAATCATCACGCGTGCCCACAACGGATTGGCAATTTCAAGCGCTGAGGATTGTGAATACCTCAGACACTCAGGTTACCTAACGATGTTTTCCTTCACAGTTAGCGAGTAGTATTGCTACAGTCTATTTATTCTTACTTGTCCAATTAAAAACCTATTTAGAGGCCAAAAATTCACCCATGCCGGGATTCAAACCTGCGACCTCTGGCTATCCGTGCCAGAGGTCGCGGGTTCGAATCCCGGCATGGCTGGAATTTTTAGCCTCTAAATAGGTTTTTAAAATTGTCCTTAGCACGGGTTAGTGCAAAAATAAGAATAATAAAAATAAGAATAGTATTGTCCAATTTAGTAAACAAGATTCTAACCTTAACATTGAGATTAGATGCCTAAACTAGACATTTTCTCGCAAATTCATGAACTATCATGAACTATGTTTATAAAATTGGCAGCGTGTTATCTAAAAGAATGTTCCAGGTTAGGTACTTCATTTATGGAAATACGGCAGTTTTGGACTAAAAAGTCACAGTTTAAGGGTAAAATCTTATTTACTAAATTGGACAAGTAAGAATAAATAGACTGTACAACTATAACTTTACCAATGTAAATAACTTAGAAAACAAGTCACTGGTACACGCCCGCACTTCGAATCGAACCGCACACCAATAATATCCCTACTAATATTAGAAATGTCAATGTCCGTTTGTTTGTTACGCTTTCACTCGAAAAATACTCAACCGATCATCATGAAACTTTGTACACGTATTCTTGGAGGTATCGGAATTAACATAGGATACTTTAATAAAAAAATATACTACAGATAATAAATGATAGACAGCAGATAATAACTGCTGTGTGGTGTCGGACTAGAGAATAGCACCAACCCAATTCATCCCGCGGGTGTCGTAAAAGGCGACTAAGGTACACAAACCGAGGGGTGGGAAGCAATGCGCCCCCTGCAGTAAAATTCCACCGAACTGCGATCCCCAACCCGCATGCCCAGTGTGGGGATTATGGGCATAGGATTACCCCCTATGATAGCACAACGTAGCGCTCTTTAGGGGAGGGCTATGTCCAGCAGTGGACTAATATAGCCTGACGTCGATGACAGATAATAAAATTGCTTGTCATTAAAATGTGAAATTTACTTTGCTAAATTCTGCCAAAAATCCCACAAGCACCATGCGAATAGTTAATGCACCGCCCTCCCTCCCACTTTTTCACCACCACTGACACCAATACTTGTTTGAAAATACGCGTTGCGTTTTGCCTCTATCACGAGGCATCCTCAGGCCCACAAGTTCAAGTCAAGTCATCCTCAGGCTCACTTGCACTTGTGAGCCTGAGGATGATGAATTTGTGTCTGCATTACCCACATGTTCTGTGGCATTACCTAACCGCATGGGGCTTGAAGCGCTCGTGGCCTAGGCGAACCGAGTGATTTGAATCAATCACTTGAGTTAAGCAACAACAGGCGCGGTCAAGTGCAGGATGGGTCACCCTCCCGTGACTACCGATAGTGGCATTTTTCCGAGTGCTTCGCAAGGCACGTTAAGCCGTTGGTGCCGGCTGTCATGTAATGGCAGTCGTGAAGCCATGTCAGAGGCCTCATCCTACCTCAGATTCCAATTATTCCCGCTGACCTTTTCCGATGGGCAGTCCAAACCGCCTTCAAAAATTTTATTGATTCCCGTCCGAATGGTTTTTGTAGTGAAGGGATCAATCAACTGCAATTGACATGGCAAAAGTGCATAGATGGCAACGGTTCATACTATGTTTCATCGTCATCATCAGCCCGGTAAACCCCACTACTGGGTGTAGGCCTCTTCATTTCCACGCCAGCCAGCACGGTCTCGCGCTAGTCTCATAAACTGTTTGCCGGCCACTTTACTTAGGTCATCTGACCATCTGGCTGCTGGTTTGCCCACCGACCGTTCCCACTCCCACGGCCGCCACTCTGTCACTGCCTTCGTCCATCTGCCATCATTCCGTCTGGCCAAGTGTCCCGCCCACTTCCACTTCAGAGTCGAAATCCGTTTGCCGATATCTACCACCTTTGTTCGGCGTCTGATTTCGACATTCGGAATCCGGTCCAGAAGTGTGTTTCTTACTTTACGTAGTGAACGTACTTTGAAATGAATACTTTGATTAATTAAAAATATTATATGAAAAAAAAACGACGTTATGCTCCCTCAAACAAAGCGCCAATTTCATAATGTAAGGATTAGGACCTAATATTATCTTACGGGTACGCATAACCGAGATATCAAGTATCATAATATGATACTTGATATCTATAATATTATCTGAATTGGTACATATTATATACCAATTCAGATCTTTGTCTATCGTATCGTATGACAAATTTCACGTAACTTCGTCAGCCGTTGTGTGATTTAGTAACAAACATCTTCACAAAATAATGTGAATGCACATTATATACTCGTAAGGTAAGGGGCCATCCATAAATTACGTCACACAAATTTCCTGACTTTTGACCCCTCCCCGTCCTTGTCACAGCTGGTCACATTTTTGTGAGACTCCCCCCTCTCTAGTGTGACGTCACATACGTAATTTTACATTTAGAAATTATTAAATTCAAACAGCTGAGCAGTTCCGAAATTAGTTTTATATCAAGAGTTGCAAATTTTTTGAGTACCTATTTCGTTAATAGTGCAAATATCGTGTTTTGACACGTAGATTTGAAAATGTGACGTCACGAAATTTAGGACTCCTCCCACCCCCCTGTCACACAATGTCACACTTCGTCGACGCCCTCCCTCCCTCCCCCTGAGCGTGTGACGTAATTTATGGATGGTCCCCAAGTAAGACTCTACAAAGGGCTGTTATTATTAGTTCCACTAAATACGGTGACCGTATCCTGGGTAGATACCAGGCTACTATGTCTTTATCAACATTTCCGTTTCAGATAAAATTTTGTTGTTATCCAGAAGCTCTCAACACGAGCGGCATAAGTGCGAATATTCCATAAAAAAACTCAAATAAAATTCAATGGAGCACAGAAATGTTTTAACATTCCATCCTTTTTACAATTTCTTGATATAATGCAGCACAGTATATACAAAACAGGGCGAACGCGAATCGGATTCATGCACCGAGGGTTCCGTAGATATTATGATTATTTAATTCGTAGGCTGAAAACACGAAGCAATAGGAAACATGGTGTTGGCGATTAATAGCTTTATAACTCTTCTTTGAACATAGATAGATAGAGAACACTTCATTGTAGATCAAAATGAAAAATGCACAGATACATACATACATAACCTCACGCCTGTATCCCAGAGGGGTAGGCAGAGACCAGGGACTTCCACTTGCCACGATCCTGACAGATCACCTTTGCTTCATCAACGTTCCAAAGTCGTTGCATGCACGCACGCCGGGTTCACAGATATTTAATGAATTGCACAGATATTTAATGAATTACATACATACATATACTTTGTAATACTGGTTTAAAAACATATGTTTGTTGCCACGTACCGTCGCCTAAATAACACATGGCCTCTCTTTCTTGTCCTTCGTATAAGTGAATGGTGAACATTGGCCTTTTGCATCTACTTAATGAGATGATTTATACAGCGTCCAGTGGTATCTTCACTCACACTAGATTGGTGAAGGGACCACTCCGACGCTGTAGTGCCTGGGTCATGGTTTTTTTTATAGATGGTGTAGGCTTGCCCAGCACCTATACCATCCTGACAGCTTAGTCGGCCTAGCCCACAGGAAAGACTAGTCAATACGTGCGGAGCCAACCAAGCCGCGGGTTTCCTCACGATGTTTTTCCTTCACCGTTAGCGTGTGGTATTGCGACTGCAAATTCGCAAATGTACGTAACTTTGAAATTAAACAAAGTCATTGGTACATGCCCGCACTCGGGATCGAACCTGGGGCTCTCGCTTGCCAGTCTATGGTTTTACCCACTGAGCTACCACCGCTGTAAGTGAATGGTATGTATTATATTAAATTGAATTATTAGTCAGTAGAATATAAGTAAAGTAAATGTAATTGACATTAATATAGGTCATATTACGCAAAAATACGCATAGCATTATTATACTATATTGCAAACAAACATTTTACAAGCCATTACATAAGACATAACATGTACAAAGGCGAGCTTATCTCTGCAAGAGATTTCTTCCTGCAAACCTTGAAAAATAGGAGAAGCAGTAAAACAAGGGTGCACAAAAGCTACAAAAGTCCTAAAACGAAGAAAATTCGACAAAGTCAATATGAGTTTACTATGAACAAGAACAATAATTTGAAAAAAATTTAGTTCGAATAATGGGAAATGGTCCCCCGCTAGTTAGACCCGAAATATTTTTATTCAAAGTCAAAGACATTTGTTCAAGTTATTTGTAAGGCATTGTACATAATGGTGGCTTAGATAGATAGAATATTCTTTACAGAAATTACAGTTCGGCTTAATTATTTTTATTCGACGGTAAAAAAATATGTAAACAGTGTTCATATTTTTTTACACAATAAACATTTCATTTATGCATTTTTAAGAAATAAAGCTAGTATGTTGCACTGACAAGCAGTTAATACACAGACGTCGTCGTCGTCGGCATAGTAGTAGGGTTTCGTTTGCCACCTTTTGTTACGGAACCCTAAAACTGATGCGTATGACATTTTGTCAGATAAGCTGAATTCAATACTCTTTGTTTTTAAATAAATGGTTATTTTTGGCCTCAATTCACAATGTCACTGACTGATTAAATGATGATATAGTAATTACCTTATTTACGTAAAGTTTTTACTATTTAGGTAAGTATACTAAATATTAATTTTATACATATAATCAACTTGCTAAGCCTCTAACGGTAAAATTTATTACACTTGTAAGACAATTTTATAGACATAACATTTAAAGAAAAGGTCGAACAACTCACATTCCGCGTCCTCCGCCATGAAATACGTCGATATAATGCGAAATCAAAGACATTTGTTCACGTTACTTTTTGGGCATTAAAACTCACAAACCCTAAACCGGCGAATTTTGGTGAAATGAAAGAGTTTGTTCAGGATTGTGGGTTTCTTCCTAACCTTGTGGATAGTTAACAAGCTATCTATCTGTCTATCTAAACTCACGTTTTGATAGACAGATAGATAGAATATTCTTTATTGCATGAACACCAGGAATTATGTGGTTTTGTAACACTAAACAGAAAGTGGGTAAAGCCCTAAGTCCTGGAAACGATGTTGATATAGTGTTAAAGTTGTTTTCTTACAGTAGTATCGTAGCGCCGTATTCAAGATAACATCAGGATTGTAACACTCTGCCTACCCTTCCGGGTAGATTACAGGTGTGAGTTTATGTTTTTCTCGCAACACTCAACAGAAAGTGAGTGGACACAGCCGGATTTAAGCACCAGTATGCTTAGTACGAGTTACAAGAAAAAAAAACCAAAATTCGTATCGTAAGCTCGATAAAATATCGCAGTTGATACTTCCATACTGGCAGTTTCCGTCGCACTCGGCAGTATGAGTTTTAATTTCAACGTATCGTTTAAACTATGGATCCAATAGTTTGATCCAACGAAATAGTTACGAAATATTTTCCTTACTACTCGAACATGGTGAGATAGAAAGAGACAAACGTTTTGACGTCTCGCAGCTCGTTTTGGGTTGAAACTTGAAATTGTGTGTGTGTAGAGTTGCCAGGCGTCAACCAACCCAAAAAATACAGATTTTGTGCCAACCAAAAATACTGATTGGGGAATAATTATGTTGTTTTTAGTAAACTTATTCAAGAAAGTGGCAACTTCGATATTGTGATCCTTGGTCGTGCATGGCGCCACTTTTTGAATTGCTTGTTTATTTTCAAGTGGTTTTAAGTGCAAACTGCAAATTTTAGAGTAACTTTAATAATGAAGACCAGCAAGGCCAATTCCTTGTTTTGGTGGATTAAAGTCTATATGGTCACTTTTAAACTAACCTTTGTTTCCAATGATACCCTTCGGGAGATTCATAGATCTGTTAACTCATTTAAAGTGTTGCATAAATGATAATAAGCCGGTTTGGTTAGACGATATCTTTGGATGAAATGTGTGTCCGTAATATCCAAAACCGACAACATATTTCTCCTCAAAACTAGCTGCCGACGTCTCTGTCTCGACGGCGGGCGACTTGAACAGCCTCTGCTGCCATGCGAAGAGCTAAAAACACGCGAAGACATCATTTTGATGCCAAAAACGAAGATTAACTTTTCAATTCACAACAAAAAACTTGGTGAGAAAGGAAACTATTAGTTTGACACTTTTCGTTAAGTTTTTCTATGCGTAAACTGTCAAACTCATAACTCATACTGCCGAATTGTATAGATCATCGAGCTGACACTCGAAAAGTTCCGTTCGAACTCGAACAGTTTAAGACGAAAAAACTCATACTACCAATTTTAGTTCATAATAGTTACCGCTAGAGGCGCTGATGGTAAATGTATGGAAGTAAACTGCCAGTTTCATCGAGACGATAAACTATCAAAACTCATACTAAGCATACAGAAATAATGTTGTTGTGGTGTTTAAGTTGTTCTTTTATAGAATTCTCGCAGCCCCGCATTGAAGTCAACGTCAGGATTGTAAGTAGCTGCCTACCCTTGCGAGTAGGTTATATTATTGTGACTTTATGTTGATATTGAAACACTCAACAGAAAGTGAGTGTTACAACAACCGGATTTAAGCACCGGAAATCATGTTGGTGTGGTGTTTATGTTATTCGTTTATAGTATTATCGTAGCCACGTATTCAAGAAAACATCAGTATTGTAAGTCCTTAGGAGTACAGGTGTGAGTTTATGTTGTTGTTGCAACACTCAACAGAAAGTGAGTGTTACAACAACCGGATTTAAGCACCGGAAATCATGTTGGTGTGGTGTTTATGTTATTCGTTTATAGTATTATCGTAGCCACGTATTCAAGAAAACATCAGTATTGTAAGTCCTTAGGAGTACAGGTGTGAGTTTATGTTGTTGTTGCAACACTCAACAGAAAGTGAGTGTTACAACAACCGGATTTAAGCACCGGAAATCATGTTGGTGTGGTGTTTATGTTGTTCTTTTATAGTATTATCGTAGCCACGTATTCAAGAAAACATCAGTATTGTAAGTCCTTAGGAGTACAGGTGTGAGTTTATGTTGTTGTTGCAACACTCAACAGAAAGTGAGTGTTACAACAACCGGATTTAAGCACCGGAAATCATGTTGGTGTGGTGTTTATGTTGTTCTTTTATAGTATTATCGTAGCCACGTATTCAAGAAAACATCAGTATTGTAAGTCCTTAGGAGTACAGGTGTGAGTTTATGTTGTTGTTGCAACACTCAACAGAAAGTGAGTGTTACAACAACCGGATTTAAGCACCGGAAATCATGTTGGTGTGGTGTTTATGTTATTCGTTTATAGTATTATCGTAGCCACGTATTCAAGAAAACATCAGTATTGTAAGTCCTTAGGAGTACAGGTGTGAGTTTATGTTGTTGTTGCAACACTCAACAGAAAGTGAGTGTTACAACAACCGGATTTAAGCACCGGAAATCATGTTGGTGTGGTGTTTATGTTGTTCTTTTATAGTATTATCGTAGCCACGTATTCAAGAAAACATCAGTATTGTAAGTCCTTAGGAGTACAGGTGTGAGTTTATGTTGTTGTTGCAACACTCAACAGAAAGTGAGTGTTACAACAACCGGATTTAAGCACCGGAAATCATGTTGGTGTGGTGTTTATGTTGTTCTTTTATAGTATTATCGTAGCCACGTATTCAAGAAAACATCAGTATTGTAAGTCCTTAGGAGTACAGGTGTGAGTTTATGTTGTTGTTGCAACACTCAACAGAAAGTGAGTGTTACAACAACCGGATTTAAGTACTGGAAATCATGTTGGTGTGGTGTTAAAGCAGTACTTTTGTAGCATTATCGTAGCTTTTCAAGATAACAATATAAGAAGGAGTTTACCATAATTTATCTCCCAGTGGAGTAAGTTAGACCTGCCGGAACGGTTCCGAGATATCTGTTTGAATTCTTCTTGAAAAAAGTTCTGCTTACCTTAGTTTTTTTGGTTAATACAATACAATATTTTTTATATTACTACTAATCGACTTGGCAAGGATTGTTCTGCCATATTATGTAGCCTACGACCTTTTCTCAGACCTACCACAGAACTAAAAAAAAGTATATTATTTTTAATGCACTAACCCGTGCCAAGGACAATTTACAAACCTATTTAGAGGCGAAAAATTCCTCCGATCATTTCGATGTAAAACCTAACTGAAAATTAGGTACTCGGGGTACCAAGTGATGCAAATTACTACAGCCAGATGTCGCTGCCTGTACGTAATACAGAGAATATTGTAAAGAGGTTCGAAATTTCACTGATGCCGGTGAGTCTCCCATTAGCTCAGTTGGAAAGAGCGCTGGCACGGATAGCCAGAGTTCGTGGGTTCGAACCCCGGCATGGGTGGGATTTTTAGCCTCTAAATAGGTTTTAAAAAAAAGTAATCGGTGATGCCGTTTCGGACAAGTTCGGTTACACACACTGTGGCACGAGATTTTTATTTGTATACTGACTAACTCACCTAATGATTACTTAATCATTAATTGAGTTAGTCAGTATACAAAGCCGTATGGCCCTTTTATGCGACACTGGGTGGGTGTGCACATAAATGTTATGTAAATAATAAGTTTAGTATATAGATAAGTTACTAACATAACATAACATTTACATACAGGCACATACATTGCTTCTGGCCCCACACTAGGATACCCTGTGTCGTGGGAACCAGAAACAACGACATCACAAACATGTAAACATCCAAGACCTGGACTTTTTTTTTTTGTTTCCAGCCGGAATTCGAACCCGGGACCTCTTGCATGATAGGCAGACGCGCTACCGCTACGCCACAGAGGTCGTCAAACATAACTAACATAGTCATAAGTTCTTCCTGTTAACTAATATACTATAATAATAATACGGATACATTGTGTCTGAAACAGAAATAAATAATAATTAATTGAGTTAGTCAGTGTACCGCATAATACACAATATATTAGACATTCAATATTGTGTGAGTGATGTGACGTCACCTGTTCATAAGTACGGAGCCCAAACTACGCAGCACGGTTGTTCTTAGCTGTTTAATTTCGATGGCCTTATATCATTGCGGTGCACAGACATATAATTTCAGTGGCGTCATTTTCAATTCAGTGTACATTTTTATAATTTCAGTGGATACCTTTCATTATGTCAAGTATTTCAAACATACTCGTAGAAGTATTACAAGTTTTCAGACAAGTATTTCATTCTTTTTCTTCTTTTCTGTTGAAAGCGCTGACTTCCTCTCGGACATCTCGCTCCCAAAACCGCGCCACTGCGAGCGCGCCGGGTGATGCCTCCATGAGATCCCGCAAGCTGCACTGTGGAGCTTCAGGATTATCTAATCTGTGCTTCAGGGCAGACACGAAGATGCATTGTTGTTTGTGCAGCCCCACATCGGCACAAGATGTCAGCATCTTCGGGCAGAATCCCCCAGTATTCCATTATAGTGTAATAAATTTTTTTGAACAAATTTGCAACAAGTTCTCTTAAGGATCTACGTAATTTGTTGTATACTGTAGGTCCCACACAAAACAGACTGTCGGATTACTAAATAAATATAATAAAATAAAAACTGGTTTAGCAAATAAACCTGGCCCTTTTCATAAATCCCCTCACGGAATCCCTTGAGTTTACATGCCATTCGGACCGTGTCTCTGCATAAATTAGGCCGTCCCTTTTCACACAATTATTTGTAGTATTAAATATAAAAAAAAGAACACAAAAATAGACAAAGGAACGCGAGGTGAGGCGCGTCGGACCTACCTTAGGCTTGGTCTCACCCCAAACACGCATTGCGATTTTTCATCGCGCCATTTAGACTACAAAAATCTGTGAGATAAGCAAAATGTAAGAATGGTGCACGCACTTTCGAAAAAAATCGCGTAAATAGTTCCCAATACGCGATTTAATCCGGAAAAAATATCGCGGCGATTTTATTCGCAATGCATGCTATGCCTGAACGAGAAATTTGAACAAGGTCAAAAGTTGGTCCGCACGGTATCAACCCTTTGTGTCCCCATTGCTGGGGTACGGGTCTCTTTCTGCATCGCAGGAAGGTTTGGCCATACTCGACCACGGGGGCCATGCCCGGGTTGGTGGAGTGGTGTAAGACAGTGGCGGGTCTTACTGTCAGAAGTTATCAAGCCGCCCATAGGGCCTCTGACGTAGTTTAACGACTGTCATTTCATGACAGCCGGCACCAACGGCTTCCAAAGCACGGAAGCGCTCGGAAAAATGTTGCTAGCGGTAGTCACGGGATGGTTACCCATCCTGCACCTGAGCGCGCCTGTTGTTGCTTAACCCAAGTGATACTCGGTTCGACTAGGGCACGAGCACTTCGCATTGAAGGATTTAGGAAAAACGATACGTCAATGTTATATCCGGCCCGTGAAACTAAATAAAAACATGCCTCAAATAAAGTGAGGTTCAGTGAGTATTATTTGGTTTAATTGTTCTGTGAGTATTATTTATTAAAAGAGTTCTTGTATCGAGTCGTGGTATAATTGGAAAATGATAGCTTATAGTCTCAGTTGATGACGCACTTCTGGTTTCGAAGATTAGTTTTTTTCGCCTAAAAAATTAAACTAGACCAAATTAAAGTATTCAGCCCAGGCTTTCAAATTGAAAATTGCTGTTTTTATAAAAAGTATAGAACAACAGAACTAGGAAAATGCCAATTGCACACATAATAGTAATCAAAGTCACACAAATGAGTCGAGTATTTCCTTGCAGTCCCGCCACCTTTTCGCTTGAAGGCGGAAAGCCGTTTTCCTTTTGCTATAAAACAGTTTCTAGAGAAATTCAACACTTGTGCTAAACGCTGTAGCTGCATTTCGGGCGCGTTTTCGCTTTATGCCGTTGCATTGCTGACATAGCACGATTTTATTACTTCACATGCATGAGGTCATGGTTTGTAATCCCAGCAAATACAGTTGTGAGAAAATTCACACATATTTAATTATATGAACGTAATACAGAGAGTATTGTGAAGAGGCTCGAAATTTCACTTATGCCGGTGAGTCACCCATTAACTCAGTTGGAAGAGCGCTGGCACGGATAGCCAGAGGTTGCGGGTTCGAATCCCGGCATGGGTGGAATTTTCAAACCTCTAAATAGGTTTTTAAAATATATATGAATTGTCTTACAACTGTATTTGCTGGGTATTTAACTGTCAATACAAACACCTTTTTAAACCTTAAGGGCCGCTTTCTGAATTGAAAACTGCACTAAATACAGTAAATACTTGACTAACGTTTTGTCGCGCTCTTTGCTGAGAAATTCGAAGAGACAGCACGATAGTTCTTCAATATATTAGTCCAGTCCATCCAAAGATTGTCTGGAAGAGATCACTTTTAGTGATAAGGCCGCCGTCTGTACTCTTTTAAGAAATATCTGTGTAATTGACATTTTTATGTACAATAAAGTGTCAATATACAATACAATATATAATACAATATCTATCTACAGTTATTTACTAGCGGATTATAGGGCCTCAACCACAGATTCCCACTTCTGACGGTGGTTCGCGGCAGCATCCAATTCAGGCCAGCTATTGCCGATCAACTTGGCCTCTTGGTCCTTGGCCGCCCCCTCTTTCGGCTGCCCAATACCCCACGTACTTAAGTGCTTGTCTGGTCAGGAAACTCTTGTCGCGGCGTAGTGTATGTCCTATCCAGCGCCATTGTTTTCTAATCATTGAAATTGTTACACACATACCTATAAGTCTCACAGTCGGGCACAGGCTTTCACTCAGAAAGATATAACATGAGCGCACTTACAACGCTTGCCCACCGCTGATTGGCCATGTCAGCGCTGAAGTAGTTGAATAGCTCAGACCATCTTTTTAAAATTTTAAATCAGAATTAATAAGATAAGCACTCTTATACAAATAACTCAAACACACATACACACACACACACTGAGTCACTTAATCTTTTATTTATTTATTTTATTGTCTTTATTAGGAAAACCAACCAGTACAACAATTTTACATTGGTAATTATACAGAACACTTGAATAACGAATTATAGGTTTCCACAACTTAAATACGTTAATCAAAAGAGCAGTCGTTACGCCCTGAAACACAGAATTGCCCCAAAAAAATAAATTTATAATGATAAATATTAAATAGGTAGATTAATAAATAGAAAAAGAATACACATATAAGATTAATAACTACATAACAAAGGTAGATTATTTTGTAGAAGTATATTATTGTAACTAAAAGCTAAGAAACTTATGTAAATCTATATTATCCCGAGATCCCCTGATCCCCTCCCGAGGAGGATCCCAGCTGTGTGTAGTTACAATCTCACTACTGTCTTACGTCCTTTTTAATATATATTTATAATACCTATGTTATTATAAATATATATTAAATATGATAGTTATTAGTATATATATATTTTTATATATATTTTATATATTTTTAAATATAATTATTATCTATTATAAGTATATAGCGTATATTTACTTACTTATATATTATATGTACTTATTGAGTACTTGTCAGCTTATCTAATTTAAACTAAGTTTCTCTTCCGTTTTGTTTCGAATGCCTACCATTTAATCTCTTGCACCATCTGTGGTTGACTGGTAGAAAATGCTTATAGCATTAAGTCCGCCACATTGCCATTGTATTTTTTTTACTTATGTGTAATAAACGTATTAATTATAATAATATATTTAATGTAAATTGTCTTCTGGTAAATAAAGTTTATTTTATTATTTTATGCCACACCTGGCAATAAAGTGGCTTTAGTGTAAACATAAAAAGATCTACACAACACGGGAGGTAATAAAGATAGCTCTAGATCGCATATTTACGTCCCTCGCTTGCAGCTCGGGCCGCAAACTTCTGCGATCTCGGCCTTTCTTTGTGTTACCACCCTAGTTGTGTGATGTACTATTACATATCTCTTGCTCTGTAAGTAGTCACTTACTTCCCTGAATGCCGGGGTGTATGGATAATTATCATTACAGCATAGGTTTTGGAATTTGAAAAAAGAACTGTCATACTCATACTGCAAGAAAAATATTTTTTTAAAAGTTACTATTTTTTTCTCGGTATCGATTATTTACTCGAATCGGAATCGAGACAATTTATATTAGAATTTATGAAGATTTTATTTTAAATATCGAACTATTTGTTTCGCAGTCACATCGTATGTTAGTTGAAATCGATTTAAAAATCAAACTGACCAGCACGATTTGACGCGCTTGCGTGCCATGAAATCGTGAAGAGTAAAAAAGTCAGTCGACTAGCTAGGCGCGGAAGTAATTTTTTATCGTGTTTTGGAGTTAATAGTCACAGAACATAAAAAAAGAGTAGAAGTCGTAAGTGGGCGGTGCCCGCGTGCCTCACATTAGCAATGTATTGCCAATGCGTAGTCGGTGACAGTTTTGTTGACTTCAGTTGCCGTGCGCTTCTAGTAAAGAAAAAATGGTGAAAACTTTATAAAATGCCTTGTTATGCTGTGTTAGAGAGCAAAAATAAAAGTTGGGGACCAAAATATACCGATCATGCCGTAACATTTCATCTTTAATACGTATTTCATTGTATTTTTAATTAAATTTGTAATGACATGAACACGGAAACCAATGCGAAAATGAGAAAGTGAAACCACCTTTATTTACTGGTTAGTAAAGTTAAATTTTCATTGAAGAAAGTGTACATTCTCTAGAAATTTCTGTCGAAATTTGAATTCTACTCGATTACGGATGGGGGCACACATGATAAAAATCTATCGATAATTAGTTGTCTATGACTTAGTAGTCATACATACTTAACGGTACTTAGGTATTGTAAATTCCAATTCGTCTAAGTAGGTAAAATAATTATTGTTATTTTATACCTACTTCTTAAGTGCCTTTTCATATACACCCGGTCTCCGTCCGGTCGCCGGGCCGGGTAAAGTAGTAATGTATGAGCTCCGGTCGCCGGCTGGTCGTTGTGCATGTGAAAACTGTCATTGGAGCTCATACATTACTTTTCATACAAGATATGATATGAGCACATACAAGACATGAGCACAGCTAGATCGCGATATAGTTTTTCTTCACCAGTTCATCAGGGACTGAAATATTTAAGAAACTATCAAAGTAATTTTAATCTTACATTTTTAAATATTCCAACCGAGATGTAAAGTGAGGTTATCGAAAACGACTCATATGGTTTTTTTTACTTCAGTTCAAAAAAATAAGTAGTTTACTACTGTTTACCTGTTCGAGTGGTTGTTCTCTTGGCGAGCATCAGATTTTTGTTTTGTTGTGTTATTTGTTGTATGGTTTTTTATTATTCTGCTATTTACCCTTAATACTTCAACCCCTTTGACAACAGCAAACCGAGGCAATAATAAAACAACCCTCTCGGATTCAAAACAATTTGTTAGTGAGTTTTCGTTTAGTTTTCCTAGGGAAACCGGATATGAAATTAAAATGGAAGGCAGCGATAAGAATGCAAAATTGGTTCCCAACGAAGATGAGCACAATATATTCAGAGCATTTTCATGAACACTTCATAATAACTAAAAAAGGCGGAAGGTGGCACATTTTTTCTGGTATTGCTGCATCACATTAGTGTGATGCAGCAATACCAGAAAAAATGTGCTTCACTTCCAGGTTAGACTCCTGCGTATAAATGAAATTATATTAGTACAATCATCAATTAGTATTACGTATGAAACATGGCGTACAGATAGACAAAGATCTGAATTGAGTCGTAGAATAATATTTCTCGTGTTATAATTTCTAACGCCGGCGAAGCAGCGGGTTAAAGCTAGTTTTAATAAGAGATAACATTTTAAAATATTATGAAATCTACCACATTGTTTTATTTGTGCATCTATCTACCCTATTAGTATTAATTCTTTATTGCACAAACGATAATGTAAAAAGATGCATTTTCTACCAGTAAAGCCGCAGGCAAAAAAGAAATGGCTAAAAATACTTCTGAGTTGGTACCAGTATTCGTATTCGGCCGTTAATGTGTTAAACTGTTTGTATAATTTGTCGATAGGTTCACCCTATCGATCAACTAGAACTCGCATTGTCCCATCCCAAACTGAGAATGTACTTGTTTTTCAATTTTGAACTTTATGTCTTACTAGGTACAAGTTCTTTTCGGTCCGACGTGGTGGTAGTTCCATCTAGTGTAGAGTAGCGTTACTACAAAATGTTAACCTTAATTTGATAATTGTCATTTGACTTTGATCATTGTTAACATTATGAAAAGGTGCATATTTTACTTGAAACTTTTATGATGTACACCTTTTCGGCATTGACTTTATTTACCAATGGCAGCTTGGCATTCGTAGTGTGCGTTTGGTTTATGTGTATCAGTTTGGTTACACTGGTTTTCGTACTAATGTGTCATGTCACTACTTCTACTCTTTTTTTATGTTCTGTGTTAATAGTAGTCACTTAGAACCTCAAGTCACTCAAACTCAAGTCTTATCATAACAAACTCATACTCAAACTGTAAATATTCCTAAAAAGAACTTGACCATATCTTTACAAATTGTTCTAATATTATTATTAGTTTTAATTAAATACACATGTTTCTCTTTAATAAATGTTCATAGAAACCTGCTTTCTTGTTTTTTTACTTACCTCACAATCGATATGTAAAGCAGAGTGTTACCTCGGGTGTAAGCATCAAATGCATACTCGGGCTAATTAGCGCCCTCGCTACGCTCGGGCGCCAAAAACCTCATATGCAATTGATGTCATACAGCCCTTGGTTAACAATCTACTATTTTTATATTCCTCGCGATGTTTCCCTTCAACGTTAAAGAGTGGTATTGCAACTATAACTTCACAAAAGTACATAACTTAGAAAACAAAGTACAAGTACATGCCGGGAGATGAACCCACCACCTCCCGGTTGAGAAAGGGTTGAGGTGGAAATAAACTAGTGATTTCTGATTTTGAATGTGAGAGCAAAAGAGTAAATGTTAAAAGATATAAAAGCGCTTGAAAGCGGCGAAGTGGTGTTGCGCACAAGCAATGCAACATTTCGCAGTAAAGAGCCGTTCTCTTGCATCCAATTTCAGTGAATACCTTCAGTTTATTTCGTCGATACTAAAAATTTTACAACCCATCCCGCCAGCTGCAGAAATTAGCCCCTTTTTATATTCCAGGGGCCCTAAAAGCAAATTGTTTGATTGAAAAGAAACGAAATTGAAGCGGTTTATGTGCCGATGTCGATTTTCAGCGAGGCTATAATGTAGCCTTTGTGCATATTGTTATAAAACTCTTATTGAAAAGAAAAAAAAATAATAAAACAATCCGTCACGCTTTCACTCACAAACACACACACAGTTCTTACACATAAACACTCCTTTTTACTCTAACACACACACACCACACACACACACATACACAAACACACACACACACACACACATAAACACACCCACACAAACACACGCACACAAAATTTACATAAAATGTTTCTTTCTTTCTTCATGTTTGCATGTTTGAATAATTTTGATTTTCTTTTAAACTTAAAAACAATCAAAATGCCCCTGTAAACAGCACAATAGCACACTAGTTAGCACTATGATTTTTTGTAAAACACTGACCTCTGAGACAGGCCAAAAACCTAGTCAGGTGCACGTGTACAGTTTTATTTTATAAGTGTGTAATATTGAAATTAGTTTTTATGATATAATTATTTTCTTGTATCACGTTTTTATAGAAAAAAAAACTCATCATTTTAAATCATGATGCCTTATCATTTTTCCAGATTAGATGATGCTGCTTTGAAACGTTCATGCAGTAGCCTGCCTAGCCATGATAGAGGACATAACTTGGTTGGTCCTTCGCATCGGTACGAGTAAACAAATAACAAAATTCCAAAGCTCAAATTAACGACGGCCTCCAAATTTCAAATCACGACGCCTTACCATAGCTCTCGATTAGATGCTGCCCAGAAACATTCATGCCTGAAACAATCAAGCCTATCCATAGTGGACATAACTTGGTAGGTCCATCGCATTGGTACTATTGTTCAACCTCAAAACACCGACAGAATTAATAATAATAATAAGTTTATTTCTATAAAAAAAAGCATTACAAGAATTATAACATGAAAACATTATAATTCTTTTTTTTAAAAACCTATTTAGAGGCTAAAAATTTCACCCATGCCGGGATTCGAACCCGCAACCTCTGGCTATCCGTACCAGGGCTCTACCAATTGAGCCAATGGGCGACTCACGGCATCAGTGAAATTTCGAACCTCTTTACAATATTCTCTGTATTACGTACAGGCAGCGACATCTGACTTAAGCAAATTGCATTACTTACAGCCCCGACTACCTACTTTGCAGTTAGGTTTTAACATCGGAACGATATCACTGTACCCACATGATTACACTATTTTTATTTTTAATGCACTAACCCGTGCTAAGGAACAAATTTAAAAACCTATTTAGAGGCTAAAAATTTCACCCATGCCGGGATTCGAACCCGCAACCTCTGGCTATCCGTACCAGCCAGAGGGTACGGATAGCCAGAGGTTGTGGGTTCGAATCCCGGCATGGGTGAAATTTTTAGCCTCTAAATAGGTTTTTAAATTTGTTCCTTAGCACGGGTTAGTGCATTAAAAATAAAAATAGTGTAATTATAATTCTTGTATAAATTAAAATTTCGCTTTCCTTGTCCGCTCGTCTTCCTAATCGCGGATCGGAGGGCGGTCTCGCTTTATTGATGGGATGACATTTATTTCATAAATACATCACTCGCGGCTTTGTTGCCTTCCGCGGCCGTAGATAAAATATTTTTCTCCGACCGAGTCGGCTTTGTCTGGAAATGTCGCGGCCGTGGCCCGAGGCTATGTGTTGCAAAAGACAAAGCAGGGCGGATATAAATAGTTAGATTGAATGACGGAAGCAAGGGAAGAAGAAAGGCAGGAAGGAAAGAAAAAAGGAAGATAGGAAGAAGGAAAGAAGGAAAGAAGGAAGGAAGGAAAGAAGGAAGGTAGGTAGGAAAGAAGGAAGGTAGGAAAGAAGGAAGGAAGGGAAGAACGAAGAAAGGTTGGAAAGACGGAAGGTAAAAAAGAAGAAAAGTTCTTCCCTTCCTTCTTTTTAGGGTTTTTTAGAGTAGAAAGAAGGAACGAAAGAAAGGAAGAAGGAAGGAAAGAAAGAAGATAGGAAGGAAGGGGAGAATGAAGGTAGGTAAGAAGGAAGGAAGGGAAGAACGAAGAAAGGTTGGAAAGACGGAAGGTAGGAAAGAATGAAGGTAAGAAAGAAGGAAGGTAGGGTAAAAGAAAGGTAGAAAAGAAGGGAGGTAGGAAAGAAGAAAGGTAGGAATGAAGGGAGGTAGGACAGAAGTAAGTTCGGAAAGAAGGAAGGTATGAAAGAAGGGAAGGTATGAATAAAGGAAGGTAAGATTGAAGCAAGGTAGGAAAGCAGGAAGGTAGAAAAGAAGGAGGGTAGGAAAGAAGGTAGGTAGGAAAAAAGGAGGGTAGGAAATAAGGAAGGTAGAAAAAAGGTAGGTAGCAAAGAAGGGAGGTAGGAACAAAGGGAGGTAGAAAATTAAAAAAAGTAGAAAAGAAGGTGGGAAGGAAATAAAGAAGGATGGAAGTCGTAGGGAGGGAGCGAAAGGAAGCGATAAAGGAAGATACTCAAGACTAAGTTTGAAATTGTTTTGTCTTCTTTTCAACAAAATTATCTACATTTTGAAAAGGAGAGCTAGTTTTATTTGTGACGTTTAATTAGACATATTTTCTCTGTAATTTTAAATTACTTTGATTTGATTCGATTTGAAGGGCGGAAGGACGGAAGGAAGGCAGGAAAGAGGTAGAGGGAGGGTTGGAGGGCAGGTGCGAAATAAGGAGAGAGGGAGGAAGGAAGGTCGAAGCAGTGGAAAAAAGAACTCGTGCTCAGTAGTGGCCAAAGTTTTACAAACATAACATGAAGAGCCTTCTGATGATTAGCAGAGCAACGGAGATCCCCACTGCTAGGGCATGGGTCTCTTCCTGCATCGCAGGAAAGAAAGGCCTCGACGGGCCTCCACACAACGGGGGTCAAGACCGGGTTGATGAAGGATTGTAAGACAGTGGCGGGCCTTACTGTCACAAGCCGCCTATAAGGCCATGTCAGCAAAAATATATCTTGAGTAAAATGAATTTGTTACCGTTGCTTGTGACTTGAGCCACTCGCCAAAGCCCCTTCCCCCATCGAGGGCACAAAGGAAAACGCTAACGTCAGTGCATTGACGAATATTTATGTTGTAAAACTCAGACACTATCTATCGACGACGCATTGTTGAAAAAAAAGCGGCTCTTTCTACGAGAGAGCGCGTTTCCATCGGCATCTTCATACCTAATGCTTGTTTAATCTATGCGCCCATTTAAATCCGCAATATGCCCGATCGCACTAATAATAAAGTAAAAATATGAATTATTTCTTACCTAATGAATTACATACGTGTGGATTTATCATTACTTATTGTAACTCAAATTTAAAACAAATTGTACAATTATATTTACAACTCTAGTAGAAGCAAGGTGACTAACATCAGGAAGAAGTTACGTGAGTGCTTCTAGGTGTGATCTAGCATAGAACTACAAGGTCTATGTTTTGATGATGTTTTTTTATTTATGTTTTATGCATATTTGCCGATTATTCTAAGACGAGTGAATATATCGAATTAAAACTTCATGCTCGTTTAGATTATTTCGTTGTATTAGTGTTTTGAAGGAAACAAAAACCATACAACGTGTGTATTGTTGTTACAATCCTAATTGAATGATAGATGTATAATTCAATATTTAGATGCCAGTCGATGCTCGGGTTTGAAACTCTAATATTATATGTTCATAGTGTGTACATAGTTTATGACGGCTAGAAATGTCATAATTAAGTTATATTCCCAGTGTCACATCAGTAATACTTACTGTGACATTTCTAAAGCGACAGGGGTGACTTTTATCGTTATAATAAGTTTTTCACTGACGGGATTCGACAGTCTAATTTTTTAAACCTACATAAACTAAGGTTATTATTGTACTTAATGGAATGTACTTAATATTGTATGAAGTAAATAATCATATGAATGCTAGTCCTGAGTGACCTGAGGTCGCATATGAGTGACCTGAGTGAAAGAAAGAGGATGTGTGGTTACGACATCACAATAGGGTAAATTAATTTTATACTATTCAACATTACCGATCTCTGCCTGAGGGATCTAAAACGATCATGAAGGTTAAGCCATATAAGGCGCGCTCAGTGCAAGGATGGGTGACCGCCTATAACTAACGCTAGTTTTCCGAGCGGTTTCGTGTCATTAAGCAGTTGGTGCCCGCTGCCTTCGATAGATGACAGTCGTTAAGCCAAGTCAGAGGCCTTAAGGCGGCTTGAAAAATTCTGACAGTAAGAACAGGAACTTGTCTTGCAAGCCTCTACCAATCCGGACTTGGCTCCCGTGGTAGAGTATGGCCTATGCCTTCCTTAGGGAAGAGACCCATGCTCCTCGGTGGGGACATAATGGTTTGCTTATGATAGATAACCTATCTATTAGAGTCGAAATTAACGCAAGGACAGTTATACTGAAACATCAGAGTTACTTATTATAGGCATAACTAGAGCAATAGCAGAGCAGACAAGAGAAAATAGAAAAAAAAATAGAGCCGAGTATACCCGATTTAACGCGTCCAACCGCGAGCATGACGGATAAGTTCCGTTTAATGATAGGGCGAAGTGCGGCCAAAGAAGTTTTTTCTTAAAACAACTCCTAAAAAACAGTGACGTCGTCGTCGTGACGCGACGGTCAATGGAAACAGACCGGGGGTCGATGCCGTATCGGACTGAAAGGGTGTATTCGTGAAGGTCAACGTTTGCGTTTTAGCTCATCGCGATCAAGATCACATACCCATTTCTTTTACAAAAAACCTATAGGCCTCAGCTGATCATCTTTTACAATTTTCGCTGCAAATTCATCCGTAACGAAACTAAGTAGAGTTGCACCCCTCTATAGCGCGGTTGGGTTAAGAAAGGTACCGAAAAACTATTTCTTTCTTGCTCACATAATATAATGAGCTATTGTAATTACTAACTCTTTACTGCCGTCTGTACTCTTAGGTTAAGAAATATCTATGTAAGTTATTTTTTTATGTACAATAAAGTGTTCAATGATGTACAAATGGAGAACTTAATGCTAATTGTATTTTCCACCAGTCAACCCACAGGAGGTATAGGAGAGGCAACAATTCAGGCAGGGGTGCAAAGAAGAAATCGATAAAAATGATTCGTATTTTACAACTAACAGTTGTAACATTTGACATGCGTAAACTCAACTCACTCGTATGTAGGCAGTTGGCTAGTTTTGATTCTGCCCGGCACACGGACCTGTTGTTCGTGGCAATGTCATGTGAGTGACCGAACCCAAGCCTTAGGCGTAGTGCGAGCAAGAGGGTAGTGTGTAGGGAGTCTTCAAATATCTTTTTTAGTATTTATATGTACGAGGGCTGCTACTTATGTATGCGGAATAGAAAAAATAAACAAATGTATATGGCTAAATATGCTATTATTGTTTTCAAAGTATTCTCCACTATGATCGATGCACTTTTGCATTCGATGAAACTAATTTGTAAAACACTTTTTCCACTCTGATTGAGGTATCTCCAAAACGTGCTGTTTGAACGCATCTACGGCATCTTCACGGGTCGAAAATCGTTGACCACGTAATTTATTCTTTACATTTGGGAATAAATAGAAATCGTTGGGAGCCAAATCAGGATGGTTTTTGACCATCCAAAAATGTAGTTGTTTCCTGAGATGTATGACAGCTGGCATTGTCATGTTGAAGTATGATTCTGCGTCGCTGGTTGTTTTGGCGTATTTCTTCAAATATTTCCGGCAAACAAATGGTCGTGTACCAGTCCGAATTAACCGTTCTGCAATTATCCAGTGGTATTGTAGCCACATGGCCATTAATACCAAAAAAGCAGGCCACCATTTGCTTTACAGTGCTTTTTGCACGAGCCACTTTCGTAGGGTTCAGCTCATTTTGAAACACCCAAACTGTTGATTGTTGTTTAGTTTCGGGATCGTACGCATAGTTGATCCTGAGTTAAGTTGTGCGGGATCCAACGCGAACAAATTCTTTTACAGACAAATTTTCATGTTATATCCTATGAATGCTCGTCATAAATGTGCCCAGAAAAGCCTCTATCTCGCGATACGTAACATGGTGGTCTTGCATTATTAGTTTTCGCACAGCTTCAATATTTTGGGGCACAACCACCGATTTCGGGCGACCTTCTTTAACTTCGTCCGTGAGCTTACTGCGCCCGCGATTGAACTCACTAAATCAGTGATACACAGTCGTTTTTGATGGAGCTTCACCACCAAAAGTCGAATTTAATTGATCTACACACTGTTGTTGCGTTAAACCACGTCGAAAATCGTAATAAATCATAGCACGAATATTTTCACGAGTGAGTTCCATTTTTTCAGCGACATGACATTTTAAACCCAACAAAAACAAAACACTTACGTATATAAGAGACAAATATAAGCGGCCAGTATTTAAAAAAAGAACGAATTAGACCATCGAGGTCAGACATTGCGTTTAAAATTATTGGAATCCCAGATTCCGCATACATAAGTAGCAGCCTATGTACCTAGTATATAAGATAACTTAAATTTGTAAAGCCAAGAGCATCTGCCAACAAACTGTTATCATCATCGTTGTCGTCAGGCTATACTAGTCCACTGCTGGACATAGCCCTCCCCTAAAGAGCGCCACGTTGTGCTATCATAGGGGGTAATGCCCATAATCCCCACGCTGGGCATGCGGGTTGGGGATCGCAGTTCGGTGGAATTGAACTGCAGGAGGCGCTGCTGCCCAACCCCCGGTTTGTGTCCCTTTAAGACACCCGCGGCAAGAATTGGGTTGGTGCTATTCTCTAGGCCGACACCACACAGCAACTGTTAGGTATGCGCTTCGCAAAGTGTATAGAATACATAAAAAATAGGAGTATGTTGTTACACCCTGTAGGTATATAAGAAAGATAAAAGGTCGTAGTTTCTAATGCTACTGTCTAAAAATAGAACTTTGTAGATTGTAAAGCCGGGTTTTCACGGTCTTATTGCGCTCAGACCAAGACTACAAAGATGCTTCTCGTATCGAGTACATTGGCCATTTTATTGCACTCGTCGTATCAAAACGCCAACTCGGACCGCGCTCTACTCATCTGTTGACATTGATGCAGTAACAACAAATACAAAATGGCGTCTCCGGAAGAAATTCCTTTGTCGGCAAGAGATAACTTGCAGTTTCTGGAGCTTTACGAGAGTGAAAAAGTATTGTGGATTGTGCGTTTGGCATCATTTAAAAATAAATACTCAATTTGTTCGCTTGTTAACCGCAAATGGTTTTTAAACGTGGCTGCATCTTCCGTTTTCAGTTCTCGAATAAAATTATTCGAAGCACCTAGTTAGTTAGTTAGACCTGAGATTTCTGCACTTAGCCTTATAGTTGGGCCATTGTACGTAGCAAGCTCTGAGGTACGCTAACAACTCAGACACTAGGGTTTCCTTACGAAGTTTCCCTTCACCGTCAGGGAGTAGTATTGCTACTATAATTTCACAAATGTACATAACTTAGAAAACAAAGTATTTGGTCCATACCGGGGTTCGAACCTACGACCTCCCGATTGAGAAGCAGGCGTTCTACACAACTCCGCTACCACCGCTCTTAGAAGCACCTAGTTGGTCACACCTTAAAATTGCAGCTCCACGATAGGCATATCTGCCTCCACTTCTATGCCTTTCAGCAGTAAATCGGTCATTTTAAAGCCACGTCAAAGCTGCTTCAAAATTTTTCAAGACTTCACAGAGTTTTGCCTGACAGTAGCCGCTGACCACAGCCATCAAAGCGCGTTCAATAATGAATAAAAATCCATATGCATTAAAATGTGTGTAAACTACCATCCGAGTGGCTTACAGTTTTAGTTGACTAAGAAGACGCGCTCGGTACGAGTCCACTAAGACCGTGAAAACACGGCTTAAGTCTATCTAACAAAGTAACAAGGTTTCAAATGTCATTCATAAACTACCAACGTGCAAGATAAGCGAATTGTATGGAAACATTTTAAGTTACCGTTATTAATCGGAATAAGACAGTTAAATAAAACCTGGCTCTTAAATTGTGATATCCTGCCGGTATTTTAAATTAAGAATTGGATATCAACGCTAGTATATCCCCACTGCTGGGTCACGGGTCTCTTCCTGCATGCAGGAATTTTAGGCCACACACCACCTCGGGGGCCAAGTCCGGTTGAGGATTGTAAGACAGTGGCGGGCTTTGCTGTGAGAAGTTATCACGGCCATGGCATTTGACATCGCTTACCGACTGCCATTGCATGACAGCCGGCACCAATGGCTTAACGTGCCTTGCGAAGCACGGAAACAGTCGGAAAAATGCCACTAGCGGTAGTTACGTGACGGTCACCTGCACCTGACCGCACCTGTTATTTTACAAACTCGACCACTGAGGTTTTCGAACACCTGACACTCAGGTTTCCTCGCGATGTTTTCCTTCACATTTAGCCAGTGGTTTTGTTACTTTAACTTCACAAATGTACATAATTAAAACTGTTTTTATACGGATTTATGCTCGTTTATTACATTTTTTACAATTTTCCAACGTGTCGGCACTTTTTCAGGTGCCGTGGTCCCGGATGACTGAGGTGACAGGTGTCTTTTAGAAAGCATTAACGGTTACTGTACTACCCTCGGCAAAAAATATAAAAGTTAATTATGAAGTTACGTTCCAAAATAGGCAAACCTAAATAGAAAATACAAAATGTACATAACTTAGAAAACTAAATCATTGATATATGCCGGGATTCGAACTCATGACCTCTATAAACGCATAATATACTCAATTGATTGAATAATCGTGATTTTAGAAATAAGAGCGATAAACTTATTGAATAAGTTGGTAAAATCCGATTTCAGGAAACTTAGTCGTTTTCCGAAATCAGAGTTTACAGACTTAGCTGTGGCATGGGTAAAGTCCTCTCCATAAACACGATAGACTAGTCGTCATATGTGTAAAAAAAGATGGAACTTATGTTTGTTGACTCAAATGTTACTTTATTAATTAACATTAGAGTTAATTAATTAATTAGCGTAGAGATAATTAATTCATTAATATTAGAGTTAATAATAACAGCGCTAGTGGCCTAGCCAAACCGAGTGATTGGAATCAATCACTTGAGTTAAGCAACAACAGGCGCGGTCAGCTGCTGGATGGGTGACCGTCCCGTGACTATCGCTAGTGGCATTTTTTCCGAACGCTAAGCCGTTAGTGCTGGCTTTCATGTAATGGCAGTCGTTTAGCCATGTCAGAGGCCTTATGTTGTAGTATTTTTTTTTAAAAGAGGTAAAATATAATAAATTTAAAAATAAAAGAAGAAAATCCTCACAAACGGTATAATGAAACCAATGAGTGTTACAAATTAAATGGGCCTGAGGGGCCGCGTCCCTTAAATGTGCTTTACACTTTAACAAGTTCTTACTTTAACAACTTTAAAAGGTACACCTTGTACAATAGTACATGTTATTCTTATACTACATTTACAAAAATCCCACTTACCTCCTAAGTGGGATTTTTACAAAAATTTACAAAAATCCCACTTAGGAGATTTAAATAATTTACAAAAATCCCACTTAGGAGGTAATCCTACTGAAGCCTGGAAGCCTGCGCTTCAGTTAAAGTTTAATTCCAGAAAGGTTAATCCTACCGAAACGTGGAAACCTGCGTTTCGGCTATAATCAATTTTATTGCTAGTGCCGCAAAACAAAAACAAAAAAAGTAACTTTACGGAACACGCAAGCAGACCGGAGAGCTCAGGCCTGTCAGTTTATCCTGGGTTCCATGGTATAGAAAAACCCAGAGATAATAAGAAGATCGGGGAAGAAGGAGAATTGTAGATTAAGAAGTAGACGAAGAAAAAGAAGGAGCCCTGCTGGTGTATTCCTGAAAGGCAGAGACGACTAAATTGTACACTCCCACTTAAAAAGGGAATAAATGGGTTAACTAAAAACCGATCTAACAATTTTCAAAACACAGCATCTTGCTGTCATATTCAAATAAAGAAAAGCTATAAATTATGAACCAAAATGTATGTGAAATATAAATATAACATTTTATCAGAAAATACTAAATCTTGTATGATTTAATAAGTAAAACATGCAGGGGGCAGCCATTATATGCCAACCATATGCCAACAACGCATCCTTTCATATTTCGGCCACACAATGCGCAGAGGTGACGAAAGTTTGGAAAAATTGGTAGTGGTTGGAAACACCGAGGGCAAAAGATCGCGCGGTCGCTCACCAACAAGGTGGACGGATCAAGTTAAAGATTCGTCGACCTCCAAATTTTACACGGTTGTAAAAGACGCGTTGGACAGATCCCGATGGAGGCAAATCATCCGCTCCAGATGCAACCCTGAGGCTGACCACGATCCTCAGACATGAGGGACCGACCCCAGAGAGCAGGGGGCAGCAGCCAACGTTCCTATGACACTCAATTTCCTGCAGCACTGTTAATTTCTAAGTTACAAAACGAAATGTATGCAAAACACAAATATCAGATTTTAACAGAAAATACTAAATTATTTTGTATGATTTAATGTGTAAAAGATGCGGGGGCTAATGGGTGACTTCCCGGCATGAGTTTCTAACCTCTTTACAATACTCTCTGTATTACGTACAGGCAGCAACACAGGAGGACAGAAGGGAGTTACTTGGCTGGAGCTACCATCCCTAGCCATGATCAAAGATGAATAGAAAGCCTCTTCTCAGCTCCTGACTCCACGGAAGAGTAAAGGGACCATTGACCTCCGCATCAACGTAATGAGATGATTTATACAGAGCGTCCAAAAGTATCTTCACTCACACTAGATAGGTGAAGCATGCGGCAATCTCAATTTATAATACGCTTCCAACAAAAATTCAAGCTCTCTCGGGTAATCATTTTATCAAGGCCCTAAAAGCTTACCTAATGGAAATGTGTCCTTATAGTATCCTCGAATTTAATAATTATGAAAGCACCCAATGAATTTTATTACTAACACTTAATTTTGACAAAGAATTCTATGTAATTGTAATTAATTACACTATTTATTTTTTATTTTTAATGCACTAACCCGTGCACTAACTAATTGTAATTAATTTTTTTTCACTTTTGATCTTTTTTTTGTAATATATAAGTTGTAAATTAATTAAATTAAATCCTTACTTTTAAGTATTTTGCTACGCCTTGATTGGTAAAATTACACGTGCAATATCTAATTATAACATATATGAAAACTGTAATTTATGGCAATAAATGAATTGAATTGAAGGGACCACTCGGACGCTGCAGTGCCTGGGACATTGTTATAAATAGTGTATGCTTGCTTGCCCAGCACCTATACCATCCTGACAACTTAGTCGGCCTAGCCCACAGGAAAGCCTAGTTAATACGTGCAGAGCCAACTATGCCGCGGATTTCTTCACGATGTTTTTCTTGAAAGTTGGCGCGTGTGTTGGCGCACGCAGGGCCTGTCAATGGCCTTTCTATTCTTCTTCTTCTTCAGGCTATATTAGTCCACTGCTGGACATAGCCCTCCCCTAATGAGCGGCATAGCGCAAGGTTTTACCATTATTGGAGGGTAATGCCCATAATACTCACGCTGGGCATGCGGGTTGGGGATCGCAGTTTGGTGGAATTGTACTGCAGGGGGCGCTGCTGCCCACCCCCGAGTTTGTGTCCCTTAGTCGCCTTATACGACACCCGCGGGAAGAATTTGGGTTGGTGCTGTTCTCTAGGCCGACACCACACAGCATACCTTTACCTTTCTATTCAATTCAATTAAATTTATTACAACGTAAAGAATTTACATTCTCTTTGCCAAACTACAATGCAACATGAAAATGAAAGCCGCTGTGCACATCTCTCTGTTGTGGCCACCTTCGGCCAACCCGTTAGAAAGACCGTGAGTTCGTCCCGCCATCTCAGCTTGGGTCTGCCACCCTTGCGATATCCCTTGTAAGTGACCTTCTCTCAGACAGAGAGAGTGTGGGATTTTACTATTTTTATTTTTAATGCACTAACCCGTGCTAAGGACAATTTTAAAAACCTATATAGAGGCTAAAAAATCCACCCGTGCCGGGATTCGAACCCGCGACCTCTGGCTATCCGTGCCAGCGCTCTATCCAACTGAGCTAATGGGCGACTCACCGGCATTAGTGAAATTTCGAACCTCTTTGCACTATTCTCTGTATTACGTACAGGCAGCGACATCTGGCTTAAGTAAATTGCATCACTTACAGCCCCGACTACCTACTTTGCAGTTAGGTTTTTACATTGGAATGATATCGGAGTGTGGGATTAATTAACACGAGTGCCCACCGCGGATTGGCAATTTCAAGCGTTGATGTAGTTGAATAATTCGGATACTCAGGTTTCCTCACGATGTGTTCCTTTACTTTTACCGAGTGGTATTGCTGTAACTGTATGAACTAGGAGTGGTGATAGCGGAGAGGTAGAACGTGGTAGTCGTGGGTTCGAATCCCAGCAAGTACCAATGGCTGTGTTTTCTAAGTTATATTTGCATTCGCGAAATTAGCAGCAACTAGTTGCACCTCTTTTTTTAAATAAAAAAAGAGGTGCAACTAGATAAAACTAGAATAACCTTAAATACTTTTAAGGTTACCGTAAGAGACCACAAAACTAAGAGACCTTAATTTTTTTTAAACACCTATTTAGAGGCTAAAAATTCCACCCATGCCGGGACTCGAACCCGAAAGCGCTGTAACAACTGAGCTACTGGGTGACTTACCGGCATCAGAGACATTTCGAACCTCTTCACAATACTCTCTGTATTACGTGCAGGCAGCGACATCTGGCTGAAGTCATTTGCATCACTTGCAGCCCCGAGTACCTTAATTTGCAGTTAGGTTTCTCTAAGTAGGTTTTTTTTTAATTGTCCTTAGCACGGGTTAGAGCATTAAAAAGAATATAGACCTTAACTTCACATCATGTTTTTTTAATTGTAGGTGGAGTCTGGACAAAAAGTTAGTTGGCGAAGGTTTAAATAGCAAGATACTGTAATAATGCTCGTTCATTTATTAACCTCATTATTAACTATTCTGTTCAACTAGCATACCTACTTACTGGCGTTTAAAATACAGGGTGTTCATTTACTAACACTCACTTGTCTTGGTCCCAAACTAGGATAACGTATGGATACCTGCGAAGGACACCAAAATCAATATCTGTGTAATTTCCCTTTTGTATTTACAACTAGCTGTATTTACACCTAGCGAACTTCGTACCGCCTAACAGTCAATTCTTTATTTTTTTAATTTTTCTCTCCGTAAGAACCATCCTCGTACTTCATGGAATATTCTAAAAAAAGGAATAAGCGAAATCGGTTCACCTGCTCTCGAGATTTGCGCATACCAACACATTCAGCGATTCATTTTTATATTATAGAATAAAGTGTTGTCTAGTGTGAATCTATCATGGAAATTAATCCAGACTTAGGCCATTTCTACAAGTCCTACAGGAATCAAACCCTCGGCCTCTGTTTTGGTAGTCAGGTGTATTAACCGATTCATTTAACTTTGTGTACATGAGCAAACCGTTCAAAGTTGCTCAGCGAGCTATAGGGAGAGCTATGGTCGGAGTTTCTCTGAAGGATAGGATTTGTAACGTTTGCATCCGACAGAGAACCAAAGTTATCGACATATCTCAGAGAATCAGCGAGCTGAAGTGAGGCGAGGCAATAGGCTGGCCATATCTTGCGAAGATCCGACTACTGTTGGAGTAAACGTGTTCTTGAGTGAAGACCGCGACTCGGCAAACGTAGTGTAGGACGTCCTCTGACCAGGTCTGATCAATCTTCGAAAAACTACAGGCAGATGCTGGATGCGGCAAGCTGAAGACAGGGCGCTATGGCGCTCATTAGGGGAGGGCTATGTCCAGCAGTGGACTAGTATAGCCTGACGATGACGATTATGCTGACATGAGCAGGCCTACTTCACACCTCCACTCCGACTCACCAAGGTTTGCTTCAAGATATCTCGTAAGATATAAAAATCGCTCGTAGCCCCGGCTGCCTGAGTGATCTTAAACGAAGTCGAAGGTTAAGCAATACAGGGCGCGTTCAGTGCATGGATAGTTAAATAGTCTATGACTAACGCTAGTGGCATTTTTCTAGCGGTTCCGTGCTTCACAAGGCGCGAAGCAGTTGGTGCCGGCTGCCGTCGATGGATGGCATTAAGCCAAGTCAGAGGCCTTAGGGTGGCTTGAAAACTTATGACAGTAAGACCAACGACTAGTCTTGCAAGCCTTCACCAACCCAGACTTAGCCGCCGTGGTGGAGTATGGCCTATACATTCCTCAGGAAAAAGACCCATGCCCCTCGGTGGGGACATAATGGGTGATGATGTTGATCTCTTAAAGAGATAAGCTCGCATTTGCACAGGTATTATGGCTTATCGAGCGGTATTATGGTGTTTTTATTCGTATGACGAATTCCTAGTCTGTAAAAGTGACTAAGCAGAGAAGTTTATAAGATTTAGCGTATTGTATTTTTAACACTTTTTAACACTTATTTAGCAGAATTTAGCACAATAATTAGGTAAATTACTCAACATACGTGTTATTATTATTTTGTCTCTAATTGATTGACCTGACAGATTGCATAATTATTATGATATTGACATGTAATATTTTCTTTTTGACATTTGTAAATTTGATTATTATTTCTACATTGGATTGTTATTATGTACGGAGTCTTGACTTGTAATGAATATTACCAATAAATGATGTCTATGTCTATGTCTATTTTCTTTTCTTACCTCTCCTGTACCGTGTTTTCATATACAATTAACGTTGTCCTTGCATCTACTAATGAGATGATATTGTAACGGTGCAAACCTCTCTAGACATATTTTTATATTTCTTTTTCTATCTATCATTTTCAAATGTTTAAAATTATGTCACACATTTTCTCTCATTTTCATCATAAGTACATTGCATCTTGACTAGACTGACTATTTTTACCTGCTTATTCCGTTTTTGTTTAGTTTTCTGTTTTTATATTGTTAATAAAACAGTTCAAGTAAAGCACAAAGTTAAATCTTCTTAAGTTATAAAAAGAGACACCTCATAGATAAACCTGTACAGGTTTACACTATTTTTATTTTTAATGCACTAACCCGTGCTAAGGAACAAATTTAAAAACCTATTTAGAGGCTAATATTTGTTCCTTAGCACGGGTTAGTGCATTAAAAATAAAAATAGTGTAATCATGTGGGTACAGTGATATCGTTCCGATGTTAAACCTAACTGCAAAGTAGGTAGTCGGGGCTGTAAGTAATGCAATTTGCTTAAGTCAGATGTCGCTGCCTGTACGTAATACAGAGAATATTGTAAAGAGGTTCGAAATTTCACTGATGTCGTGAGTCGCCCATTGGCTCAATTGGTAGAGCGCTGGTACGGATAGCCAGAGGTTGCGGGTTCGAATCCCGGCATGGGTGAAATTTTTAGCCTCTAAATAGGTTTTTAAATCTGTACAGGTTTCAGTGAAGGTTTTTTCACGGTTTATTTAAGTAAAAATAAAGTTTACGAAGTCTTGTTATGTTATTCTAGTCATGAAATCTTGTAGGTATCAACTAATGGATGATTTTTGATGACATGGACAGAGTACGGTTCTTTTGCTATCATTTTCTCCACTAAAAAGCCACGTAAAGACAGCTGATAATTTGGAACATTGACATTCAATTGAAGCGCTCGTGGCCTAGGCGAACCGAGTGATTGGAATCAATCACTTGGTTAAGCAACAACAGGCGCGGTCAGGTACGGGATGGGTGAGAGTCCCGTGACTACCGCTAGTGGCATTTTTTCGAGCGCTTCCGTGCTTCGCAAGGCACGTAAAGCCGTTGGTGCCGGCTGTCATATAATGGCAGTCGTTAAGCCATGTCAGAGGCCTTATGGCCGGCTTGATAACTTCTGACAGTAAGGCCCGCCACTGTCTTACAATCCTCCACCAACCCGGACTTGGCCCCCGTGGTGGAGTATGGCCTAACCTTCTTGCGATGCAGGAAGAGACCCGTGCCCCAGCAGTGGGGACATACAAGGCTTGATAACGATAACGACATTCAATAAGTTAAAAATTCTTAGAACTTTGAAATACACATTTAACAAAAACTTTATTTTTAACAAAACTTTTGTAATAATAACTTTTGTAATTTTGCAAATAGGTTTTTAAAACTTTTGTAAGCATATTATACATATTAGTTGCTCATTTAATTAAATAAGTGAAATAAAGCGCTCGTGGCCTAGGCGAACCGAGTGATTGGAATCAATCACTTGTCACAGTCACAAGATGGGTGACCGTCCCGTGACTACCGCTAGTGGCATTTTTCCGAGCGCTTCCGTGCTTCGCAAGGCACGTTAAACCGTTGGTGCCAGCTATCATATAATGACAGTCGTTAGGCCATGCCAGAAGCCTTATGGGCGGCTTGATAACTTCTGACAGTTAGGCCCACCACTGTCTTACAATCCTCCGCCAACCCGGACTTGGCCCCCGTGGTGGAGTATGGCCTAACATTCCTGCGATGCAGGAAAAGACCCGTGCCCCAGCAGTGGGGACATACAAGGGTTGATAATGATAATGAAATAAAGTAACTTCATTCCGGATTCACTTACTTGATTTCTTGTCGGAAGAGTCCGACCTCCTTCTGTGTTCACCATTTTTAAGCTCTGCGCATCAAAGGGAAGCCCGACGAGGTGTCGCGTCGCTTTGATTGACGCTTGTGACCAAAAATCAAGTGAGTGAATCCGGAATTAATTTAATAGCCCATCTTACTTGACTAATCACCATGTAGAAGTGTTTTGCCTATCAATGCTGATACGGTGTCATATAAATGGTCCGTTGTCTGACCATACTAAACTTAAAAGTGTCGGTTTACACTTAGTTCCGATCACGACACGACGCAAGGCGTGCAAAATGCTCCGGTCCCTGATTCTGTTCGTATTAATTGGTAAGTCAATTGAATTAATGACATTGTATCGAATCAGGCGTTACTTTCTGGAAATCCATAATAGCATTAAATTGTAAAAATAACTTTGCTAAATTCCGCCAAAAATCCCACAAGCACCATGCATGTTAGTCAATGCAAACTTTTTCAAGCAGAAGCAAGCCACGGCCACACCACCACCGACACCAATACTTGTGTGAGAAAATACGCGTGGATTTTCATACATTAAAATTTAAAAATACCGCGCATGGTGCTTGTGGAATTTTTGGCGGAATTTATCTAAGTAATTTTCACATTTTAATGAATTAATGACAGTCTAAACCCTATTTTTTCGTGAGCTAAAAAATCTGTTAATAAATAAATAAATATTAATAAACATAATACCCAGATCTCGTTAGCCCTACTAAGTACAACTAAATGACTTGTGCTAACTCGACGATAGATTTAATACAATAAATACATAGATAACATCCGAGACCCAAGACAAACTAGAGTCCCGGCATGGGTGGAATTTTTAGCCTCTAAATAGGTTTACAAACTAGAAAAGTTCGTTTCCTAGTTTGACCCGGCCGGAGATCGAACCCGAGACCTTCGGTTTTACTATCAGCGTGCTTTGGCACCGTTGCGCCACCGAGGCCGTCAATTTTTTTTTTATATGCATTTTGGCAATCTGATAGTAGATAGGTAGATAGATAGATAGTGGAGAAGCGGCTTGGTGTACCAGAAACTAGGGATTAAAACGTCCAGCGCCAAATTATTGGATACGTAATCAAATAGGTAAATTGTCATTGAATTTGGTTAATTAAGACAGTCCTAAAATTTATCTTTGGATGACAAAATATATAAATAATAGATTGGTTCACAAAGGTCCATCGCGTATCGTTTTATCGATGGGCACTTCATGCACAACCTGAAAAAAAAATATAGAATAGAATTTATTAAATCCAAAAAAATCATACAAGTTGTTTCTTAAATTAGAATTACATTTTTCAAAAAGCAAACCGGATGGGCGTGCAGCAAACAGCACCCCCATCCGGAAAAAAATATACAGATAGATCTAGATACAAAAAAGTTTAGACCAAATCAAAACAGTTTCATTTGTATGTTTTAAAAATGATGAAAATAGTACAGAATATGCAGTGCAATATTTTATGTTCCAGCTATTACTTAAATCTTATAAATCTATTACAGAGAACAAGTGTGTATAGTGTAAGATCCTCTCGATGTGTAAATGTGTGAGTGAGTGTGTGTATGTGAGAGATGGTGTGTAGTAGATGCAATAAATGTAGGAAATATATATGCATATAATTTTTTTTTTTCTACTAGTTTACATTTATCAATACAGACTTATACCTAATGCGATGGATAAAACGTAAATTTCAACAAGTGAATGTAACGTATATTTAACTTAAAACTTTCCATGTGATCTTTTATTTTAATACTATTTTTACGAAATGACAGAAGTAGTCCACAGCCCGTAGCATTTTTAGGCGAGATGGTAATGCTAGTTTTCTGTAGGGTAGAAGTAAAAATCAGAAAACAATAAGAATTAAAAAACCTATTTAGAGGCTAAAAATTTCACCCATGCCGGGATTCGAACCCGCAACCTCTGGCTATCCGTACCAGCGCTCTACCAATTGAGCCAATGGGCGACTCACGGCATCAGTGAAATTTCGAACCTCTTTACAATATTCTCTGTATTACGTACAGGCAGCGACATCTGACTTAAGCAAATTACATTACTTACAGCCCCGACTACCTACTTTGCAGTTAGGTTTAACATCGGAACGATATCACTGTACTCACATGATTACACTATTTTTATTTTTAATGCACTAACCCGTGCTAAGGAGCAAATTTAAAAACCCGGCATGGGTGAAATTTTTAGCTTCTAAATAGGTTTTTAAATTTGTTCCTTATCACGGGTTAGTGCATTAAAAATAAAAATAGTGTAACAATAAGAATTATTTAAGTATAACTGTTGCTTATATGTATTTAATTGTATAGTTTTTATTTTTTAGGTATCTATATGTATAATTATTTAAATGTCCTTTATATCGTAGTTATTAGTTTTCGCACTCTTTGGCTATTTTATAACAATATATTATAGATTTAATTATTTACGTACATTCACATATGTACCAACAACAGTCTATTTATTCTTACTTGTCCAATTTAGTAAACAAGATTATACCCGTAAACTGTAACTTTTAGTCGAAAACTGCCATATTTCTATAAATGAAGTACTTGGAACACTCTTTTGATAACACGCTGCCAATTTTATAAGCATAGTTCATGATAGTTCATGAATTTGCAAGAAAATGTCTAGTTTAGGCACCTAATCTTAATTTTAAGGTTAGAATCTTGTTTACTAAATTAGACAAGGTATATTCTTCATGCTTCCACTCCATCTAAAGGTTGTCTGGAAAGATCGCTCTTAGCGAGAAGACCACCAATTGTACAACATTACTTAGATTAGAGAAGTGTATTATTTTTTCTGGTTGTGGAATAAAGTGTTCTCTATCTTTAAGTATCTATTTATCTATATAACTAATAAAAAAAAACTATTCCAGGTTCGGTCGTAGGCCGCACGTTCTACAGGAAGGACTACCGCTTCTTCCACGAGTTCGAGGCCTTTTACAAATTCCATTGGAACGTACCAGTGGACTCGTGGCTGGAAGCTTTTAAAACATGCAGCAGTGAAGGAGCTACCCTCTTCTATCCGTCTGTTCCTGGGGAGTTCGACGTAGTGACAAACCTGACGGCTGCGGCTCCAAAGTACACCGCATCGGATATTTTCGTTGGCATCCACGATGAGTTCCATATCGGCGAATTTATCACGGTTGATGGTAAGTGGGCGAACTAACATTATTGCTGGGCCAGCAGACATTTCAGGAAGTCGTCCTGAATGGGTGAGCCCAGTATGCAATCTTTCTCTTTCGGGTGGTATTTTGCACCAACTACGCGTCTCAATTTCTCTTTCTGCAATCTTGCCGATTTTAGGTTGCCTGGAAGAAAGTGCTATCAGCAATAGGGCCGCCAATGGTACCTCTTCTTTTGTAACTGTTGTCTCTGTAATTATTTTCTGGTGTGTACAATAAAGAATACCGCTGCCCCGTTGGTGTAGCCGTTAAGGGGCTTGGCCTCAGTCTGGGTGTGCTTTCATGTTTGTGACATCCTTACCTGGTTACCATAGTACAGGGTATCTTGGTCTGGGACCAGGTCAAGTGATTGTGTTGCGTGGAGGCTATTATTACTATATTATTATATTAGAAGCGGTGGTAGCTCAGTGGGTAGAACCATGGACTGGCAAGCGAGAGCCTCAGGTTCGATCCCGAGTGCGGGCATGTACCAATGACTTTGTTTAATTTCAAAGTTACGCACATTTGCGGATTAGTAGTCGCAATACCACACGCTAATTGTGAAGGAAAACATCGTGAGGAAATCCGCGGCTTGGTTGGATCCGCACGTATTGTGCATATATGCCTTTCCTGTGGGCTAGGCCGACTAAGCTGTCAGGATGGTATAGGTGCTGGGCGAGCTTACACCATCTATAAAACCATGTCCCAGGCACTACAGCGTCGGAGTGGTCCTATCACCCATCTAGTATGAGTGAACATACCACTGGATGCTGTATAAATCATCTCATTAAGTATATTCAAAACAGCCTATATATATATAATAAAATATTATAAACATAGCATTAACTACTAAGCGTGTGGGACCGACCTATTGAAATTTTGAATGGGTCCGACGCGTGTGACCAAAAACGCAAAACGCCAAAGAGCTTACTCGCGTAGTACCAAATACTTGAAATACCAAAGCTATACTACGCATAAAGTCTAAAACGCAGATGCCCTTATCTTAGTAAGCTGTAGGCCAAAAATGCAAATTTCCAAATATAAGTTCTTTGAATGTTTTAGAGCTATCAATTGCGATGATTAAAAATATACTCGATCCGCTAAAAATAAAGCATAACATAACATTTACATACTGGCACATTTATTGCTTCTGACACCACACTAAGATACCCTGTGTCGTGGGAATCAGAAACAACGACATCACAAACATGTAAACATCCAAGACCTGGGGTTTTTTTTTGTTTCCAGCCGGGACTCGATCCCGGGACCTCTTGCATGGTAGGCAGATGCCGCTACGCCACAGAGGTCATCATGGATTAGACCTTTTGCGTTTTTGGTCAATCGTTTAAACACGCGATACACCAAAAACGTCTATTTGGCCTCTTGTGTGTTTGGTAATTAACTAACATGGTCATTCAAATGAACATTAATTATATTCTTTTTAATGCACTAACCCGTGCTAAGGACAATTTTAAAAACCTATTTAACGACTGAAATCACATGACAGCCGGCACCAAATGCTGGATAAATTAATAAATAGCTTAATAATTTTTGTTAATGCGTCCGCGCCTCCGTGCGTGGGTGTGTTGTAATAATGTTACCCTTAATAGTAAATTGTTAACCAAGGACTGTATGACATCAATTGCATATGAGGTTTTTGGCGCCCGAGCGCAGCGAGGGCGCTAATTAGCCCGAGTATGCATTTGATGCTTACACCCGAGGTAACACTCTGCTTTACTTATCGATTGTGAGGTAAGTAAAAAAACAAGAAAGCAGGTTTCTATGAACAATTATTAAAGAGAAACATGTGTATTTAATTAAAACTAATAGTAAAATTAGAACAATTTGTAAAAGATATGGTCAAGTTCTTTTTAGGAATATTTACAGTTTGAGTATGAGTTTGTGATTATAAGACTTGAGTTTGAGTGACTTGAGGTTCTAAGAGACTACTATTAACTTCAAAACACGAAAAAAAATTACTTCCGCGCCTAGCTAGTCGACTGACTTTTTTACTCTTCACGATTTTATGGCACGCAAGCGCGTCAAATCGTGCTGGCCAGTTTGATTTTTAAATCGATTTCAATTAACATACTATGTGACTGCGAAACAAATAGTTCGATATTTATTAAAATAAAATCTTCATAAATTCAAATATAAATTGTCTCCATTCCAATTCGAGTAAATAATCGATACCGAGAAAAAAAATATTAACTTTAAAAAAATATTCTTCTTGCAGTATGAGTATGACGGTTCTTTTTTCTGTTTTCTTATTTGAAACCTATGCTGTAATGATATCCATACATCCCGGCATTCAGGGAAGTAAGTGACTATTTACAGAGCAAGAGATATGTACACGTCTATTATTATCTATTCCGTTAAAATGTCTTTTATTATCTATTCCAGGATCGTCGACACCACTTCCTATTCTGACAAATGACCTGGAACCGAATTCCGACACGAGTTGTATATTGCTGGATTTTGTGACTGGAGAATACAAATTTCAACGTTGTGGCTCGGATGTTGTCTTGACTGACACGACTTCCCCACCAGATGACAATAGGAAAGGCTTCATCTGCAAGAAAACTATGAAACGTCCAGTTTGTCCAACAGTCGATGATGGTAAATATAGTTTTATAAATAATAATAAATAATAAATAAATAAAATTTTATTTCAGACTTTGCGTCCATACAGGCAGGCGGTACAACAAAATTAAATTAAAAAGAAAAGTTTTTAGAACTACTTATGCAACAAAGTAGGGTCAAAGGGTGCATTAGTATTAAGATAACAAGACACTTTTATACTATTTTTACGTAATACAGAGAATAGTGTAAAGAGGTTCGAAATTTCACTGATGTCGTGAGTCGCCCATTGGCTCAATTGGTAGAGCGCTGGCACGGATAGCCAGAGGTTGCGGGTTCGAATCCCGGCATGGGTGAAATTTTTAGCCTCTAAATAGGTTTTTAAAGACACTTTTATACAACACTTGTACGTATCCGTTAAAAAGAGGCTGTCGGACAGCTCTCTTATTATTGAGTTTCCACACGTGGCAACTCTGTCCATAAATGAAGCAACGCGGAGTCTCACGATGGCATTGAACGTATTAACACGCGCATCAGCAAACATGGTTGAAGCACTACAGTATCTCTTTAGCCCCATCAGATGTCTAAATACATTGTTGTACTGAACGCGTATGCCATCATGAGTCGCCTTTGTGTATTTGAATTTGATTAAGTACTATTCAACCTAGCCTCAAAAATTACTCAGTAAGTTTACAATAAACATGGTTGAAAAATTTGAAAGCAACTATTTGTTCAAAGAGCTTGTTGATTGGTATCGTTAATCTTAAAACTATTATTAAATGTAAATATTTTGATAGGTGGATATTCGTTATTCAATAAGGAATTAGAAGCCGGACTGGATGAAATTAGGGGCAGAGAGAGGACAGGTCAGGAATAGCACTCAGAGACTTTACATCCCGGAAAAATACACATCCGAATTTCCACGCAAAAAAAGTTACGCACAACAGCTAGCTTAATATATTTTTACCATTTACAGGATACATATACAGCGAGGTGACAAAGAAATGTTACAAGGTGAGTCGGCAACTCAAAACGTGGCATGATGCCTACCGACAATGCTACATGGAGGGTGCTATGCTGTTTGTCCCTGAAGATTCTAAAGAGTACGATGAAGTTATTCGTTTTTACGTTTCGAAGCAAGAAAACAGTAATACTTATAACTACCGAAGGCCAAGATATAACAGTGATGAGTCTAACTCATATTTTATTGGAATATACCAGCCTGAAGCACATGGAGAGTATTTTACAACTAAAGGTAAGATTTTTATGGTATTTAAAAAACGGGTCTAATTGCGATTATTTATTAGGTAAAACGTAATTTTCTCGCTTGACTAAGTTTCGGTAGTCTGTAGTCACAGGTAACTACTTAGTAGTCACGGGTAGACTGACTGAAGTGACAAGAACGTCGGGAATTAAGGTAGCTTAATTCATAATTAAGCTAGCTTAATTAATAGGGAAGTGCTCGTGGCCTAGTCAAACCATGTGATTGAAATGAATCACTTGAGTTAAGCAACAACAGGCGCGGTCAGGTGCTGGATGGGTGACCGTCCCGGGGATTCTTTCCGAACGCTTCCGTCGTCGTCGTCAGGCTATACTAGTCCACTGCTGGACATAGCCCTCCCCTAAAGAGCGCCACGTTGTGCTATCATATGGGGTTATGCCCATAATGCCCACGCTGGGCATGCGGGTTGGAGATCGCAGTTTGGTGGAATTTTACTGTAGGGGGCGTTGCTGCCCACCCCCCGGTTTGTGTCCCTTAGTCGCCTTTTACGACACCCGCGGGAAGAATTGGGTTGGTGCTATTCTCTAGGCCGACACCACACAGCAGAACGCTTCCGTACTCACGTTAAACCGTTGTTGCCGGCTATCATGTAATGGCAGCCGTTAAGCCATGTCAGAGGCCTCATGGGCGGCTTGATAACTTCCGACAGTAAGGTCCGCCACTGTCTTACAATCCTCCACCATTACACTATTTTTATTTTTAATGCACTAACCCGTGCTAAGGAACAAATTTAAAAACCTATTTAGAGGCTAAAAATTTCACCCATGCCGGGATTCAAACCCGCAACCTCTGGCTATCCGTACAAGCGCTCTACCAATTGAGCCAATGGGCGACTCACGGCATCAGTGAAATTTCGAACCTCTTTACAATATTCTCTGTATTACGTACAGGCAGCGACATCTGACTTAAGCAAATTGCATTACTTACAGCCCCGACTACCTACTTTGCAGTTAGGTTTAACATCGGAACGATATCACTGTACCCACATGATTACACTATTTTTATTTTTAATGCACTAACCCGTGCTAAGGAACAAATTTAAAAACCTATTTAGAGGCTAAAAATTTCTAAGTATTAGCTGTAAGTAATGCAATTTGCTTAAGTCAGATGTCGCTGCCTGTACGTAATACAGAGAATATTGTAAAGAGGTTCGAAATGTCACTGATGCCGTGAGTCGCCCATTGGCTCAATTGGTAGAGCGCCGGTACGGATAGCCAGAGGTTGCGGGTTCGAATCCCGGCATGGGTGAAATTTTTAGCCTCTAAATAGGTTTTTAAATTTGTTCCTTAGCACGGGTTAGTGCATTAAAAATAAAAATAGTGTAATCATGTGGGTACAGTGATATCGTTCCGATGTTAAACCTAACTGCAAAGTAGGTAGTCGGGGCTGTAAGTAATGCAATTTGCTTAAGTCAGATGTCGCTGCCTGTACGTAATACAGAGAATATTGTAAAGAGGTTCGAAATTTCACTGATGCCGTGAGTCGCCCATTGGCTCAATTGGTAGAGCGCTGGTACGGATAGCCAGAGGTTGCGGGTTCGAATCCCGGCATGGGTGAAATTTTTAGCCTCTAAATAGGTTTTTAAATCCTCCACCAACCCGGACTGGCCCCTGTGGTGGATTATGGCCTAACCTTCCTGCGATGCAGGAAGAGACCCGTGCCCCTGCAGTGGGACATTATACGTTTCATCTAATAAATAATCATGATTAATTCCGTTTAATATAACTATGTTGTAGCATCGCATCGAGAATAGTGTAAAAAGGTTTAAATTTCACTGAAGGTCGAAATTTCACTGATGCCGGTGAGGCGCCCATTAGCTCAGTTGGATAGAGCGCTGGCACGGATAGCTAGAGGTGGCGGGTTCGAATCCCGGCATGGGTGGATTTTTTAGCCTCTAAATAGGTGTTTATAATAATTTATGTCACCTGCCCTTCACCAAAATGAGGGACGATATTTTTTTTCTCCACTACCTTATAGTCTAGTGTAACGTTGAATTATAGTAGTCCATTAAACTTATTGTGAATATACAAATATCATTTATGATTTGGAGTTCCGTACGCGAAATATCAAGATTTACAGTCTATTTATTTATTCTTACTGGTCCAATTTAGTAAACAAGGTTGCGGGTTCGAATCCCGGCATGGGTGAAATTTTTAGCCTCTAAATAGGTTTTTAAATTTGTTCCTTAGCACGGGTTAGTGCATTAAAAATAAAAATAGTGTAATCATGTGGGTACAGTGATATCGTTCCGATGTTAAAACCTAACTGCAAAGTAGGTAGTCGGGGCTGTAAGTAATGCAATTTGCTTAAGTCAGATGTCGCTGCCTGTACGTAATACAGAGAATATTGTAAAGAGGTTCGAAATTTCACTGATGCCGTGAGTCGCCCATTGGCTCAATTGGTAGAGCGCTGGTACGGATAGCCAGAGGTTGCGGGTTCGAATCCCGGCATGGGTGAAATTTTTAGCCTCTAAATAGGTTTTTAAATTTGTTCCTTAGCACGGGTTAGTGCATTAAAAATAAAAATAGTGTAAACAAGATTCTACCCTTAAACTGTGACTTTTTAGTCCAAAACTGCCGTATTTCCATAAATTAAGTAACCTGGAACACTCTTTTAGATAAAACGCTGCCAATTTTATAAACATGGTTCATGATAGTTTATGAATTTGCGAGAAAATGTCTAGTTTGAGGCATCTAATCTCAATTTTAAGTTTAGAATCTTGTTTACTAAATTGGACAAGTTAGAATAAATAGACTGTAAAACGTAAATCTCTCTCTCTCTCTCAACCATTGTTCCTTTTTTCGGCCTAAGCGTCACTTGCTTGCGTCGACTTTCTACATCATATTGTTTGTTTATAAACAACGCAAACTTCGGAGCGTGGTCCAATTAGGTTGTTTGTTAAAGTTCTTGCTCTATTTCTCCCTCGGCAAATTCTCCAATTTGAGGTTGCCTGGAAGAAGTTGCCAATTGTATTTTATCTGCTATTTCTGTAACTATTTTTCCAGTGTACAATAAAGAATATTCATATCTTAGTTCTATACCAAACGGGTCAAATCGCGATTATTTAATAGGTAAAACGTAATTACCTTATTTCCCGACGTTTCGGCAGCGTTACAGTTGTTGAGTCTACCCGAGACCATGGCAACTGTAACGCTGCCGAAACGTCGGGAAATAAGGTAATTACGTTTTACATAATAAATAATCGCAATTTGACCCGTTTAATATTTAACTATGTATGAGTATCGAGAATGATTAAGAAATACTATTCATATCTTATTTTATATTATATTGCACGATATTAAATCAGAAATCATGATTAATTTCACCTTAAAAAATCTACGTTCTGTTTGCTGAGTGTCAATTTATTATGTTAAGCGCTACCGAAAAAGGAGGCGGTCAAACGCCTCTTAGAAAATATCAATAGACCAAGAGGCCAAGTCGATCGGTACTAGCTGGCCCGAATTGAAAACTGCCGCAAAACACCGCCAGAAGTGGAAATCCGTAGTTGAGGCCCTATACTCCCCTAGGAGTTAAATGACCGAAGAAGTGCTGCCGCAGAATACGCAAAAGAACCTCTTTATCCCAAAATATTCTATTCACGTGAATGTGGCATTTTTACAGGTGTCCCAATGGTGTCTGGAGGCATATACCAGCGATGGAATCCCAATGATAATCAAGAAATTGGAGAAGATTTTAACCAAGGAATGTATAACCCGGAACAAAATATACAAAGAGAAGTAAAATACTGTGTAGTTGTAAGACGCACATCTCGCAACTCAGAGGAATATTATTACAAAACTGAAACTTGCGACGACCCTAAAAACTTTATTTGTGAAATGAAAAGTTCAATTTTTACGTAATTATTGACTACTTTACTGTCCTTATCTACTTTTTTTAATTTAATGATATAACGAATAGATTTGCTTTAGGTTACTGTAATAAGGAAAGTTTCATGAAATCAGAAGTAATTATAATGACTTACGGTAGCGCTACCATTGACATGATTTTGAAATGTTTTGTTATAGTGAATAAAATTAATATTTTGTTTTAAGCCTACTTGTAGATGTTTTATTATTGCAAGATTGATATTTTTCTTCTTTCCATTATGTATTTGGTGAACGAGTTCCCAGACCCCGGCACTCCGGTCTGCTTGCGGGTTCCGTAGTTTGATGTTTTGTTTCTTTTCAAAATAAAACTACTGTTGAACCAAAGCGCAGATTTCCCCCTTCGGTAGGATCATCCCTCAAACACACATTCCTAGTTCGTGAATTGTTGTTTTATATTATGAAAGAGACTCATACCCCAGCATTGGGTATATGCAAAGAGTTGATAATATCATCATCATCATCATATTAAACGGGTCTAATTGTGATTAGACCTGTCGCTATTGGGACATGCCGGGATTCGAACCCACGGCATCATAATACATGGTGTCTCATTCAAATCGGTCAGTATGGGAAAGTCTGAAACTATAAGACATACGAAGATCTGTTCTGAGGAACCATGTCATCGATTTTAATAACAAGAAAAACTGCATTCGTACATTTTAAAAAACATCTGTACTCCGTTCGGGAATCGAACCCAATTGTTTTGAAAAAAAAAATCTACACTATTTCTATTTAGATATCGATTGTGTAGGTCTTAAGCAGTAAATGTCTGCAGGAAACATGATGTCTAAAATGAATAAAATACATTGTTTTCCTTATCTACTACGATATTACTTATCTACTACGGAAGTAAGTGATTCAGGAATTAAGTTAATAATGTCTAGTCAATGTAATGAATAAAGTAATAATGTAGATACACATTAGATAAAAAACACAAAAAATCTCTTTTTTGTACCTATCTGGCAATAAACACAATTTTCTTTTAAAAGCAAAAACAGGGAAGTGAATAAAACGTTATTTATATTATATTTATTCCTTTATTTTACGTGCAAGACAACCATAAATTTATTAATTAAATCTAACCTATGTCAGCACAAAAATCAACAAAACTTCTACTATGGGCCAGTTTCTGAATTGAGGATTTCGCTGTCTCTCCAAATTTGTCAGCAAAGAGCGTGACAGAACGTTACAGTACTCCACATCATAAAAGACCCTTCGGGAATCTACGTTCGCGCAGACTAGGAAGAAGTGTAACGAAAGTACCTGAAGCTATAAGTACATTCAACATGATCTTTAACCCATGCGGTTAAGGTGCATAATTGATTGCCGCAGTAGAGCTACCTATTTCGCTCACGCTAATATTGCCAAACTAATAGTCGCCAGCATCGATGACGTTGAATCAACCAATAGCAACAAAGGCGCGCGGCCTGCCATAAAATGAAACTATCTGATTGGTCGACCAGCTTGCCGCACATCCAAAATTTGGTCATCTGCGCAGGTACATCCGCGAGACTTATTTCTTGTGTAGCACTGTACTTAAGTATTTACTTCGCGAAATTCTCGGTTCCGAGACTGGCCCTACGTACATTGAAGTTGCTCAGTCTGTGAGCACAATTTGATCCCATGTCGTCCAGGTTAGAGATGTAAAACACGATTTTTATCCCGATCCACGATCGCTAGCTGAGGCGGCGCGGGGCGCGGGGGGCAGTTTGCCGCCGCCGCGCTGCACGCCGCCACCGCCACGTCGATGCCACTCGCCACGCGCTCACCAAACCTCGTCGAATTAAGATTGTCGCGGCTCCTTATGGAGCCGCGACAATCTTAATCATCGCTTGTAAAATTAAAATTACAAATTAAAGTCATTCAACCTTTTTTAAAAACCTATTTAGAGGCTAAAAATTCCACCCTTGACGGGATTCGAACCCGCGACCTCTGGCTATCCGTGCCAGCGCTCTTTCCAACTGAGCTAATGGGCGACTCACCGGCATCAGTGAAATTTCGAACCTCTTAACAATATTCTCTGTATTACGTACATTCAAGCTATCGAAAAACGTTGTATTCATCATCCGAAGTGAAAAAAAAAACCTTGGAAGAAAACGGACGTTTTTTTTTCTTTTTTTCATACTTTCTTCTCTCCACTCTTAGATCTAAATCTGACTCTGACCGATGGTTTCATACCGTTTTTTTTTTAAGTTTTTTTTCCCTTCAGGATAAACCCGTTTTATCCTTATTTGTAGGCATATTTGTAGGTGTCATAATTGAAAATTACTTTATAACATATTTGCTCGTAAAGTGGTTGTAATTACACCCATTTCAAAATCGTAATGTATCTCATTACGTACTTGTGCGATAATGTAATGTAAAAGGCACGTGTTTTTTTTTTAATAAAGTTTTAAGATACTCCGTCTAAAAATGAACGTTACGATACTTTTAAAAATCTTAGCAAAGAGGTTTTATGTCAAGAAAGTGGTCAATATTTTATGAATAAAATTAACTTTGGGAAATAAAATATAACAAATAAACATTTAATTCTTTAATTTAATTAATTTTGACAATAAATTACAACCATCTTATCTGTAACAAAAACACAAAAATATTAATTTACTTTATTAGTAATACTGGTTATTTTTGTACCTTTGCTAAAAAAAAAAGTTGATGGGCGCGCATCGCTTATTTGTGGACAAGTAAAAATAAATCCGCGCGCATTTTCTTTTCGATGTATTGTTTTTATTTATAGAAGTTTTTATGAGCTACTAATTTGTTTCAATATCAGATTTAATGATTTGATTGAATGAGTTAAGTTAGGTTTCATTACATCTCATTAAATTTCATTTTCATTTCATATCAATAAAAAAAATCTACTAAAGACTTGGCTGTATGGGCATAGTTCCCTTTGATTACTAGAATGAGTGAAGAAAAAAAATCTCTGCTTATATTTTATATTAAGAGAGGTCAATCTAATTTGGACGATGTAAGCAACGCTCTTTCTTAAGTGTTAAACTGGTTTACTGTCAACAATCTTATGTTAAATGCGAAAAAGACAAAATGAACAAAGTTTTCATTGCCCAATGTAAAAAAATAGACACAAGTTTAATTATAGCTGGTGACAGACTAGATCTAGTAGAGGCCACGGTGTTTTTAGGCATTACAATAGACTCGAAACTGCACACATAAAAAATCTAGCGGGTAGGTTAAGCTCAGCCGCATTTGCAGTTAGAAAAGTTAGACAAATTGTTTTTTTTTAATTTGACATTCAACAAATAGAATGTAAATTCTTTACGTTGAAATAAATTGAATTGAATTGAATTGTCAACTATCGCCTTCGGCTGCGCCTCGGCTCGGGTAGACATTTGTCGGAACTCTTTGCAATGACAGCCTTTCCGCACTTGTAATGAAATATACTATTCTCAGTTACGTTCCATATCCAAGATTTTGAACGCAGAGCTAGCTAGGCGAGAGTAAGTAAGGTCTAATATCATTTTCCGTGTTTGTTGTATGATATCTTATAATGCTAAAGTCAAGGTCTACTTTCCTCCACTACAATAAACGAACACAATGCTCGGCTAGTTGAGAGACTTCGATTAATGAATAAAACCTTTTCAGAAAAAAAAAACAAATTTAGAAAAAAAACGAGAGTGCCAGGGTATTTTGTTTTTTCAAACTTTTGAAAAGAAAACATATTGTTTTTCTTTTATTTGCATTTCTAATCCAGGTGCCTAGACTGGACTGGATCAGTTGCTACGTTTACGTACGACAGTGCTTCGGCAAACCCCCTTAGTATCTTAAAACCGTTTACACGAAGGGCGCTAAGTGATTGCTCTGTGCCCTGTCCACAATTATGTGTAGAAAAACTTTGATAAAATACTTTAAAGAGAGCATTATATAAGAGAACTTCTCATTACACAAATAAACTGCTTAAGCAATAAACACGATTCAGTTTTGTAGTAGTAACTCGGGTCATTGCTACTTCTGCATCCTAAAGTCACACAGTGCCTTCCACTTCGACCGTCTTGCTGACTGTTGGGATCCCATTGCTGGTAAGCTCCTCCGGTCATAGGCGCCCCTGTAAAATACAAGAGTACCTGCTATTTAAAGGATTAACGATATGTTTAACAAGTGGAATATTAAATAGATCGTCAGAGAAACATGAATTTCTAAATCTATGTAATGTATATAGAGTGATCTATTCCAGACAAGCTTAGCACGGAGTGGATTGCATGAAGAATATAGCCAGTAGGATATAGATACATGTATATCACACTAATATTATTATTTCAGGTTGGCATAAAATTCGTAATGACTTTGGGAAGATCAATTATGTAAAGTATGAATAATAATGGTCCCACCAGACTGCACTGGTACGCCGTAACGTGACATGAAAAATATCTTTACGTTTAGTTTTAGAATTGACATTTGGGATTTCTGTATACTGTTGTCCTCTTCTCAAGATACAACTCTATTAATTTCCACATATTTCTCCTTATTCCGTTTGCTTTAAATTCTAATATTAACATGATTGATATAAATGTACTCAACATGACAGATACCGCGCGCTCTAGGGTAGGCTTCGGTTTTCGCCGAAAGCACATGACTGTAATACTACTTCCTGCTCTATATAAAACTTTTCTGCACTATTTTGAAAAGTTATGTGTGCTATTAGTTCCGATATTTATATTACACGAATATATCAGATTCTATCCGATAGTAGCCGAGGTATATTCTAAGAGCTAACAAACTGTAAAGCAATAATATCCGTCATGTTGTTTGTTGCGTCGAAAGTTTTACTAATCAACACATTTAAGAATGTTATGTAAAAGTTTCACAGCACCGGTTGCCTGAGTCAGAAACGATCATGAAAGTTACCCATGTAAGGCGCGTTCAGTGCATGGATGACTAACGCTAGTTGCATTTTTTCGACCGGTTCCGTGCTTTGCAAGGCACGTTGAGCACGTTAGCAGTTGCAGCTGTCATCGACAGATGGCAGTCAGTAAGCCAAGTCAATGCCTCTGACTTGTCGGATCGGTCGAAAAAAAGCCACTAGCGTTAGTCATAGACGGTTACTCATCTATGCACTGAACGTGCCCTATATTGGTTAAGGGCAGCTTAAACATTTCTGACGGTAAGACCAGCCACTAGTCTTGCAAGCATCCACCAATCCGGCCCCTGTGGAGTATGGCCTACCTCTTCCTCAGGGAAGAGACCCGCGCCGCTAGGGACATAATGGGTTGATGATGATAATATAAAATCTTACCTTTAATAGTAAAAAGCTCGCCACCTACTACAGGTTGGTATATACCGAGGAAAAAATTCTTGCACTCCTTGAAGTTGCTAAATCTATTGTTGTAGTTATTATTATGAGCATTACTATCGTCATTGACTGAAATATATTTTTGAACAACTTCGTTGTACTCTTCAACATTTTCAGGAAAAAACAGCGTAGCACCTTCCATGTAGCATTGCCTGAAGGCTTCGTTCCAAGTCTTGAGTTGTTTGTTCAATTTGTAACATTTCTTTGTGACTCCATTATACGTGTATCCTAAAAACATTGACATTTACATACTGGAACATGCATTGCTTCTGGCCCCACACTAGGATACCCTGTGTCGTGGGTACCAGAAATAGCGACATCACAAACAGGTAAACATCCAACACCTGGGTTTTTTTTGTCCCCAGCCGGGGATCGAACCCGGGACCTCTCGCATGGTAGGCAGATGCGCTACCGCTGTGCCACAGACGTCGCAAAAAGAACAAAATCTGAGATTATTATAAAACCTGACTGTTTAAAATATTTGCTTTACTTTTGTAATCCCTCTCGGTTGCACATTACTGTGATTGTAAAATAACAATATTAACAGCCGCACCCAATAGTCACTTGTCCTGGTCCAAAACTATGATCCACTGTGCTATGGTAACCAGAACAATAATTTTGACAAATTAAAGGCGTTCATTGGCGTCACCGACTAAATAATTAAAAACTTATTTTTATTCATATGTATGCCGATAGGATGTAAATCTGACGTCCTAGTCCAAGGTTATAGGGCTCTAAAACGTTTATCCAAATCGATCTGTTTTAGAGCAGACTAAACGCCAACAAGCTACAAAAAATAAATTTTACATACAACGAGTAATAATAAGTTGAATAAACTAATCCAAATTCTATAGCAACAGAAACGTCTAAAATGTAGCATTACAAGAAAAGCAACAGGTATACCAGTAATTGTTTATCATCTCTTAATTGCGAACTCGGCATAGGATTTTACAACTAATTTTATAGTACTTCTATACTTTATTGCACACAAAAGACACAAAAAAGAAATACAGTTTAAGAAATTACTTCTAAGGGCCGCTTGCGCAGTTCCCTTAAATCTACATTTAGTACAATTTTGATAGTTTTTTGTATTGAGAATCCAGTTTAAATTGTTTTAAAACTAGATTTACGGGCTTGTGCAAGTGGCTCTTAAATCCTTAAACTTCTTCTAGTTTCTTCTTCTTCGGCTTCTATTGACTGACTTTTACCTACACATCAACTCCAAAAATAGGAGACGTGGATTCCCGCTAGAGTCCACTGATCCTTATTCGTCCAGATAGCTTCTGTCTGGGTATATTTCCGTGTTTGTGATGTGATACTAAGATTCTCTGTGTTACGGTAATGAGGCTACTCATTACCTTAGCAAAAGATATCCTAGTATGATAGTGTAGTGCAAAAGTTATAATTATTATAAAACAACACAGCGACAAAAAAAACTTGTCAGTAAAATGTTACCTTGGATAAGAAATAAATTATGTCATATTTAATTAATCTGGGTATTTTACCGAGTATCTAAATATAAATTTATACAATTTATATTTAGACATTTATAGAAATTATTAAATTTATATTTAGAAAATATAGTAATTTGTAAAAATTGCCGTCTTCTTTTACAATTCGCATTAGATAGTGTTTTATCGGAACTTTACCTGCGTCGACAGTGGGACAGATTGATTTCACAGTTTTCTTGCAAATGAAACCCATGTTATTGTTTTGTGTTTGGACCGTTGAATCCCTCGAATTTTCAACATCAATTGCCGAGGCACATCCTTCGATTTTGTATTCTCCAGTATTAATGTCCAGCAACACACAACGCTTTCCTTTTGTTCCTAGATCTTTTGTCAAGATAGGAAACGGCGTGGATGAACCTGGATTTTTAGAAAAGGTTAAGTATAGTTACAATCACCATTTATGTAAAAAAAACGAAAAAATATATGTTGTATTGATGGAAGAATCGCTCGTAGCACCAGCTACCTGAGTGATCTTAAACGATCACGACGGTTAGCAACATAGGGCGCGTTCAGTGCATGGATGGGTGACCGTCTATGACTAACGCTAGTTGCATTTTTCCGACCGGTTCCGTGCTTCGCAAAGCACGTTAAACAGTTGGTACCGGCTGCCGTCGATAGATAGTCTTTAACCAAGTCAGAGGCCTTAGGGTGACTTGAAAACTTCTGACAGTAAGACCAGTAAACTTGTCTTCTAAGCCTCCACCGATCCAGATTTAGCCCCCGTGTTGGAGTATGGCCTATACCTTCCTCAAAAAAGAGACCTCTGCCCATAGCTGGGACATAATGGGTTGATGATGATGATGATGGAAACTATTTTGGTTTTGCTATAAATAGTGATGAAAACGAATGTAAAAACAAAAAAATTGCTCCAAAGAAATGAAATGTAAGGGACGGTTCTGTAACCCGTTTTTCAGAAAATGGCGGACGAACGGTTACAGCGATTCTACAGGGTGTCTATTTTTTTCTCTATGAACTGTCCTTACTTAGATGAAAGGAGCCTCCACGAACGATGTACTCACTGAGGTAGTACGTTTGGTGTACCCTGGGCAACAATCAGTGAGTCCCTTACGCTGTTTTGCAAATTCTTTCACCACAATGACTTGCCAACGACACGCTAAGAAGAATTTTACTTAGATTTAGGAATTCATTAAAATGTGAAAATTACTATGCTTAATTCCGCCAAAAATCCCACAATCACCATGCGGTTAGTTAAAGCACAGCCCTCCATCCCACTTTTTCAAGTAGAAAAAGCTTCTGTTTGAAAAAGTGGGAGGGAGGGCGGTGCATTAACTAACCGCATGGCGCTTGTGGGATTTTTGGCGAAATTCAGCAAAGTAATTTTCACATTTTAATGCTATTATGGATTTTAAATCCAAAATTTGCAATCTGTCAGTTACACAAAAATAACCATTTTAATATCTGCAAAGTGCCACCCACCGTCAACGGTGATAAATTCTCCAATACGGAACTCGTCGTGAATGCCGACGAAAATGTCCGTGCCATTATAACTGGTCGCTGCCCCCGTAAGGTTGGTGACCACATCGAACTCCCCGGGCACGGATGGGTAAAAGATGGTAGCCCCTTCGCTGCTGCATCTCATAAAAGCCTCCAGCCACGAATTCACTACCGCGTTCCAATGGAACTTGTAAAATGCATCAAACTCGTGAAAGTAGTGGTAGTCGTTACGGTAGAATATGCGGGCTACGGCTGAACCTGAAAAAAAAATTTGTCTTAGTTATTTTTTTGATATTGTTAAAGCTCTGTTTTATTGGAAATCATTTAAGTAGAAGACGTGTAAACAAGGAACTATGCAGTTACTGTTAGTTTCTTTAAAATTTGACGATTTTCTGGTCTCCTCTTTAGCTCTACACTCATCACTACAACATAATCAGCCGGTGTCTGTGCACTGCTGGACATCAGCCTCTCCCAAGATATGCCACTAAGCCCGAGCTTCGATTCTTCTCTTCCATTCACTGCCCATTGCTTTGCGAATGTCGTCGCTGCACAGGACGTTCTACGCTACGTTTGCCGATAGGCGGTCTCCACTCTCAAACCAGTCTATCCCAGCAATTACTGGCAGATATGATCCGGCCACTGCCACGTCGGTTTGCTAATGCATTGAGCATCTCTGTGAACATATTATCATGATACATAGAAATGAAAGAAACAATCAAACATAAAGCATGTTCAAACGCAAAAGACAATTTCATAAAGTCTAAGTTTAGGTGTAACATTAAGTTGCTTGCCCGCAGTATGAGACGAGCAACCGACGACGCGAGCTCCGTCTCTGAGTGCTTAGTGCGAGTTTTTTAACTACTCGATCGCGTTAACGCAAACTCATATTTCTATGGCATCGAGGAAGCGCCACCTAGCGACAAGTATGGAAATTAAAATTGCTGAGTGCGAGTTGTAATGGTTTACGTTGAGAAGTGAACACGTTTACCAGCCAAAACACGAATAAAAGCGAGTGCGAGTTGTACTGGGACAGCGTTTTGCCAGTTCGAACGGTTAACTTACTCATACTCACTACTCAATGCTCGATTAACGCGGTAGTAAAGTTATTCGATTGGATCTGACAAACTCGCACTAAGCACTCAGCTCACCATGATTAAGCTCTGTGAATCGGAGCGAAACCTGGTCGGACTCTTCCGATATAACAACACATTATTTTTCTTCTTTAGCTATCTCCCGCTCTCTGTTTTATTGTTCAGAATCTTTCTTAGGCTGGCTGGAAAGAATTTCTTTTGAAAAAGTCCGCCTTTGTTCATCAACACTTACCTGTTATTTAAGTTATTTTTCTGTTCTTAATTTTTGTGCAATAAAGCGTAACAAAACCCGTAAGTAGATCCGGACTAAAAGTCTACAATGTAACATTAAGGATCATATTGCATTAATTTACTCAGAATCGTAACGTAGTCTCTTGGTAATCAACATGAAACGCAGGGATACAAACAGGTTAACAAAGCTATAAAATATTTAAAACAGTTAAACCGTTTTATAAGTAATTTGTTAGATTGTTAAAGGATTTTCACTCTTCTGTTTTTTTATGTTGGGTTAAATCTGCTAATTGGACTAATTAGAAACAAAAAAAATTAGAAGAAATCACAAATTATATCTCAGTTTAACGATATGATTTGCGAAATCAAAATACAAGAAAATGTTTACGCCCACTAGTGAACGCGTGCGTGTACTAGCTGCCATAGTTACTAAGTGCAATTTTGTTCTATACAACTACTTTAATGCTTGCTAAAAGCAAAATGAAAAAAGGTAACATATTATGTAATTTACTTACAATATTGATTGAAATGGAATGCCTAGAGAAAAATGAGTAGGCAATCGCAGGATGAACCCTGCTGCTTTGAATAAAACATTAATAAAAAAACAACAAAAAGTGGCATAAATCAACCTTAATTAGCTTAAACACCTATTTGCAAGAATAAAACAAAAAAAGCACACATGCAAACACCCTAACGCCTACGCTCCGCCAACTTCACCCGATATAAACCCTTTTAGGTCTCCACTGCTGGGGCACGAGTCTCTTCCACCACGGGGGCCAAGTCCGGGTTGGCGGAGGTTTGTAAAACAATGGCGGGCCTTACTGTCTGAAGTTATCAAGCCGCCAATAAGGCCTCTGACATGGCTTTACCGCTATTACATGACAACCGACACCAATAGCTTAACGTGCCTTGCGAAGCACAGAAGCGCTCGGAAAAAATGCCACTAGTGGTAGTCCCGGACGGTCACCTATCCAGCACCTGACCGCGCCTACGTTGCTTAGCTTAAGTGATTGATTCCGATCACTCGGTTCGACTAGGCCACGAACGTTTTATCAACTTCCCCACCATCCGCAAAAAGCGCAAACGATGTTTTTTCCAATAAATGAAAAACCGGCCAAGTGCGAGTCAGAATCGCGCACCGAGGGTTCCGTACAAACCTGTATTATAGACCTGAGTATTTGGTATGAATTTCAATTTAATACCTCTACGCGTTTATGAGGAAATGGGTAGTAAGTTTAAAATTATTAAAAAAATATATATTATGTGATGTAACTAAAAATTTATGGTTTTCGTAATTTTTCCTTTATCTATGCTATAAGACGTTGCTTCGTACCAAATTTCAAGATTCTGAGTTTACGGGAAGCACCCTGTAGGTTTTGATTCCCTTGCAAGTGTCGAAAATTTGCGGCATAAACGGCTGTATCTTTTGATTGCGTTTGCTTAGAAGTTTGATTTTTTCACAGCTTCAAGGGACAGTAGACCTGAGTAATTGATATAAATTTCAGCTTCATACCTCCACGCGTTCCTGAGAAAAAGGGTCTTGACAGACGGACGGACGGACAGACGGACAACAAAGTGATCCTATAAGGGTTCCGTTTTTTCCTTTTGAGGTACGGAACCCTAAAAATTGATAAAACAAAATTAAATGTCACTTGTGGTACAAAAGTTGGCGTAAATGGCAAATGGCGTAAACGTTTTTTGGGAATTAAACATTCTAAAAATAACGCGTATAATAATATTTGTTACTGACTTACCCATCAATATACACAGAATTAGTGGTCGAAGCATTTTGCCCAAGGAGTCGCGGACGAAGCTTGAAGCCAACTGAGACTAAAATTAAATACTGATCGTCAGAGAACCGACCATTTATACAATACAACGACATCGACCGTATCAACTTTGATAAGCATAACAGACCAGGTGTTCCATTAACAAAAACATTCTATACTAGCTAAACCTGTGACAGGGTTCACTAACGGGGTTATTTATTTGCCAAGAAACATCAACATTTACATTCTATACTAGATACACCTGTGACAGCGTTCACCAACGAGGTTATTTGCCAAAAATCGTCAACAAATACATTTTATACTAGCTAAACCTTTGACATGGTTCACTAACGGGGTTATTTATTTATGTTCCAATATACGTCAACAAATACATTCTATACTCGATACACCTATGTCAGGGTTCACCAACGGGGTTATTTATTTATTTGCCAAAAAACTTCAACAAATACATTTTATGACAGGGTTCACTAACTTCTCTTGTTCAGTCATTGGTTAGCTAGAATAAAATACTAATTTGTATTAAGCCTGCAATCTTTACTTAGTGCAATAAAGAATTTTAATTATAATATTTATCGCCACACACACACGTTTAATAATAATAAAACATTTATTTAAAGCATAAGAAATTGGAAACAAAAAAGGATAGATAAGGCAAAGGATAAGCATATAATTAAAAATAATAAGAAAGAATGAAAGAGAGAGAGAGAGAGAGAGAGAGAGAGAGAGAGAGAGAGAGAGAGAGAGAGAGAGAGAGAGAGAGAGAGAGAGAAAGAAAGAAAGAAAGAAAGAAAGAAAGAAAGAAAGAAAGAAAGAAAGAAAGAAAGAAAGAAAGAAAGAAAGAAAGAAAGAAAGAAAGAAAGAAAGAAAGAAAGAAAGAAAGAAAGAAAGAAAGAAAGAAAGAAAGAAAGAAAGAAAGAAAGAAAGAAAGAAAGAAAGAAAGAAAGAAAGAAAGAAAGAAAGAAAGAAAGAAAGAAAGAAAGAAAGAAAGAAAGAAAGAAAGAAAGAAAGAAAGAAAGAAAGAAAGAAAGAAAGAAAGAAAGAAAGAAAGAAAGAAAGAAAGAAAGAAAGAAAGAAAGAAAGAAAGAAAGAAAGAAAGAAAGGGGAAATTTAGCACAAACGGCATCCCTGGTTGCGGAGAGCTTATCTGGAACTTAATTTGAACATTGGCTTAGTATAATAATAGCAGTAAGGAAAAATAACAAAGGTATAAATTTACTTCACAATGTACATACTAACACAAATTGGATGTGTTGTATCTAAAATAAATATAAAGAACAGTAATAAGAATGCGATATCGGAACATAAATATGGTAATTAATCATGTGTTTAACTTGGTATGTTGGTGTATTGTGTGGTCCTTCAATCGGATTGTCTTGTTTTTAACAAACTATGCAGTAAGAATATTATCTTATCTTGTGTGACCCCAGAAATTATTGAACTAACTTACAGTCCATTTATGCTTACTCGTTCAATTTAGTAAACAATATTCTAACCTCAAAATTGAAGTGTGATGCCAAAACTACATAAGTTCTTGCAATGAACTATGCTTATAAAATTGGCTGCATGTTATCTAATGTAGCGTACCGGGTTGCTTAATTTTTGGGAATAGGGCAGTTTTCGGCAAAAAAAGTAATATTTTACTTATCATTTTAGTAACAACCAGACTCATTTTTTAAAACCGACGTTCCTCAAAACACTCGATAAATGCCAATTAAAGCCTACATTCCTATCATTCTGATTTATTATTGTATGATAATTAGTTCAGGCAATTTCAATTTCACACAATTTCGCTGAGGTATTTGAACTCAGACACTCAGGTTCCCCTACGATGTTTTCCTTTACGGTTGGCGTGTGGTATTCCTACTACAATTTAACAATGTAGGTAATATAAGATAATAATATTCTTTATTGTACACTACTGTATTCTTTATTGTATTTACTGGAAAAACAACAAATACAAAATAATTACAAATATACATAGTAGGTACAATTGGCGGCCTTATTGCTAAAAGCAATTTCTTTCAGACAACCTTATGATGGAAAATGGCTGAAGGAGATTAGAAAGACTAAAATGTACCTGCATAGGTTAGAAAACAAACATGTTTAATAAGTACATGCTTGCTCTGGGAATCGAACCTGTTTGTCTCGCTTCCGAATCGTAATTGGTAGCTAAGCTCATACTCCCTCTCTGAGAGAAGGCCCATGCCCTGCAGCGGTACGTTAATATGCGACAAAAAATAGTTCTCTCTAGACAAACATACCTTGCGCTTCTTTTATATATACAGAATGTGTTTAAGTTGAGAAATCTACCGTGTCTATGGTCAGGAGTTTACCAGTGTTACGGTGAAATTGCCGAATAAGGCCTTTATGATTTAACCCGGAAATACCTAGTTTTTAACTATCTGCTATGGCTACAGACTCTGCTTCATCTGCTGCCAGCAATAATAAAGCACAAGATAACTAAAATTTTAGAGGCAACTGCTGCGGGCTGACGCGGTGAGAAAAGCTGACACGGCTGGCGTGCTCTCGCGCATGTGAGCCGTTTCATATGGTCGAAATAGCTTGCTGTTACCTCAATAAAACAGACAGTGCCGCGCTCTGAAACGCTTTTTTGACATCTGGCGCTAACTGAAATTCAGCGCTGAGGGCTCAAAACGTTAGCACACCGCTGACTTAACTGCTGCTTTATCTAATGTCTGTCTCCTGTCTTTTTGTTGTTATATTGCTGGAACCCGGTCTATAATGTGTAGGTATATCTCGTGCATCACAAATATACAGAAAATTTTCATTATATATCGCTGCTATAGACTTAACACGTTGGCGCGCAGTACTACCTCGTGTTTTTATTGCGCCATGAGTCATGACACTACTTTTTCCCATACATTGCCTATAGGCGTACTGTCATATCATGTCATGTAATTACGTTCTTACCTTCGAAAAAACAATGCACGAGACAACAGGAACAAGCGCGCGGCGTCCTGCCGGTTGACACTACTCGACTGATTGTATGCACGGACGACGCTCACAGGCGTAGTGTGCGTGCGGGGTAGCACACAAAAATGTCAATGTGTGCGTAGGCGCATCAGATATGATCGAAAATTTTGACCCTTTGTTATGCCAGTACAGTGATGAAATTTGCTTGAGCTGTGACAGTACTTTCTACCTTGCCTTTTAACTGTATGGGAAAATGTACGCTTCACGGCATACTGACATAAAAATGGATTAAATATGAACGCGCACAGGCGTACTGTCATTTTCTTCACTTCCGTTTCTACGCCCATTGGCGTACCGCCCGCCAAAGTGTTAAGGAACAATATTCTTCTTCTGTCACCTAGATTTGTGTAAAAAGCATCACCTTCTCCCCTTGCAATTACGTCGTAAGAACGCCGATATTCTTTTTTTATTGAAAATTGCTAATGGAGACATCGATTGTCCCGATCTTTTGACCCAATTACATATTCATGTACCATATAAACTCTTGCGACGGAAAACAGCATTACACATCCCACATGCATGTACTAACTACAGAAAGAACACTTATCTCCTGCGTACAGGCAGATTTTTCAATATAATGTCTGATAAGTATGAAATAGATTTTTGTTTAATACTAGGTAGACATTCTGAGGCGAGGCGTGTACATAATCAGTTGTTTTTGATGCGTAGTTTTTTTTAAAGTGGGTGGAGCTTGGTTAGATCAATCTATTTTATAAATTGATTAATTACTGCTTTCTTGTTTGTATTTCTATTTTTAGTGTAATTTCCTAAATACGTTAATGGTGCTATCACCTGTGAACAGTCTGCGTTCAAGCTAATCTAAAACTAATTGTGAAGACTTCTAATTGGCTGAGTATCTCCTATTTATCTATGTATTTTAAACCAGTAATAGCTGCAAGTCATCCTAGAGAATTAAAAAAAAATGTTTTTCCTTTGCGTGTGTGAGCCTTGTTGAAAAATAAATGTATATCTGTTCTATTCAATGTTAATGTTACTACGCGCAGGCATAGATCACGACATCTTCAATTCGTTCTTCGTAGCAAGTGAATCCAGAATTAAGTTTATAATAAAGAAACATAAAACGTTTTAATTAAAAGAAAAAGAAAATTGACTGCACAGATTGCGCGTCGGTTATTATAAAAGACGTAAATCAGTGCGAGGGTAACGACAAGAAGGTTTGACATTAATTATGTTTATTTGAATACATACATACTTCGACCTAATAATGTATTAGCAAAGGTGAAGATAAAAAAACCGGCGTGTTTGCATGCAACGGCTAATGAACGTTGATAATGCAAAGGTGTCATGATCGTGGCAGTCCCTGATCTCTGCCTGCCCCTCTGGGATACAAGCGTGAGGTTATGCTATATTATGGCTACATACTTACATAATTTGTTTCAAACATCATTTCGAAACACTTTTACCTCTGAGGTAAGTCTGAGGTGAGAGTGCTTTGAGTTAGGTCATAGGTAAAAATACTTACGAAATGGTTTTTACGAGTATCCATTTGTCCTGTTTCAATCTTTAACGGCAACTTGAATGTAGGTATAACTTTACTCGTAACATATAATGTCACGTTCAACAAATTTCTTATCTTCTTGTTGACGGTTAGTGTATGAATGGACCATTGTTATATAATGGAGTACTTGCAGAAAAAAATATTTAGATTTCACTGGAGGTGCCGCGGCAATGGATAAATATCGCAGTAAAGATTTTTGTGTACAACTCATACTTTCAGAAACCAGAGTTTGCCACTTGCCACGAGTCTTAAAAACCGCTTCAGTAATTAATTCATTCATCCATTCCTTCCGTCCGTCCATCCCTCCGTCCGTCCGTCAGTCCGTCCGTAACACCGTCGTCTGTCCGTCCGTCCGACTATACGTCCATCCGTCCGTTCGTCATTTCATCCGTCCCACCCTTCACCCATCCATTCATCGTGCGTACGTCCGTCCATCCCACCGTCCGTCCGTACCACCGTTCCATCCGTACAACCTTCCATCCGTCAGTCCGCCTGTCCGTCCATCTTCCCGTCCGTCCGTCCTTCTGTCCGTGCTACCGACCGTCCGCCTGTATGTCGGTCCGTCTGTCCCTCCATCCATCCAACCCTCAATCCGTCCGTCCGTTCATCCGTCAGTAAGTCGGTCCGTCCGTCCGTTCGCTCCTAAATTCATTCAAACCAAAAAAAAAAGATAAAAACGAAACAATCGTGAACAGAATATGTGAGCACACAAAAGAGATCTGTAAGGATCGTGAGAAGAGGCAGACCCTACTCTCTGTCTACCCCTCTTGGATAAAGGCGTGAGTTTATATTATGTTTAGAACATTCCAGACATGAATGTTGCAAAGTCAGTAATGTTCGTACATACTATCGTTAAGAAAGCGTGTTCAATGCTTATTAATTAACAAACCGCTGAAAATTACAAAAACTAAACAGCCTTCAGCTCAATAACAGTAAAAAGAAATCGGAAATTGCCCCCATAGATTCCCATCGTCTCTATTAAAGGCCACTTAACTGGTAATAGAGTGCAAAAAGCGTTGTTACTGTCCTAAGAACCGATTCAATGCGTTGTGCTTAGCAGCCTCTGCAAACTGGCGATTTTCGGCGCCGAATCGCGCGACTTAAGGCGCTTTGGGATGCGCCACCAGAGTAACAAAAATTGTGACTTGTTTTAAGTTAGCGTAGTTTGTCGTTTTTATGTTTTTTTTTTTTCAAAAGTCAACATAATCAATCATAACCACTATGACCACTATTTTGAAAACATGTAGTCTAGAAACCTATTTAGAGGCAAAAAATTCCACCCATGCCGGGATTCGAACCCGCGACCTCTGGCTATCCGTGCCAGCGCTCTTGCCAACCGAGCTGCCTGTACGTAATACAGAGAATAGTGTAAAGAGGTTCGACATTTCACTGATGTCGGTCAGTCGCCCATTTGCTCAGTTGGAAAGAGCGCTGGCACGGATAGCCAGAGGTCGCGGGTTCGAATCCCGGCATGGGTGAAATTTTTAGCCTCTAAATAGGTTTTTAAATTTGTTCCTTAGCACGGGTTAGTGCATTAAAAATTAAAATAGTATAATCATGTGGGTACAGTGATATCGTTCCGATGTTTGAAACCTAACTGCAAAGTAGGTAGTCGGGGCTGTAAGTAATGCAATTTGCTTAAGTCAGATGTCGCTGCCTGTACGTAATACAGAGAATAGTGTAAAGAGGTTCGAAATTTCACTGATGCCGTGAGTCGCCCATTGGCTCAATTGGTAGAGCGCTGGCACGGATAGCCAGAGGTTGCGGGTTCGAATCCCGGCATGGGTGAAATTTTTAGCCTCTAAATAGGTTTTTTTAAATAAATCCCAATCAATCCTTATCCCAACTGAATTATCAATTCCGATACAAACGTAGTTTGCTTTTTAACGAGATGCAATCAATGAAACTTTCACAATACGTTTAGAGGACACTAATCGAAGTTTGGTCGTGCTTAGTAATGAAAATAAACTTATCAAAAATAAACTATAGCGCTTGCACGCTTCACAAGGCACGATAAGCCGTTACTGCCGGCTGTCATGTAATGGCAGTCCTTAAGCCACTTCAGAGGCCTTATGGGCGGCTTGATGCCTTCTGACAGTAAGGCCCGCCACTGTCTTACAATCATCCACCAACCCGAACTTGGCCCCCATAGTGGAGTATGACCTAACCTTCCTGCGATGCAGGAAGAGACCCGTGCCCCAGCAATGGGCACACACAGGGGTTGATATCGAAATGTAAAGTAGTCCTGCGTTAGATATATTAACGTACTACAGAGTAATTAGTTTACTTAAAAACTGCGTGGTTTAAGAAACGCAAAATTCCTGAAACACTGGTATACGGTTGTCTTTTTATTTCAGGTATATAGTACAAAGTAAGCATTAAATCAGACAGAGATAATACAAAGCAGCAAAATGATTTTGCTATTCTAGTGCAGCCTGTATTCGTTCCACTGCAGGGCGCCAGCCTTCTCTCAGGCCGGTATTACAGAACGATGCTCAAGCACAGATTGATCTCAGATCGCCCAATCATTACTTGAGCACTGAATCGATGCTCAAGCACTCCCTTTATTTTCAAACAGTTCTTGAGTAGAGATCAGCCAATCACTGCTTAAGTAGAGATTCAGAACTGAAATCAGGTTGTCTATGATCAAAGTTTGTTTTCTATGACAACAAAAATACAAGTGTAGATTTTTATTCCGTTTTACGCATGGTACAAAGACGTGACGATGAAACTTAGTAAGTTATGTCAAATATACAGAGGAAACTAAAATAATGTTTATGTATTCGTAAATAAAATGTTCAAAGTTACTGTATTTAGTTATTAATTTGTAATGAACCATATATTTAAAGGAAGCAAAACGTTCACGCTTCTTGTTTATTTATTCGCTTTGAGTTCAGAACGGAACGTAACAAATGTCGATAAAATAATCCTCTGGACGTCTGTCTATTTATTTATGTTTACTAAATTACGAATATCTATACATAGTCGGTGTGGTTTAATTTGAACATTAATCGCTGTTTTGAAACGAGATGTGAAAAAATGAGAGCAAGGAACTTCACCATAGTGGAAAGAATCCTCCTTGTGGAACATAAAAAGTCAACTTCACTGCAGTGGAGAGGGTCCTCCTCGTAGAAGACAAAAACTCAACTTCATCGTGGTGGAGAGGAACCTGCTCGTTGGACATAAAACTTCAACTTCATCGCAGCGGAGAGGAACCTGCTTGTTGAACATAAAACTTCAACTTCGTTGCAGTAGAGAGGAATCTGCTCATTGAACATAAAACTCCAACTTCACTGCAGTGAAGAGGAACCTGCTCGTTGAACATAAAACTTCAACTTCACTGCAGTGAAGAGGAACCTGCTTGTTGAACAT
>OW203737.1:12500-17500 GCA_934045075.1 Yponomeuta sedellus | reverse complement strand
TGACACGAAAACACCGGAGTTACCAAGGAATTAGGATGAAGTATTTTGAGGGATTTAGAGTGATGTTAATTTAGGTACCGTTGAAATTTTTCAGATTTTTTATGATGTGTGAAAGGTGCGATTGAAAGGTAAAGAGCGTCTCTTGTTTGTCAGTGATTTTAAGTAGATCAAAGGGATCTATATTGTGAGTTGATGCAGCGATTGTGTGGGACAGCCTGGTTGTTCCGAATCGTGGACAGGACTTAATAAGATGGGACATGGATTGTATGGTGATACCGTCGCAGGGGCAGAGACTGTCAGGCACTATTCCGAACCGGTGTAGGTACTCTTTGTGATAGCCGTGGCCAGTGAGAAGTTGAGTGACTGCGAAACAGGGTTTTACTATTGTTATAAAGTCTAGGAGATTCTCCCAGGTGGGGAGGAGGTTTTTGGTATATTTGCAGTGGGCGGGTTCGGAATAGTATGCGCGCGTCGCCTGCTCTGAGGTGACTCTATTGTGGTATCTAATGGTGCTGATAGGAACGCACTCGTAGTCCGGCGTCCTGTGGAGCAACGCCGCCGATTTTGCCGCTGCGTCAGCTTCTTCGTTCCCGGGGATGCCTATATGAGCTTTTATCCACAGGAAGTCAATGGCACGGTCGCGTTCTCCCAGGCGGTGGAGAATGTGTCGTATATTTACAACATGTGGATTGTGGGAATTGAGGTTGGCTAGTTCAGTAAGTCCCGACAGGCTGTCCGATAGAATGACTGCACTTTTTGTGTTCTGATGCTCAAACCACTCGCAAGCCTTGCGGATGGCGAGTAGCTCGGCCTGGAACACAGAGCAGCAGTCGTGAAGTTTAAGTTTCTTTCTCAAAAACTTGTCCCCATTGGGCTTGTATACCACAAAGGCAGCTCCAACTCCGGCGTCGTGCCTGCTGCCGTCTGTGTAAATTTGCCACGAATCGTCTAATTTAAGCTGGTTGAATTCGCTGACTGAGGAAACCTCGTCGAATTTAATGGCGCGTCTGAGGGAGGGATGTAAGAGCGTGGATGGGAGTGCGGGGCGTTCGAGCGGAGTGTCACTGGGGAGGAAAGAGGTGATGCCCTGTAATTTAGAGTTTTCAATATCTGCGATTTCTTTAATTTTTATATTCAGGGGTGTCAATTGTGATAGCGCTATAGATGCCGGCCTGCTTACTGTGCGAAAACCTTGAATTATTTTAATCGCAAATAGACGCTGTAGGCTGAGGAAGCGGTCGTTTACCTGCTTGTATCGTAAAGCACCGGACCATACACCGGCTGCATAGCATATAATAGGTTCAATGACCTGAAGGTAAATTATTTTTATGTTTTCGGGGTGAACGCCCCAAGTTGGACGTATAAAAGTGGCTAGTTTGTTAAACAGTTTTTTGGCTTTATTAATTATGTATTCTGTGTGATGTATAAATGTGAGTTTACAGTCTATAATGACCCCAAGGTATTTAATTATGTTAGAAAATTTTATTATTTTATCGTTAATGGTGATTTTACATTTTCGGGATTTTGCCGTGAAGCCTATGATTTGAGTTTTATCGGGACCGAATTCAAGCTTAACGCTCTCTCCCCAGCGCACAATTTTATCGAGACTACAGTTGGTAGAGTACTCGAGTTCGTGGGTATCTCGAGAGTGTGATATAAGGAGGACGTCGTCGGCGTATGCCTGTAGGTGACAGTTGTTTGGGAGGTTAATGAACAAAAGCTCTTCCAGTATCAGGTTCCATAGCGCCGGGCCGCATACGGAACCCTGTACGCAGCCTTTTGTCATGGTTTTTCCGGCTTTGCAGTCTCCAAGTATGATGTTAACTGTACGCTCCCTGACATAGCTGCGTAGGATTTGGTAGATGTTTTTGGGACAGTCTATTCTGTGAAGTTGGCCGAATATCGCAGGCCACCATGCGTTATCAAACGCGGATTTTATGTCCAGTGAGACTGCGATGACATGTTCTTTATTGTTTTTTGCCATGTTGATAATGTTAAGTGCGTTATTTATAGCTGTAACTGTGGAAATTTGCTGTTGAAAACCGAACTGTTTTTTGGATGAGTGATTGGATGAGTTAGTGTGGAAAATGAGTCGGTTGATGATGAGTTTTTCGAGAGTTTTACCGAAAACGTTGATGAGACCGATAGGTCTAAAGGCGGAGGCCTCATCATAACTGTTTTTATTTGGCTTGGGAATGATCTTGGCGTAAGCAATCTTCCAGGAGGCAGGGAAGTACTCTAACTCTAAGCAGTGGTTCATAAGATTAGTGACAATTTCGGGGAAGTTGACGGCAAAATTAAAGCAGATATCTGACGTGAGGTGGTCGGGGCCAGGTGCCTTCTTGTGGTTCATTGATCTAAGGCATTCTAATATTTCAGTGGTGGTAAATGGTGGCTCCTGTTGTGTGTTAGGTGTGGTCAGCATTTTTTGTCGTGTTATGTGTTGATGTGAGTTGATGTCAGGTGTGTCGTCGGGAAAGAATTTGTTGATAAGGGCGTTGGCAGTGTCTGAGCTATTTGTTGTATGTGAGCCGTCGTCTAGCCTAAGTGTAGCGGGAGCGCGTGTAATGGGGCGTGTTTTCATTATTCTGTTAGTCACTGACCAGACGTCCTCCTTTTTCTGCTTGTTGCAAAATTCCCTGAATGTTTCAGTAGACGCTTCGCAGAACGCCTGAGAGTAATCTTGTTTGAGCTGTGATTTTTCCATGAGTAGATCGTGCAGAGGGAGATTGCGTTTAATCGCCTTGTGTAGTTTGTGGTGGTTGTTTATGACCTTACGCTTTATTTCGGCAAGACGTTCGTTCCACCATGGGGCGCGTTTCGGAGGTCCCGACGCCCTGGGCAGGATTTTGTCACAAGTTTTTTGGATTGCCGAAGTAAGATCCACGACGTATCTGTCAAGCTCGCTCTCATCCATTCTACTGATATTGTCACTAAGAGGCATACGGTTTTTGACTTCCTGGGTGAAAGACTCGGCCACTTGGTCCCATTTAACAAATAGTGTGTTATATCGGAAAGTAGATAATTTTAGGTTTTTGGATAGACGATTATTACCGAAGGATAAACTGAAAGTGATGGCATTGTGATCTGACGACGGGCAAATGGCCAGGTCGACAGCCCAGTCGGATATGTTGAGACACGGGGCGTCGCTTTTTAGAGTTAAGTCAACTACAGAGCTGCGAGGAGTGTCGTTGGTGATGGCTTCAAAGGTTGGTGTATCTCCTTGGTTGCAAACGAGAAGGTTATGTGTGACGATTACGTCTACGACTTGATTACCTCTGCGGTTGTCCTGGGACGAACCCCAGGAGCTGTGCCAGCCATTAAAATCCCCGCAAATAATGTGCGCCGTGTTGGAGGTATCGTGTAAAAGAAGATCTAGTCGTTGTATGGTATTGTGTTCGTCTGTTCGAGGTGGCACATATATAGAAGTTAAATAAAAATGTTTGCCATTAGTGTCTGAGACTTGGATGGTGCAGATGTTAGAATCTGAGGACTTAGAGATACCTAGCGTGCTAAAGACATTGTTTTTGGTCAGAATTACGGCTTGAACGGGACGGTTGGATGAGAATTGATGCGTGGTATAGCAGGCGACGTGCTTAAAATTAAGATTTGCACCTGTATAGGGTTCGCTTACAAAAGCTATGTCACATTGGTTGTTGGCGAGGTAAGTTTCCAAGTCATGTAGTGCGCTTCTGCCATGGCCTAAATTGATCTGTAAACACTTATACTTGGTGTTATTACCACGGTGTTGGTCGTATGAAGTGCTAGACGTCATATTCGATGCGGCTGCGGCTAACCTAGGCGCAACCGGGTGGGACTTGTGTGGTTTACTCCCCGTAGTCCGTTCGTGAACGGACAGAATTGTTCATAATGATGAACCGGGGGCACGTAACAGACGTGGCGCTGTGGGCAGTATCTTTGCCGGAGATGTTACGCTGTTTGTGGTGGGTAGTGCAGTTATGGCAGGTGAGTTTGCTTGCATCATCCTTAACCGGGCAGTCCTTGAAGGCGTGCTGGTCGGATGAGCAGTGAGAGCATCTGGAGGAAGTTTCTTTGCACCATTTCTTGGTGTGCCCAAACTGTAGGCACCGGTAGCATTGAAGTACGGGGATGTAGTTCTCGACGTGGATCCTCTGGTGGTCCACATTGAGCTTTCCAGCGTCAATAATGGACCGCCACAGGGCAGGGCTGGTAATGAAGGCGGCATTATACAGCTTGGGGTTTCTATTCCCGCGCTTAAATTTGAGCTGGAGGTCGTCAGGATTATTGTCTTTGACGCAGTCGTTCTGGCTTCGAAGGATTGTTGTGAGCGTCTCCGGTGTTATGTCCTCAGGTACGCCTTTGACTAGGATCATTGGTTGGAGCTTTCGGGATGGCTCAGCTTCGATGACCGATGATGGCCGAATCTTGTCTAGGGTAACCTGCAGATGCTCAGACTTCTTAAATTCCACTCTCAGTTTGTTCTTCGATACGGGCTTTACGTTCTCAGGTGCGAAGTTTGTGTCACGGAACGAAATGTTTTTTTGCCACGCAGAGAGAGTCTCCGAGGTGCTGTTGGAGTTCTTAGCTGTGACAATGATGGCGGGCTTGTATGGAGGCGGACGGAGCTGGACCGTCGAGACAGAGGGGGATGAGGCAATCTTAGCGTAAGTGGGCTGGATTACCGGGGTAGGAGGCGGTGGGTGTAAGTGAGTGATCGGGGCCGGCAACTTGATCGCCCTAATCTCTTCCCTAATGCACTCTCGGATTGCCTTTAGTCCCTCAGCGTCGGAATGTGCAGCAGATGTAAGGGGCACAAGTGTAATGACCCGCTCAATCTTGTCTACGCTGGCAAGGATTTCGGACTTTATGTCCCTCTTGAGGTTCCCCGAGCGGCCAATTGCCGCTCGGATGACCTCAAGATGGGCAATAATCTCCGCACCTGGGTCCCGGTTCGAAGACTCCAGCGCAGGGGTCAATACGGCGGGTGACGTGAGTGGAGAAGGGTCCAGGCTTTCATA
>OW203737.1:0-7500 GCA_934045075.1 Yponomeuta sedellus | reverse complement strand
GGTTAGGTTAGGTTAGGTTAGGTTAGGTTAGGTTAGGTTAGGTTAGGTTAGGTTAGGTTAGGTTAGGTTAGGTTAGGTTAGGTTAGGTTAGGTTAGGTTAGGTTAGGTTAGGTTAGGTTAGGTTAGGTTAGGTTAGGTTAGGTTAGGTTAGGTTAGGTTAGGTTAGGTTAGGTTAGGTTAGGTTAGGTTAGGTTAGGTTAGGTTAGGTTAGGTTAGGTTAGGTTAGGTTAGGTTAGGTTAGGTTAGGTTAGGTTAGGTTAGGTTAGGTTAGGTTAGGTTAGGTTAGGTTAGGTTAGGTTAGGTTAGGTTAGGTTAGGTTAGGTTAGGTTAGGTTAGGTTAGGTTAGGTTAGGTTAGGTTAGGTTAGGTTAGGTTAGGTTAGGTTAGGTTAGGTTAGGTTAGGTTAGGTTAGGTTAGGTTAGGTTAGGTTAGGTTAGGTTAGGTTAGGTTAGGTTAGGTTAGGTTAGGTTAGGTTAGGTTAGGTTAGGTTAGGTTAGGTTAGGTTAGGTTAGGTTAGGTTAGGTTAGGTTAGGTTAGGTTAGGTTAGGTTAGGTTAGGTTAGGTTAGGTTAGGTTAGGTTAGGTTAGGTTAGGTTAGGTTAGGTTAGGTTAGGTTAGGTTAGGTTAGGTTAGGTTAGGTTAGGTTAGGTTAGGTTAGGTTAGGTTAGGTTAGGTTAGGTTAGGTTAGGTTAGGTTAGGTTAGGTTAGGTTAGGTTAGGTTAGGTTAGGTTAGGTTAGGTTAGGTTAGGTTAGGTTAGGTTAGGTTAGGTTAGGTTAGGTTAGGTTAGGTTAGGTTAGGTTAGGTTAGGTTAGGTTAGGTTAGGTTAGGTTAGGTTAGGTTAGGTTAGGTTAGGTTAGGTTAGGTTAGGTTAGGTTAGGTTAGGTTAGGTTAGGTTAGGTTAGGTTAGGTTAGGTTAGGTTAGGTTAGGTTAGGTTAGGTTAGGTTAGGTTAGGTTAGGTTAGGTTAGGTTAGGTTAGGTTAGGTTAGGTTAGGTTAGGTTAGGTTAGGTTAGGTTAGGTTAGGTTAGGTTAGGTTAGGTTAGGTTAGGTTAGGTTAGGTTAGGTTAGGTTAGGTTAGGTTAGGTTAGGTTAGGTTAGGTTAGGTTAGGTTAGGTTAGGTTAGGTTAGGTTAGGTTAGGTTAGGTTAGGTTAGGTTAGGTTAGGTTAGGTTAGGTTAGGTTAGGTTAGGTTAGGTTAGGTTAGGTTAGGTTAGGTTAGGTTAGGTTAGGTTAGGTTAGGTTAGGTTAGGTTAGGTTAGGTTAGGTTAGGTTAGGTTAGGTTAGGTTAGGTTAGGTTAGGTTAGGTTAGGTTAGGTTAGGTTAGGTTAGGTTAGGTTAGGTTAGGTTAGGTTAGGTTAGGTTAGGTTAGGTTAGGTTAGGTTAGGTTAGGTTAGGTTAGGTTAGGTTAGGTTAGGTTAGGTTAGGTTAGGTTAGGTTAGGTTAGGTTAGGTTAGGTTAGGTTAGGTTAGGTTAGGTTAGGTTAGGTTAGGTTAGGTTAGGTTAGGTTAGGTTAGGTTAGGTTAGGTTAGGTTAGGTTAGGTTAGGTTAGGTTAGGTTAGGTTAGGTTAGGTTAGGTTAGGTTAGGTTAGGTTAGGTTAGGTTAGGTTAGGTTAGGTTAGGTTAGGTTAGGTTAGGTTAGGTTAGGTTAGGTTAGGTTAGGTTAGGTTAGGTTAGGTTAGGTTAGGTTAGGTTAGGTTAGGTTAGGTTAGGTTAGGTTAGGTTAGGTTAGGTTAGGTTAGGTTAGGTTAGGTTAGGTTAGGTTAGGTTAGGTTAGGTTAGGTTAGGTTAGGTTAGGTTAGGTTAGGTTAGGTTAGGTTAGGTTAGGTTAGGTTAGGTTAGGTTAGGTTAGGTTAGGTTAGGTTAGGTTAGGTTAGGTTAGGTTAGGTTAGGTTAGGTTAGGTTAGGTTAGGTTAGGTTAGGTTAGGTTAGGTTAGGTTAGGTTAGGTTAGGTTAGGTTAGGTTAGGTTAGGTTAGGTTAGGTTAGGTTAGGTTAGGTTAGGTTAGGTTAGGTTAGGTTAGGTTAGGTTAGGTTAGGTTAGGTTAGGTTAGGTTAGGTTAGGTTAGGTTAGGTTAGGTTAGGTTAGGTTAGGTTAGGTTAGGTTAGGTTAGGTTAGGTTAGGTTAGGTTAGGTTAGGTTAGGTTAGGTTAGGTTAGGTTAGGTTAGGTTAGGTTAGGTTAGGTTAGGTTAGGTTAGGTTAGGTTAGGTTAGGTTAGGTTAGGTTAGGTTAGGTTAGGTTAGGTTAGGTTAGGTTAGGTTAGGTTAGGTTAGGTTAGGTTAGGTTAGGTTAGGTTAGGTTAGGTTAGGTTAGGTTAGGTTAGGTTAGGTTAGGTTAGGTTAGGTTAGGTTAGGTTAGGTTAGGTTAGGTTAGGTTAGGTTAGGTTAGGTTAGGTTAGGTTAGGTTAGGTTAGGTTAGGTTAGGTTAGGTTAGGTTAGGTTAGGTTAGGTTAGGTTAGGTTAGGTTAGGTTAGGTTAGGTTAGGTTAGGTTAGGTTAGGTTAGGTTAGGTTAGGTTAGGTTAGGTTAGGTTAGGTTAGGTTAGGTTAGGTTAGGTTAGGTTAGGTTAGGTTAGGTTAGGTTAGGTTAGGTTAGGTTAGGTTAGGTTAGGTTAGGTTAGGTTAGGTTAGGTTAGGTTAGGTTAGGTTAGGTTAGGTTAGGTTAGGTTAGGTTAGGTTAGGTTAGGTTAGGTTAGGTTAGGTTAGGTTAGGTTAGGTTAGGTTAGGTTAGGTTAGGTTAGGTTAGGTTAGGTTAGGTTAGGTTAGGTTAGGTTAGGTTAGGTTAGGTTAGGTTAGGTTAGGTTAGGTTAGGTTAGGTTAGGTTAGGTTAGGTTAGGTTAGGTTAGGTTAGGTTAGGTTAGGTTAGGTTAGGTTAGGTTAGGTTAGGTTAGGTTAGGTTAGGTTAGGTTAGGTTAGGTTAGGTTAGGTTAGGTTAGGTTAGGTTAGGTTAGGTTAGGTTAGGTTAGGTTAGGTTAGGTTAGGTTAGGTTAGGTTAGGTTAGGTTAGGTTAGGTTAGGTTAGGTTAGGTTAGGTTAGGTTAGGTTAGGTTAGGTTAGGTTAGGTTAGGTTAGGTTAGGTTAGGTTAGGTTAGGTTAGGTTAGGTTAGGTTAGGTTAGGTTAGGTTAGGTTAGGTTAGGTTAGGTTAGGTTAGGTTAGGTTAGGTTAGGTTAGGTTAGGTTAGGTTAGGTTAGGTTAGGTTAGGTTAGGTTAGGTTAGGTTAGGTTAGGTTAGGTTAGGTTAGGTTAGGTTAGGTTAGGTTAGGTTAGGTTAGGTTAGGTTAGGTTAGGTTAGGTTAGGTTAGGTTAGGTTAGGTTAGGTTAGGTTAGGTTAGGTTAGGTTAGGTTAGGTTAGGTTAGGTTAGGTTAGGTTAGGTTAGGTTAGGTTAGGTTAGGTTAGGTTAGGTTAGGTTAGGTTAGGTTAGGTTAGGTTAGGTTAGGTTAGGTTAGGTTAGGTTAGGTTAGGTTAGGTTAGGTTAGGTTAGGTTAGGTTAGGTTAGGTTAGGTTAGGTTAGGTTAGGTTAGGTTAGGTTAGGTTAGGTTAGGTTAGGTTAGGTTAGGTTAGGTTAGGTTAGGTTAGGTTAGGTTAGGTTAGGTTAGGTTAGGTTAGGTTAGGTTAGGTTAGGTTAGGTTAGGTTAGGTTAGGTTAGGTTAGGTTAGGTTAGGTTAGGTTAGGTTAGGTTAGGTTAGGTTAGGTTAGGTTAGGTTAGGTTAGGTTAGGTTAGGTTAGGTTAGGTTAGGTTAGGTTAGGTTAGGTTAGGTTAGGTTAGGTTAGGTTAGGTTAGGTTAGGTTAGGTTAGGTTAGGTTAGGTTAGGTTAGGTTAGGTTAGGTTAGGTTAGGTTAGGTTAGGTTAGGTTAGGTTAGGTTAGGTTAGGTTAGGTTAGGTTAGGTTAGGTTAGGTTAGGTTAGGTTAGGTTAGGTTAGGTTAGGTTAGGTTAGGTTAGGTTAGGTTAGGTTAGGTTAGGTTAGGTTAGGTTAGGTTAGGTTAGGTTAGGTTAGGTTAGGTTAGGTTAGGTTAGGTTAGGTTAGGTTAGGTTAGGTTAGGTTAGGTTAGGTTAGGTTAGGTTAGGTTAGGTTAGGTTAGGTTAGGTTAGGTTAGGTTAGGTTAGGTTAGGTTAGGTTAGGTTAGGTTAGGTTAGGTTAGGTTAGGTTAGGTTAGGTTAGGTTAGGTTAGGTTAGGTTAGGTTAGGTTAGGTTAGGTTAGGTTAGGTTAGGTTAGGTTAGGTTAGGTTAGGTTAGGTTAGGTTAGGTTAGGTTAGGTTAGGTTAGGTTAGGTTAGGTTAGGTTAGGTTAGGTTAGGTTAGGTTAGGTTAGGTTAGGTTAGGTTAGGTTAGGTTAGGTTAGGTTAGGTTAGGTTAGGTTAGGTTAGGTTAGGTTAGGTTAGGTTAGGTTAGGTTAGGTTAGGTTAGGTTAGGTTAGGTTAGGTTAGGTTAGGTTAGGTTAGGTTAGGTTAGGTTAGGTTAGGTTAGGTTAGGTTAGGTTAGGTTAGGTTAGGTTAGGTTAGGTTAGGTTAGGTTAGGTTAGGTTAGGTTAGGTTAGGTTAGGTTAGGTTAGGTTAGGTTAGGTTAGGTTAGGTTAGGTTAGGTTAGGTTAGGTTAGGTTAGGTTAGGTTAGGTTAGGTTAGGTTAGGTTAGGTTAGGTTAGGTTAGGTTAGGTTAGGTTAGGTTAGGTTAGGTTAGGTTAGGTTAGGTTAGGTTAGGTTAGGTTAGGTTAGGTTAGGTTAGGTTAGGTTAGGTTAGGTTAGGTTAGGTTAGGTTAGGTTAGGTTAGGTTAGGTTAGGTTAGGTTAGGTTAGGTTAGGTTAGGTTAGGTTAGGTTAGGTTAGGTTAGGTTAGGTTAGGTTAGGTTAGGTTAGGTTAGGTTAGGTTAGGTTAGGTTAGGTTAGGTTAGGTTAGGTTAGGTTAGGTTAGGTTAGGTTAGGTTAGGTTAGGTTAGGTTAGGTTAGGTTAGGTTAGGTTAGGTTAGGTTAGGTTAGGTTAGGTTAGGTTAGGTTAGGTTAGGTTAGGTTAGGTTAGGTTAGGTTAGGTTAGGTTAGGTTAGGTTAGGTTAGGTTAGGTTAGGTTAGGTTAGGTTAGGTTAGGTTAGGTTAGGTTAGGTTAGGTTAGGTTAGGTTAGGTTAGGTTAGGTTAGGTTAGGTTAGGTTAGGTTAGGTTAGGTTAGGTTAGGTTAGGTTAGGTTAGGTTAGGTTAGGTTAGGTTAGGTTAGGTTAGGTTAGGTTAGGTTAGGTTAGGTTAGGTTAGGTTAGGTTAGGTTAGGTTAGGTTAGGTTAGGTTAGGTTAGGTTAGGTTAGGTTAGGTTAGGTTAGGTTAGGTTAGGTTAGGTTAGGTTAGGTTAGGTTAGGTTAGGTTAGGTTAGGTTAGGTTAGGTTAGGTTAGGTTAGGTTAGGTTAGGTTAGGTTAGGTTAGGTTAGGTTAGGTTAGGTTAGGTTAGGTTAGGTTAGGTTAGGTTAGGTTAGGTTAGGTTAGGTTAGGTTAGGTTAGGTTAGGTTAGGTTAGGTTAGGTTAGGTTAGGTTAGGTTAGGTTAGGTTAGGTTAGGTTAGGTTAGGTTAGGTTAGGTTAGGTTAGGTTAGGTTAGGTTAGGTTAGGTTAGGTTAGGTTAGGTTAGGTTAGGTTAGGTTAGGTTAGGTTAGGTTAGGTTAGGTTAGGTTAGGTTAGGTTAGGTTAGGTTAGGTTAGGTTAGGTTAGGTTAGGTTAGGTTAGGTTAGGTTAGGTTAGGTTAGGTTAGGTTAGGTTAGGTTAGGTTAGGTTAGGTTAGGTTAGGTTAGGTTAGGTTAGGTTAGGTTAGGTTAGGTTAGGTTAGGTTAGGTTAGGTTAGGTTAGGTTAGGTTAGGTTAGGTTAGGTTAGGTTAGGTTAGGTTAGGTTAGGTTAGGTTAGGTTAGGTTAGGTTAGGTTAGGTTAGGTTAGGTTAGGTTAGGTTAGGTTAGGTTAGGTTAGGTTAGGTTAGGTTAGGTTAGGTTAGGTTAGGTTAGGTTAGGTTAGGTTAGGTTAGGTTAGGTTAGGTTAGGTTAGGTTAGGTTAGGTTAGGTTAGGTTAGGTTAGGTTAGGTTAGGTTAGGTTAGGTTAGGTTAGGTTAGGTTAGGTTAGGTTAGGTTAGGTTAGGTTAGGTTAGGTTAGGTTAGGTTAGGTTAGGTTAGGTTAGGTTAGGTTAGGTTAGGTTAGGTTAGGTTAGGTTAGGTTAGGTTAGGTTAGGTTAGGTTAGGTTAGGTTAGGTTAGGTTAGGTTAGGTTAGGTTAGGTTAGGTTAGGTTAGGTTAGGTTAGGTTAGGTTAGGTTAGGTTAGGTTAGGTTAGGTTAGGTTAGGTTAGGTTAGGTTAGGTTAGGTTAGGTTAGGTTAGGTTAGGTTAGGTTAGGTTAGGTTAGGTTAGGTTAGGTTAGGTTAGGTTAGGTTAGGTTAGGTTAGGTTAGGTTAGGTTAGGTTAGGTTAGGTTAGGTTAGGTTAGGTTAGGTTAGGTTAGGTTAGGTTAGGTTAGGTTAGGTTAGGTTAGGTTAGGTTAGGTTAGGTTAGGTTAGGTTAGGTTAGGTTAGGTTAGGTTAGGTTAGGTTAGGTTAGGTTAGGTTAGGTTAGGTTAGGTTAGGTTAGGTTAGGTTAGGTTAGGTTAGGTTAGGTTAGGTTAGGTTAGGTTAGGTTAGGTTAGGTTAGGTTAGGTTAGGTTAGGTTAGGTTCGGTTAGGTTAGGTTAGGTTAGGTTAGGTTAGGTTAGGTTAGGTTAGGTTAGGTTAGGTTAGGTTAGGTTAGGTTAGGTTAGGTTAGGTTAGGTTAGGTTAGGTTAGGTTAGGTTAGGTTAGGTTAGGTTAGGTTAGGTTAGGTTAGGTTAGGTTAGGTTAGGTTAGGTTAGGTTAGGTTAGGTTAGGTTAGGTTAGGTTAGGTTAGGTTAGGTTAGGTTAGGTTAGGTTAGGTTAGGTTAGGTTAGGTTAGGTTAGGTTAGGTTAGGTTAGGTTAGGTTAGGTTAGGTTAGGTTAGGTTAGGTTAGGTTAGGTTAGGTTAGGTTAGGTTAGGTTAGGTTAGGTTAGGTTAGGTTAGGTTAGGTTAGGTTAGGTTAGGTTAGGTTAGGTTAGGTTAGGTTAGGTTAGGTTAGGTTAGGTTAGGTTAGGTTAGGTTAGGTTAGGTTAGGTTAGGTTAGGTTAGGTTAGGTTAGGTTAGGTTAGGTTAGGTTAGGTTAGGTTAGGTTAGGTTAGGTTAGGTTAGGTTAGGTTAGGTTAGGTTAGGTTAGGTTAGGTTAGGTTAGGTTAGGTTAGGTTAGGTTAGGTTAGGTTAGGTTAGGTTAGGTTAGGTTAGGTTAGGTTAGGTTAGGTTAGGTTAGGTTAGGTTAGGTTAGGTTAGGTTAGGTTAGGTTAGGTTAGGTTAGGTTAGGTTAGGTTAGGTTAGGTTAGGTTAGGTTAGGTTAGGTTAGGTTAGGTTAGGTTAGGTTAGGTTAGGTTAGGTTAGGTTAGGTTAGGTTAGGTTAGGTTAGGTTAGGTTAGGTTAGGTTAGGTTAGGTTAGGTTAGGTTAGGTTAGGTTAGGTTAGGTTAGGTTA
>CAKOGX010000002.1:0-51000 GCA_934045075.1 Yponomeuta sedellus | reverse complement strand
AAGTATACTTTCATTAATGGAAATCTATTTCCTACTAACGTGTCACTTTAGTTAACGCGAATGCGAATATGATAGGTGGCTGGCAGGGATTGTCAACCTTTAGCTGTTGACGCAGGAGTTATAAATTTGATACGAAGTATACACGGTGTAAGAAAAAATATGTTGTCAAAAAGTACAGTTTTATTTATAAAAGTTGGTTCCTTTGAACATTCCTTAAAGGTATTCCGGTAATAAAGCATTTTCCATGTTATTATTTTTTTAAGACTTGATGTTAAAGTATTTTAAGAAATCATGATTTTGTAAATACGACCGACAGCATTTTGTCTTTTTTTAATTGAAACTTGAAGATATTATTCTCATCCCATTATACGTAACTGAACCTATGCAGATAGTTTTATATTTTTTCAACAGTTTTCTAACATCAGTTCTCGTTCATTTTCTATCTAAATTTATCTGTAACATACAGTAAAATAAATACAGTAAATTTTACATAACCCATAAATAAAGAATTTAGAGGGGTCATAATATTTTAATGTATCACCTACATAAGAGATAACCAAAGGTTGACTATACTAGCTATACTCTAGTCTAAGATCCACACGGAAAAAACTCGTTGCATCAAAATATTTAGCTGTAGGTATCATTAATACCTAATGTTTGACTTTCACATAATATTGTGGAGTCTACCAAATGCTTTATAAAGAATACCTAGATAAGTATTATTTATCCTGAAATACATTTATATAGTAATTTCATTGATATCATACGATGTTTTCTATGGATAAGCTAGAGGAATTAATTATAATTTCCTATTTAGCTCATCATCCGATTTCTGGTAACTGGAAATAACAGTTTATTTTCTTCTGCTATAGTGAAATATTCACCCAATTCGAACATTATCTGATTAAGATCAAGAAAATCTAAAGTAAATTGCAACATGTGTATCTAGGACTATTTACTCCTACCTAGGTATGAAACCTACGAATTTGCTACGTTAACGTTATTGGATCCGTTGCAAGCTTCTGATTGCGAAACATCTTACCTACAATAATCGATATATTGGTCACATTATGTTGCAATGGCAACCAGCCACATTAACTTGAGCTATTAAATAGTGCTGACATTATGAGAATAACATATAGGCTTGACCTTGCTACCGGTCAAGATGATTTGGTTAAGTACCTACTTTTGAAGGCAAAGCAAAAATTTTGGGTGTTCGATACTAAAAAGTAATATGTATTACTTTTATCAACAATCACCTATATTCATACACCTATAAATAAAGGCGATTTTCGCATTTACTTCATTACAGTACTTGTAATAAAAAAACAACATACACATTTAGGATATAAACCTATAACACCCTGATTTATCTAAAATTCTCATCACTTCCGATAACGTGATAACGCTGTTCAGTACAGTCTCCGTGTGGTGTAATTATCTACGACTTCCTCGCTACCAGTCACTCCATCGGTATCAAAATGTTAGTAAGTATATTTATTTACATCCTAATTTTTTTTTTTTACGTGTTCCACTGACTAAACCGTATTAGTCCCTATATGAAAACTATGTCCCGAACTATGTCTAAAAAATATGTTCCAGTCACTACATTTATCTAGTATAGTAATTACAATACGGTGTATAAATCGTTTAGGTTAAATGTATAAGACTGGTATAAAACTATGTTATTATTATTTCAGGTCTGACTCCGAGTTTGAATTCTCTGGTGTACCTATTGCTGTGCAGTCGAGTAAGAAGCAAAAGACTCCAACCAGCTCCAAACGCAAAGCATCGAGCTACGTTGAGGAGACAGTTAGGTAAGAATACAATACATCTATAGTTTATTATAAATGATTGTACACTTTACACATCGTTTCAAATGACGATTCCCTCGATGTAATCAAGCTGTTGATGAAAATCTTGGAACATTGAAAGAGATAACAACTGTTTATTTGTTTGTTTCATAACTAAAAGTTGTTTATTCGTCTTAATAATTCAAACCATAGGTTTGACCCTTAAACCTTATTTTCTATAGCCTAAAGCCGGGGCCGCTGCACCATGTTACGCGTGTTACAAAAAACGTAACACTTAAATATAATAAAAGTGGGACATGGTATAACACGTTAGGTACTTGTTATATAACGTTACGTTACGTAACACGTAAAGTGTTAATACCACTCCCCATTTTTGTTTTAATAACGTGTTACATTTTTTGTAACACGCGTAACATGGCGCAGCGGACCCGGCTTAACATTGATCGTTACGGTAAATGTTTACATCCAGGGAAAAGTTTACTGGAATAGAATTAGTCTCGTTATATTATTCGTTGTTACGTTGTCGCGTCATTTGACTCTAGCACACCGCTGAGTCATTGAATCGTTGATTACATTGCAGGCATGTACTCGTAAAGGTTAACATGCTGTCGACTGTTTACTTTGCATCTTACTAGTCGTGGGTTCGATACCCGCTTCGCGTAGTATTTTTGTTTTCCATGTAAGATATGCTTATTAAGAATCACTTGGGATATTTGCTTATTAAGAATGACATATATGGGATAGATCAAAAGTAGATATGTACCCTTCATATTAAACTATCATCCACTTCATACTCGTTCAATGTATGTGTATCTCCTATAGATAGCCTACCCAATCGGAATATAGGTATAAGTTTATGAAGGTACTTATGTTTTAAAATATATTGTTCACTTTTACAGGTCTGCAAGCACCTTAAAGAAAAAGACGGTGGGAGATCTTTTCGGGATTTTGCGAGACGCAGAGAAGGTCGCTAAAGCGACTCCCGAGCAGCACCAACTGGGGTCGAGTCTAGTGACGCGGGTCGCCAATGGTCACGTTCGTCGGACAGCAACGACGGAAGGAGAATTCTATATAGAATTGAAGGTCTACAACACTACCGATGCTGCAAGTACCAACGTTCAAGAGAGGTGGAAAAAAGCGTTGATGGTAATAAAATTGCAGACTGATACGGACACACCGCACTGGGACGTATTACAGAAATTTATTAAACAAGTTTATTCACTGTATGATAATAGTGAGGCGAGTTTTTTTAGATTTTAGGCGAGACTGATCCGACTGACCCTTACTACTACGCGCAAAATATTTTGAGTGGGTTCGATAGTGATGTCGAAGAAATACGAAACCCGGCTCCATCAGACGTGGGGAAGCGGAAAAGTAAGACTTCAAGGAAACGGGTTGCAAAGGACTCCACGTCTACATCATATGTGGTTAGCAAGGCGGCAAGAAGAGGAAATCGGTTGATAAAAATAGAAGTATTCGACTTAAATGAGTGTAAGGACACAAACAGTGAAAGTGCGGTGTTAAGTGCCCAATATGTTGTGATAGATCCTGTAGACGAAATAATGGACATGGTGGAAAACGTAGTTAAGAACATTTCTAAAAATATGTGCAATAGTTATTAATTTCGTTTTAAATTAAAAATTAATTAAATAAAACATGTTTTCTTTTTTAAATACATTTACATTTATTTCTTACTTTCAATAAAAAAGTTACATAAATACTTGCTTATTCTAAATAAATTCTATAACATTATTTTCATAAAACCATTTCTTGACACATAGTACATTTTTCAACGCACATTGTTTGTGGTGAGAAAAACACGTAAAATTGCATACACTATATTTATCATGCAGGTATTTTATATTAGGACATTGATTTTCCTCGATATTAATAACACAACAATCACCACAAAGTTTATTTACCCACATGATTTTTTCTAAACCTTTTACAAAAATTTTCTTATTCCTCAATAAACTATAAATTAACCTATGAAATTCGCGGTAGTCAATAAAACCTTCACGCCAATAAATTCCTCTATTCTTTTCCAACCAAACAACTTGCTTTTTTTCGCTATCTGATAAAGTAGAAAATGGATAAGGAGGTTTTACCAAGTAGACCATAGTAAATTCTTTAGTAGCGAGAGCAAACTCTTTAATAATAAAATTATTTTTATAATCTCTAAATCCTTGTAAATCTACAAAAATATGTTCAGAATTCATGTTATTTTTTTAACGATGTTAGAAAGTGTTTTATATTCGATTACACAATCGTTTAGTATGAGGCAGTAAGCAGAAGTTTGATCTGGTATTTCTAAATCACTCTCTATTTCTACTCTAACATCAATGGGACCTGTCTTCAGGGTCTCATTTTGCCTGCAGCAATCTATTACAAATAATGGTGCTTTATCTTTGAAATCCTTCAGATTTAACAACGGCTCACACCGACGTCCATAGTAAGACTGTTGGAATCTAGCGTACTGCTCATATAATATCATATACCTTTCTTCAGTAAACTTAATATTGAGACTTTCATATGGAAAGTAAGTTGAATTTAAAAAAACCTTGACATCACGTACATAACAATGATCAAAGTGAGACATGTCTTTCATACCTAAACTTTTCCGATTAGTTTGTAAACCAATAATCACATAACGTGGTTTCTCTAATTGAGATGTGGTTTTTATAGACCAAGTATGTTTTGTAGTCTGTGGTAAAAGAGGGTATTCATAGAGATCCCAATTCCTAAATGCTAAACTGATAGGTCTATCTTTCTCCAAACATCTCAGCAAGTTAACTCTTTCACGATCAGATACTTTTATATGCGGTACTCTCCATACAATTTTGTTAATGGTTATGTCATCTAACACTTCATTAGTGGTTAATTTAATAGAATTAAGGTTTGTATTACTACGCAAAAGAACCAGCTCATGTTTACAGTTCATTATTATTTTATTATAATCTTCAGCGAAACCTAAAACTTTATTCAATGGGATACAGGCGGAAAAATTACCAGTAGTATTTTTTATTCCATCAATGTCCCACCCCCATAGCCGTGACATTTTTGATTCATTTTCATTCATCGAGAGCAATGATTTAATAGTAGTTGTGATCCCAGCATTTTTTATCCTATCAATTTCTACGCCATTTAGTTCATATCGAATGTCTTGGAAAAGAAAAAGCGCTGCATTATTCACCAACTCAATATTACTCACTCTCTCTTTTTTATCGCCATTTGGACGGTGCACTGTGATAGAACCTTCGATGTATAGTGTACTCTGTGACGGTAAGACGTATAAGTCTTGTTGATTGATGGGAATGCGTATTTCATCGTTTTTGTTAAAACTATTAATGTAGGGCTTATACGAATGGATTTGGTAGCTTTCAATGCTGTTGTCGTAGGCGAAAGAATCCAAGATATTTAAGATATTCATTTTATGACTTTTAAGTATCTGAGAAATTGTTTATTTTCCTTAGTCAGTTTTTTCTTTTTAGCAGGTGGTTTCTGTTGCGGTGGATGTGTTGTACTGAGATCTTTGGTTTCGGGTACCAATGTTTTATTTATGAAATCTATCATTTTCGTCTTAGGTGTAAATATAACTGTAGTTCTTCTTGTCGTAGATTTATAAGGTTGTTATTTGCATCCAAAATCCTTATATTAATCTCGCTAACTGTATTTTGATTTACTGGGAAATATATCAAATTTTTTGGGATTTCTATAATCCTGTACCCTGGCGGTACATTAGGTGCAAATTCGTAAATTATATGGCTAGGCTTCCCATTTATGTACGATCCGCTCACGATATCACATTCTATTCGAACGATGGTTGTTGGTAGAATGTTTACAGGGAAGAGAGACTCATGTAATATATTAGCTTTAAGAGTCTGATTTCCAAAACCCAATATCCTTCCGATTGAACCGGATTTCTCAAAATGAATATCTTTTGAACAAATTATTTTTGTGCTCAAAGTGTTATTGTTACATATCAAATTAAACGTACAGTCTACTAAATTTGTTTTTAAAAAGTCATTTATATCTAATAGCTCGTATGATCCTTCGGGTATTTCAATCATTTCGTTGTCGCCATAATGAAATTTGTTGTTGTAGCATTCTATGTTAGGAATCGAATTAAACGTCGAAAAAAAGATCAGCCCACATTCATATTCACCATCAAGCTGCAGAGCCGGCGAATAAAATGTTGACAAAGCTGGTTTACAACCGGTTATTGATAGCGTGAATGACATCGTAATAATGGTGAGAATAGTTTATGATTTCTTAATATAAATGTTTCAACCAGAATGTTTTTAAAAATTTTATGCATAAATGACCGCAATTATAGGTGTTGTTTTGTTGATAGTTCATATAACTATAATAAACGTTAGTGTTTTTTGTTAAGTACTTGATTAATTCTACAGGTGGTTTTAAACCATAACTATCAAAGTACACGCTGTAATTATTTATCTTAATGTAGGCTACCCAGTGAGTTCCCGGATTTATTGAATTATCTAGATTCAGGATAGCGCACTCGATGTTATTTGATTTGCTTGGTAAAGTGTCTCTCATATAGACACCTCGAAAGTATGGGATGTCCCGAGTATAATATATTAAATCTATATTACTCAGTGCTCGTCTGGGTAACCTTTTAACTAGTTTTTTGAAGAATGTACGCACAATCCCTTACCTGTCTTGTATGGTTTGATGTATAAACCTTTGCCTAAGGAGATCGATTCCATCATTTTATTGTGACGCACGGATTCAGAAAGATTTTTTTGGGCTGACTTGTAATCATTAACTGCTTTTGCTATTCCACCAATACCTCCAGCTAAAGAACCCAATGCTGATAGACCAGCAAAAATAGGAATGAGTGGAAGTATTCCTCCAGTTTTAGGGATGGGAATAATTCTTGGCAGCTTCATATTATTTTTCTTATGAAATATTTTTTTTGCTGCTAAGTATGCAAACTGAATAGCATCTTGAATATTTTTAGGTTTCTTTTTTTTCAGATGCGATTTTAATTTAGCCATAGAAGTTTTGAATGATTTAATTCCAGCACCCGATTTAATTTTTGCTTTCATTACTTTATTCACCAACCATGATGCAACTTTTTCACCTCTGCTAGCATCTTCTGATTTTAATCGTTGCTTTACCATCTTTCTTAGCTCTAAGTCAGCCTTATGCCGATCTTCTAAACTTGAATACTTTGAATAAGCTATGTCGTGCAGCATACAAGCGCTGTCCAAAGGGTTTATGCCTTTATCGCCTCTTTGCAAACGTTCTTGTAATCGAGTACCTGGACCGCAGTAGTTGTAGCCTGGTAAGTGTAACTCTATTGGTAAATTATTGATTAAAGTATTGAGAAGTCCTTTCCCTTTCATAACTAACGATGTAATGAAAAATAAGTTAACTAATCTGTAGTAATATACTTCAATGCTTTATTATAGCACTTTTATTAATCCAACTATTTTCCTCTTGACCTAAGCCGAGCCATTTAACAAGATATTTGTTTCCCTTTTTTTTAATTACCTTCTCAACTAAATAAATATTGGGACAGCTAGTTTTTTGCAGTTCGTGTTCGTAAAAACAACCTTTTATTGGTATACAATGTTGATCTCGTATGTAATATGTTGTGGGTATAGATTTTATTACTTTTACAACAGTGAATAATTCGGTAGACCAGTTTGGTGTATATCCTTTTTGAAAATCTCCTTTGTGCTTGCTGATACGGACAAAGTCTCCAACACGAAATTTAATTTTCTTTGCAGGTAAGGAAGGTTGTGATTTGTTTATATTACATGCAACGAGTGATTCATTTAACTTGTTTATTTCAGACGGCATATGTTTTGTAGTGCGATGCATAGTATTATTATAGCTCTTAACTATATCACATAAAGGTTCTCCAATCCACTTATAATTTCCAAACAAGCTAAAATGTTTAAACAACTTGCTCTTCAAAGTTCTTATTAATCTTTCTACTATAGACGCTTTTTTTGTTGAATAAGTTGAATAATGATTTATTTTCCATCGGTTCGTAAGCTTCTGAAAAACGTCATTGTGAAATTCGGTACCCTTGTCGGTTTGTAAATTAGCAGGTGATCGGCCTTCTTGTAAAACCTTATCAAACGCTAGAGACACCTCAGTTTTTGTTTTATTCTTTAATGGAGCGATCCATGCGTATTTAGAAAAAGCATCGATGACTACTAAAATAAATTTGAATCCTTTGTTAACCTTCTGATAGTTTTGCATATCAATCAAATCGGCTTGCCATAAATCATCAATCCCTTTTAAAATAACAGAACGACGTGGGAAATTTCTTCTAGCTGCTTTATGGATTTCATTTACAACAGATTGTTTGCTCATGCTGGTTTCGATGAGTCTCTGAGTGCTACTATATGATCTTTAATAATATTACTCGCTTCTACCTTTGAACACTTCTCATCTAACTGTTTCTGTAGCAGTTGTATTTGAGTTTTTATACTTTTAAGTTCATTAATGAAATCTTGTTTTTTACAATATAATTTATTGTTTTTTTCTACATACTCCTTGCTAACAGCTTCATCTGCTGCTACAGCTAACGGTAATCCTCTCAATATACATTGTTTTAAGTCGTAAACTCCTGACTCATTTTTACTTAGCCCTGTGTTTATAGGAACCAAATTTAATGGATCTGACACACGCAGTCTTTTATGAACATGATGTCCAAATTTATCTATATTCATCTTGTAAATAGTGTGAAGGTTAGAGTAGAAATAAAATAAAATATAGATTACATAAGTATTTATTCATTTTATATCACACCACGTTTTTTCAGTTCTGTTAAAACTGATACAATTTCATCATCTAAGCCAGTATTACCGGCATCTTTCGAAGCTATTAATAATTTCAATGTTTCAACTAATTCGTTTGGATCATTCCAAAAAATGTAATCTACTTTGTTATCAACTTTTTTAAGCAATGATAAACCCTTTCCTTTGGAAACATTGGCGGAACATAATAAGGGTTTTACAATTTGTAAATACTTAAATCCTCTGTTGCTATTGATTGGTTGATTGGGATCATATTTACGTCGATGAGCGTTTGTGCTTATTAGTATAAATTTATAATTCCTTTTATCATCTTCAGTGATAATGTTTAGATCAGGATTTTTTTTGTAAAGTAATTCACTGAGTCCATTAGTTTTGACATACGAATGACCTGCTATTTCAAATGCATCATTAGTTATGGAGAGCGGTGCTGATCCTATCATAGGTTTTCCATTTTCCAATCTAATTCCATAAGGTACATCTTTGAATACTTCTGATGATAAAGACCATGACGATAAAGACTTTGCATTTGGTGTTGAAGCACCATCCGAATTTGTTTCAAAAAATATGTCACTCATGTTATTTCTAAGACTTTGATTCAGTTCAGAGTCACTTATGTTATCATCGCTGTTACTAGCATTCGATACCTCTTGGAGTGATTCCCTTGAAGAGCTAATTTCAGAAAATTTTCGTTTCTTCGTAGGTGTAGACTGTCGTGCTAAATGTTCAAGCGAATCAACATCTTCATTACTTAACTGTTCTTGATACGGGGTTCTCGTTAGCTGTTTAAGTGGATCTGTTACTGGTTTGAACATAGTTTCTAATGCCAACTCAGAATCCATTTTAGTATTTTTCATGTTTTGAACCTTCTTTTTAACAGCCTCAGCAGACTTAATTATTTGTTGTTTAATTGATTTTTCATCACACATTTTTTCTTATTTTACAACTACTCGCATATAAAGAAGATAAGAAAGTGGCTTCTGATTTAAAAAAAACGGCATTTATGTATCTCACTCGTCGAAAGTAATAAAGGTGTCGAATTTCATTCTGTAGCATCCGTTATTTCTTTGACAGTCTTTATTAATCACTAAATAGCTAAATGTATCTTTCCAAACTTGTGAACAAAGTTCGCGAAATTGATGCCAAGGCATATCAGTGTTCACATGTTCATCATAAATATGACGTAAGTTAATATCATCCTGTTTGAATATGATGAGTAGATTTGCATTGTCGCGAACCAGTTGTTTTGGGACTTTGCTATAAGTTTGGTTCAAATAAAAACAGTCTATATTTTTATGTCTACCCATGGCAAAGTAATCACGAATGTTATTTTGATTTTCACAGGCAACATCGTCGAAAATAATGACAGAATTTTGAGACGCTAAGCTTCGATTTAAGACTTCTTTGTTATCGCGATATTTATAATAACGTATTCCTGGAACGAGATTCATTACCTTCTCTAAAAATATGTATTTTGGTTGATACAACGTTTTCGAATAAACGTACACGTTACGGAAATGTAAACCATTAGGATGTAAAAGTAACCCAAGGACTAAGTTTGTTTTTCCGCAGTTAGACGGTCCGCAAACTATACAACGGATGGTGTTTGGTAAAAGCTTTCCGTGACGATATGTATTTTTTTCAGATCCTACATCAATATTCTCAAGATTTAGTGATGTAGGTTGTTTAACAAATTTCATTTTTGGAGAAATATGTTACCAGTGATGTCCTCATTACTGAAATGCGATCATCACGATTAAACTTCAGTATTTATCTGTGTTACTAACATCATTTCATTTCCTGCCGCAAGTAAAATTCAGAATCAATCAATATTATTGGGTATTCTGGAATAGCTGTAATGAGTTTGAGAGAGCGACAAGCCGCGCCAACCGGCGCGGTGCGTCGTGAGCTCAAACGAATGGAAGCTGGTCCAGAATGCCCAATAACATCCTACTGCCTGCAATTTTGAATTGAACCGCCCAATTTTTTAAACCATCTCGCAGTTGCCGATTTTTGTCATCTGTTGACGAATCACTCCCAGAATCACTCGAATCGAATTGTTCTCTAGTTCTTCGTAACCAAAAAATGTATTTGGTACGGAACCACTTTGTATAACTTGGTCTCGAACTTGGGTTTGACTAGTAGCGATTTGAATATTGGACGAAGTCACTGTTTTCTTGTATTGTCTCTTCACTTGACGTCTATATGTACCACTGCGTTTAAATCTTTTCCAGGCTTCAAAATCCATTTTTTATTAATTATTAAAAACAAAGGTGTTTCATTAGTTACCGTAAATAAAATGGCGATTAAGTCTAAAAGAGTTATATAATGCCTTTACAAAACTGAATTATCGTTTTAAAGTAATTAGGGTACCTTTATATACCGTATTTATGTTTTAAAACATAAAGAACTCCTTTTATAACACTGTGGTGTAAAAAAAGGACTATAATAGTAACAAAAAAACAATCCTGTTCTAAAAATGTGTCTTTGTGACAATTTTAAAACTACATAAAGGATTTAAAAACCTAGAACAATTTAAGCTACATAAAGGGTAATTTGAAACTCGTCTGTATCACGAAATAGCTCTGTTGTAGAGTTTTTGTGCTTACTATAGTGCCTTGTGTTGTAACAGTGTTCTAGAAAACCACAACATCACAATATTACCCTGTTGTAGAGTTTTCATCTTTACTATAACGAAAGACCTATTAAAGTATTTTAAGACCTTTTATAGCGAAAAACAGCCACATTATGGTGACAGTCAACACTGGTATAGAGCTCTATCGTTGTATACTGGTCACATTGGAGGTCGCTATATTATTTGCCTATAAAAACTACATAAAGTGGCGATGTAAGCATTTACATCACTTGATAATAGGTCGTTTTTGCTGTATAAACTTAAAGAGCTGAACTGTATTGTCAAACGCTATTATACAACCTTCGGTCACCGCTAAAACCTTAATACATCGCTTACTCAGCTTTTTTGAGGTATAAGGATTTGTTATAGGCCAAAATTGTTAGTTGGGTAGCTCTCCCCTAATGAGCACCATAGCGCAATGTTGTGCCATCATTGGGGGGTAATGCCCATAATCCCCACGCAGGGCATGCGGGTTGGGGATCGCAGTTTGGTGGAATTGTACTGCAGGGGGCGCTACTGCCCACCCCCGGTTTGTGTCCCCAAGGCGCCATTTACGACACCCGCAGGAAAAAATAATAAAAAAAAACAAATGATTTTTCAAAAAAAACATGAAATAAGGGAATTTGTAGCATTATTCTGTTGGGTATAGGACCCACTTAAAACTAATAAAAAAAAAGGCACTTACAAAGTCTGTCTTCGTCGACGCCTCTCGTCTTGGCAGCCGGCGCCGTTCGGGATGGGTGCACTGAGGAGTTTGGGGATCCCTAGACTTCCCCGTCTATCCCAAGAGCTATTTCCCCAGAAAGCTTCAGTGCACTTTCACGGCACCGCGTTTTTATCAAAATGTGTCATTTTGGGCGATCCGTCGCCCGACCACAACACTGTCAACATAGGGATCCGTCCCTGAACTTATTTTGCACTTCACACGAAGATATAAGCCCGGCAATCTAATTGCCACACAATTTTGGGAAATTACACGTTTCACAAGCAACAAAACAAGAGGGCAATTTTTCACTCATCTGACAGCTGTCAAGTAGTTACGCCCGTCATGGGTGCGTTCCAAAATCAAACTTCTATTCTAAACAATTCACATTAAACCTTCAAAATGAAGTATCATTTGTAACTACTGTCCATATTTAGGACACTGTCCATTGGCGGTCTTATAGCTAAAAAAGTCTTTTTACATTTTTAGGATCCTATTGTTAAACGCGATCGTATCTACGAAATGAAATGAAAAAGGTTTCATTCAACGTAGCACAAAAACTGCGGCTAAATTAGCGTTACAAGAAAAAATGGACACAAAAACTCCAAACTTAGTCTTTCCAAAAGAGTTTACATAATTATTATAAAACATAGAGCTCATACATTGTACTGGCTTTAACTCCAGACATCTAATTAAGGTTTAATGTCGCCCAATTTTTTCCATCCATTTATTTAAGTAGTCAGTCATACATACATACCTCACGCCTGCATCCCAGAGTTACCTATGTAAACCTGAGTGTCGGAGAGGTTCAAATACCTCAGCGCTTGAAATTGTCAAGACGCGGTGGGCACGCGTGGTAACTATAAGGGCTAAGTCCTCGAGAGGGAGTGTGGTCTCTGAAAGAAGGACCTAAACTTAAAAAATCCCTTATTTATTTACATACATATCTTTATGTAGCACATACTCTCTCTCTAGTCTCTCTCTCCTCTCTCTCTAAGGCCTGTGCTCTGCAGTGGGACGTTTAAAGGCTGCATAACAAAATGGTCCTTATTACATGTTTATTGTATTTTCTAAGGTTAACGGTCCCGGATGTCATCCGGGACCGCGGCACCTGAAAAAGTGCCGAAACGTTGGAAAATTGTAAAAATGTAATAAACGAGCATAAATCCGTGTAAAAACAGTTTTAATTACATGTTTATTTTAATTCTTGAACATATCGTCTTATATATTCATTCGAAGGAAACTGTTACTTTGTTACTATTTATGAAAGAAGAATGTTTATTATTCTAATTCAAATTCAAATTCAAATATTTTTATTTCAACGTAAAGAATTTACATTCTGTTTGCTGAATGTCAATGTACAATGTAAAATGTAAGCCGCCGCCTTCGGGCCGTATTGTAGTGGAGAAAAAGGCAGCGGAAAAAAAAAACTCCACTCTGACCATATTTTCTCAAATCTTCTTAAAACCAAATACATCAGTTGCCATTATGTAAACGTAATAAGATTTCATGATTGCCATTAACAACCCTAAATGCCAAAGCATTAGTCAAATGTCTCACAATAATAGGGGAAAACATAAGTGCTGCGGCCAGACACACGAACAGCACTCGTTCATGAGCATAACGCAGTGCTCAGCCATCACCAGTCTCAACCATTTTGGAAGGAGATAGATGACCCGAACACCACGCTACCATTCGAATGACCTTTAGCAAACTTGCAGTTAAGTTTTTGTCAGTTATATAATGTATCATATAGTTATTAATATGCAATCACGTCGTCTGTACACACTTGTATGATAAAATATGTTATACTTAGTTATACTTAACAATAAAATCGCGGTGGAATTGGTTTACTACCACGGACTAGGATCGTTTATATAGTCGTCTATTCTATAATATGCCTTTTTACATAGAGATTTTTTAATGAAAGTTTTAAATTTATTTTCAGACAAGGATAGAAAACGTTCTGGAATTTTGTTGTAAAAACGAACGCAGTAACCTACAAATGATGTGCCTACCTTGGCTAATCGGGATTTAGTACAAGCAACCTTGTTTCTATTCCTTGTGTAACGTCTCTATTTAATTTAAACATAGTTATATTTTTTCGGACATACATTATATTATCGAATATATATTGGCAAGCCAGTGTAAGAATGCCTATTTCTTTAAAACGCTCCCTAATAAATAGATATCTGCTATCTCATTCTCTGTCTCCTTCTCTTCGTTCCCGGTTATACAGTCTGATAGACGTTTTTAGTGGCGCTCTGTTTTGTAATTAAATTTCTCAAGTTTATACAATAAACACAGTATCCAGAATCTGAACCGGAATACTGCCTTTTCATTTAGACAATCTTGCCAGTGTTTCCAACTATAAAGACTTAATATTAAACGTATCGCATTGTATAGTCTGTTAGCTTTTAGAATGTACCTCGGCTATTATCGGATAGAACCGATTATATTTCAATAATGTGAGTTTTATTTTGTATTGTTATTTATAACTTTACATAACTTTTCAAAATAGTGAAGAAAAGTTTTATACAGAGCAGGAAGTAGTATTACACTCGTGTGCTTTCGGCAAAAACCGAAGCCTACTCTAGCGCCCGAGGTATATTCTAAAAGCTAACAGACTTTATACTTACTTATATTTTAAGAAGCTGTATTATTCTTTTCACTTCTTATTATTCTGTTTGTTAGTTATTATTTTTACATTCTTGAAAATGCCTTTAAAGGTTTCCCTTTGCAAGTAAATTTCACACAAAGAAGCCGTACATCTAAGTTTGTTAGAATATTGACAACAACTGATGACTCCCCAAGGAGGAGTGTGAAACTTCGCCGGTGTAGACCAGAAGTTTTAACTAAACCCGAAGGCGATTGTAGTCGGTCTCGCCGTGGAACATAATGTTTAACACTGCGTGTCTCCAATGTTTGAGTAAGATGGTAGGAACTTAGGCGTGAATTCACGTTTGCTTTGAAATGTTTGCAATTCTTTTTTTGGTAGGAAGGAGAGATTATTTGTATTATATAGTTAACGACAGGTCAAAGATAACTACATAAACTCACGCTCGATGGGGTAGGCAGAGATATCTCAATAATTTTATGTTTTGTTCTTAAAGCACCCGTTAATGGGATAAGAATTGTTTCTGCTGGACTCCAGGAAATGGTTGTATAATGTGTTCTTGAGAAAAGATGGCCAGATTGGAGTTTTTTTTCTGCCTGCCTTTTTTTCTACTACAATACGACCCGAAACAGCGGCTTATATTTTACACTAGCTTTTGCCCGCGACTCCGTCTGCGTGGACTTTAGTTATTCAGCATGCTTCAATAAAAGGTGCAGACGATTTTTGATCTGATCAAATATCTAACCCTGCCACAAATTGTAGAAGAAGTATAGAATTTTTTATTTATATAAAATGTACTGTGTCGATTAGAAATTCTTTAAAAAAGGACGAAATGTCTCAAGCGCCACCCCTACTGCAAATCCGGAAACTGAGGGTATGATTACTTTGTTGTTATTGACAGGGGGTTAGTTGTGATTATAATAACTCATAGTACTTCTTTATATACCACATTAGATGTTCTCGGCTGCTAACATGACCAGGCTGCTAGGGGAGCTCACTCTCGAGCATTCAACGTAAAACTGGCCGTGCGAAAAGCAGTCTCCTCTAAGATCGATTCCTGCTATTTTCAGTGACTGTCAATGCGACTTATTTACAATAATTGCAAAACAGACTTTAAGGGGGAATTGCAGCCTTTTAATCTCGAATGGGCACTCTCAGGGTATTTAGGAACTTCACGGGATAGTGTACTGCATCATCCATATGTACTAATCCACAGACTAATGAAGAGTTCTGGGAAGAGTTTTCTAGTATGAGACCACGGATTACATCCGTGTATGAGACATAATAGAGAACTCTTCCCAGTTGGCTACAACATGGCTAACGATTTGCTCACGTACCTCCCTAGCCATCACCTGTGTGTTATACAACAGATATTATTATGATATGGCCCGAAACAGACAGGCTCCGTCTCCGATAATAGGAACACGGTGTGGGGCACCATAGATCCATAGATTTTTAATAACTCATCTATCATTTTATGTGAGGGATAACAAACAATAAGTAAATATCAAAGGAATTAGAAATGGATAATAAAATATAGAAATTAGACAATAATAAAGATTTTTATTTTGTTAGGAAAGTACTCTAATACAATAATAATTCAAAATTAATTTTATGACAACTGACGTAAACACCAAAAATAGTTCACTTTTCAAATAACTAAAAATACGTCATTGCTAAAGAGGTTGTATTACTCCAACAAAAGGTTCCACTCAACAACCAAGAAACAAAAACCCCGTGAATCAACGAAGAGTAATATTTCGCCAATGCCAATATAGAATGGCTTCTGCGACGACTGCAAAAGGTAATATTGCCCAACAACATCCAAGAATACCAAAAAATCCGGTCTTATTTCTCGCCTACATTACATATAGACCCTCTGTGCAAAATTTCAGCTTCCTAGGTCCAATTTTTGAAAAGATTCAATGAAAAAAACTTTGCAACATCTTTCACTCCCTTAGGGGTTAAATTTTGAAAAATCGGTGAAACACGTGTTCAATCGTGTTGAAGAGTATTGATCTTAATTTTCAAGAAAAAAGACAACATTTTTTTACTTTCCATACAAATTTTAGCATCCCTTTTCGCCCTCTTAGGATTGAATTTAAAAAAATCCGTTCTTATTCCTTGCCTACATTATTTACAGACCCTCTGTGCAAAATTTCAGCTTCCTAGGTCCAACGGCTTGGGCTGGGCGTTGATGAGTCAGTCAGTCAGTCAGTCAGCCAGCCAGCCAGCCAGCCAGCCAGCCAGCCAGCCAGCCAGCCAGCCAGCCAGCCAGCCAGCCAGCCAGCCAGCCAGCCAGCCAGCCAGCCAGCCAGCCAGTCAGTCAGTCAGTCAGGACTTTGAATTTTATAGGTATAGATTGTACATTGACATTCAGCAAACAGAATGCAAACAGAATGTAAATTCTTTAAGTAGAAATAAATTGATTTCATTGATTGATTTTACCTATAAGTTATTATTAGTCAATGTTTTAATATAAATATTTCGTGTTGTATTTTATAAACTATTGTTAGAAGTATTTTTTGTGTAATACAAAGATTAATTTGATATGCAGATTTTAAAAATGCATCCTTTATTTATTATACTATTTATTATTAATTATAAGATTGAAAGACAAACTTACACGTCAACATTTTAGGCTTGTTTTTGCTAAAAGTGTCTTTTAAATTTCTCAATTGCTGAGCAAGATCGTCGGTCGAGGTCCTTGAAAAGTCATGTCAATATATGTTTGAGATATTAAAAAGGCCATTTCGCTACAATTATCTGTGAAAACAGGTATTTTTTTATAAGTGGCGCCCCATACCTCAAAGGTGCCAAGTTATCGTCTTAGAAAGCTAACGGACGGAAAGAAAGCTGAAAAAAGTTTTAATAACCCAACTTTACTTACACGGCCTCCATTGTTTGTTGCGAGCACCTAACAACCGAAGTTCAGTCAATGGTTTCCACCCGATTCTTGATAGGAGTTGCACAAACCAGTGTCGAAAATAGAAGCTTCACTTCTATTCCTAGCTGAAGAGTAATGTTTCTATTGTAGTCCCAGCCGCGGAGCGCTTAGATTCTATTCTGTTCCTAGTTGAGGAGTACAACATATAATTCTATTCCTAGCCCAGGAGCGAAGCTTATATTCTATTCATAGCCGAAGAGTGAAGTTCTTGTTCTATGGCCAGTCGAAAACTGAAGCTTCTATTTAGTTATATTTTTTGCCGTGCGATTACGGTCACGGCAATTGTAACGCTGCCGAAACGTCGGGAAATAAGGTAATTACCTAATTTAATTTAGTTTTACTTAATAAATAATCGCGATTTGACCCGTTTAATATATAACTATGTGTGAGTATCGCGAATCATTAAGAAATGGTGAAGTTTATATATTCCTAGCCGAGTAGCAATGCTTCTATTTTATTTTTTCCAAGGACTAAAATTTCTATTTGTTCCTATCCAAAAATACTTATTTGCTTACCCAAGTAGTGAAGCGTCTATTCTATTCCCAACCGAGGAGTAGAGCTTCTATTCTATCCCTGGCCAAGGAGCGAAGCTTATATTCTATTCTTAGCCAAAAAGTGAGTCTTTATTTTATTCCCAGTTAAAGAATTAAGCTTCTACTTTCCTAGCCGAGAAGTAAAGCATCTCAAAAACCTATTTCGTTATCAACCCTTGTATGTCTCCACTGCTGGGGCACGGGTCTCTTCCTGCATCGCAGGAAGGTTAGGCCATACTCCACCACAGGGGCCAAGTCCGGGTTGGTGGAGGGTTGTAAGACAGTGGCGGGCCTTACTGTCAGAAGTTATCAAGCCGCCCATAAGGCCTCTGACATAGCTTGACGACTGCCATTGCGAAGCTCGGAAGCGCTCGGAAAAATAGAACCTATTTAGAGGCTAAAAATTCCACCCATGCCGGGACTCGAACCAGCGACCTCTGGCTAACCGTGCCAGCGCTCTGCCAACTGAGCTAATGGGCGACTTATCATCAGTGATCAGTGAAATTTCGAACCTCTTTACAATACTCTCTGCATGTACAAGTAATTTGCAACACTTGCATCATTTACTTCAGCCAGATGTTGCTGCCTGCTACTGTCTTACAATCCTCCACCAACTCGGACTTGGCCCCTGTGGTGGAGTATGGCCTAACTTTCCTATGATGAGGCAGAGACCCGTGCCCCTGTAGTGTTGACATATAAATGGTTGATACCAGAAACTATGGAACAGTATGAATATCAAAAAAGTATGTATGTATGTAATCAAGCAACTTGGACATTCTTTACCATCCACCATCTGTGTCTGCCCAAGACAACTCTTCGAGCTTTACCGTCGAACTTGGCCCATCCATCACTTTCTAATATGCTCCAACGGATTTGTCGATACAAGAAAGGGGAATCGGATGTGACTGGAAGTTTCCTCGACTTTTTGTTTTTTAATCCTACAGGGTGTCCGTGATGTGGGTGCGATTGACAGGTTGGTTCTTTTAAAAGTTATTAGGGGTGTATAAAACGTGTTTGCTTATAACCGCTAGGGAAGATTTTGTAGAATGTAGACTGGAATATGTTTCTATCCATGAGAAGCATTAAATGCGTTGTGTATAAATAAGTATTTATTACAAAACTCTTCTTTTATAAACCTATTTAGAGGGAAAAAATTCGACCCATGCCGAGACTCGAACCCGCAACCTCTGGCTAACCATGCCAGCGCTCTTCCAACTGAACTAATTGGCTACTAACCGGGATCAGTGAAATTTCGAACCTCTTTACAATACTCTCTGTACGTAATACAGAGAATATTGTAAAGAGGTTCGAAATTTCACTGATGCCGGTGAATCGCCCATTGGCTCAGTTGGAAAGAGCGCTGGCACGGATAGCCAGAGGTCGCGGGTTCGAATCCTGGCATGGGTGGAATTTTTAGCCTCTAAATAGGTTTTTAAAATACTCTCTGTATTACGTACAGGTAGCGGCAGGCAGGCTCTTCTTTTACATTTACGCGTATTATTATAAACTACCTACTGGACAAGCCTTCCCAAACATATTTGTTTTACATAGGCTGCATAAATGTATTGCATTAATTGCAATACATTTATGTTGCAGCCAATAATTGCAACACAAGGGAAAAACGTTCATATCACCCTTAAATACTACCGAACGTTTCCACAGCACCCCGCGGTTATCGCAAACCAACTACCAACTTCGTAAAAAAATGTGTACTGTACCTACATAATAATATTACCCAATTTAAGTACAAAAACGATCATAACTCTCTTAAATACTACCGGACGTTTTCACAGCACCCCGCAGTTATCGCAAAGCACCACCAATTTCGTCCATAAAGCGGCCCACTCAAAGCCCGATCTGCAGGGCCTGCTTGCAGTGTCACTGCCAAATCGTGCTGTGTGTGTTCCTGTAGGCCCGATATTTTTCATGTTCACCCTATATTTAGTTACCTATCTTATTTTTCAATCTTTCCTGATTTCTTTCACGTAATGACCCGCTTTGAGCACAAGTTTACAAATCAATTCATAGATTGCGCTTACAGGCGTGGCCATAGAAGAACCAGAATACGGCTGTCAAAATTAATTTGCGCTGAGCAAAATTTTACAGTTGTGTCCCTGTTTTATATGGTCACGGCTGTAAGCGCCATCTATAATGAATTGATTTGTAAACATGTGCTGAAAACTGCTCAACATGCCCAGTTCCAGACCACATACATTTTTGGCTCCAACTTCAAAATATACTTCTAAAATACCTAGATATATATGAATTTCGAATTTATAAGTCATATTTGTTTAAATGATTTAATATATTAGTAGGATGTTATTGGGCATTCTGGACCAGCTTCCATTCGTTTGAGCTCACGACGCACCGCGCCGGTTGGCGCGGCTTGTCGTTCACTCAAACTCATTACATCTGTTCCAGAATACCCAATAATATTGATTGATTCTGAATTTTACTTGCGGCTGGAAATGAAATGATGTTAGTAACACAGATAAATACTGAAGTTTAATCGTGATGATCGCATTTCAGTAATGAGGACATCACTGGTAACATATTTCTCCAAAAATGAAATTTGTTAAACAACCTACATCACTAAATCTTGAGAATATTGATGTAGGATCTGAAAAAAATACATATCGTCACGGAAAGCTTTTACCAAACACCATCCGTTGTATAGTTTGCGGACCGTCTAACTGCGGAAAAACAAACTTAGTCCTTGGGTTACTTTTACATCCTAATGGTTTACATTTCCGTAACGTGTACGTTTATTCGAAAACGTTGTATCAACCAAAATACATATTTTTAGAGAAGGTAATGAATCTCGTTCCAGGAATACGTTATTATAAATATCGCGATAACAAAGAAGTCTTAAATCCAAGCTTAGCGTCTCAAAATTCTGTCATTATTTTCGACGATGTTGCCTGTGAAAATCAAAATAACATTCGTGATTACTTTGCCATGGGTAGACATAAAAATATAGACTGTTTTTATTTGAACCAAACTTATAGCAAAGTCCCAAAACAACTGGTTCGCGACAATGCAAATCTACTCATCATATTCAAACAGGATGATATTAACTTACGTCATATTTATGATGAACATGTGAACACTGATATGCCTTGGCATCAATTTCGCGAACTTTGTTCACAAGTTTGGAAAGATACATTTAGCTATTTAGTGATTAATAAAGACTGTCAAAGAAATAACGGATGCTACAGAATGAAATTCGACACCTTTATTACTTTCGACGAGTGAGATACATAAATGCCGTTTTTTTTAAATCAGAAGCCACTTTCTTATCTTCTTTATATGCGAGTAGTTGTAAAATAAGAAAAAATGTGTGATGAAAAATCAATTAAACAACAAATAATTAAGTCTGCTGAGGCTGTTAAAAAGAAGGTTCAAAACATGAAAAATACTAAAATGGATTCTGAGTTGGCATTAGAAACTATGTTCAAACCAGTAACAGATCCACTTAAACAGCTAACGAGAACCCCGTATCAAGAACAGTTAAGTAATGAAGATGTTGATTCGCTTGAACATTTAGCACGACAGTCTACACCTACGAAGAAACGAAAATTTTCTGAAATTAGCTCTTCAAGGGAATCACTCCAAGAGGTATCGAATGCTAGTAACAGCGATGATAACATAAGTGACTCTGAACTGAATCAAAGTCTTAGAAATAACATGAGTGACATATTTTTTGAAACAAATTCGGATGGTGCTTCAACACCAAATGCAAAGTCTTTATCGTCATGGTCTTTATCATCAGAAGTATTCAAAGATGTACCTTATGGAATTAGATTGGAAAATGGAAAACCTATGATAGGATCAGCACCGCTCTCCATAACTAATGATGCATTTGAAATAGCAGGTCATTCGTATGTCAAAACTAATGGACTCAGTGAATTACTTTACAAAAAAAATCCTGATCTAAACATTATCACTGAAGATGATAAAAGGAATTATAAATTTATACTAATAAGCACAAACGCTCATCGACGTAAATATGATCCCAATCAACCAATCAATAGCAACAGAGGATTTAAGTATTTACAAATTGTAAAACCCTTATTATGTTCCGCCAATGTTTCCAAAGGAAAGGGTTTATCATTGCTTAAAAAAGTTGATAACAAAGTAGATTACATTTTTTGGAATGATCCAAACGAATTAGTTGAAACATTGAAATTATTAATAGCTTCGAAAGATGCCGGTAATACTGGCTTAGATGATGAAATTGTATCAGTTTTAACAGAACTGAAAAAACGTGGTGTGATATAAAATGAATAAATACTTATGTAATCTATATTTTATTTTATTTCTACTCTAACCTTCACACTATTTACAAGATGAATATAGATAAATTTGGACATCATGTTCATAAAAGACTGCGTGTGTCAGATCCATTAAATTTGGTTCCTATAAACACAGGGCTAAGTAAAAATGAGTCAGGAGTTTACGACTTAAAACAATGTATATTGAGAGGATTACCGTTAGCTGTAGCAGCAGATGAAGCTGTTAGCAAGGAGTATGTAGAAAAAAACAATAAATTATATTGTAAAAAACAAGATTTCATTAATGAACTTAAAAGTATAAAAACTCAAATACAACTGCTACAGAAACAGTTAGATGAGAAGTGTTCAAAGGTAGAAGCGAGTAATATTATTAAAGATCATATAGTAGCACTCAGAGACTCATCGAAACCAGCATGAGCAAACAATCTGTTGTAAATGAAATCCATAAAGCAGCTAGAAGAAATTTCCCACGTCGTTCTGTTATTTTAAAAGGGATTGATGATTTATGGCAAGCCGATTTGATTGATATGCAAAACTATCAGAAGGTTAACAAAGGATTCAAATTTATTTTAGTAGTCATCGATGCTTTTTCTAAATACGCATGGATCGCTCCATTAAAGAATAAAACAAAAACTGAGGTGTCTCTAGCGTTTGATAAGGTTTTACAAGAAGGCCGATCACCTGCTAATTTACAAACCGACAAGGGTACCGAATTTCACAATGACGTTTTTCAGAAGCTTACGAACCGATGGAAAATAAATCATTATTCAACTTATTCAACAAAAAAAGCGTCTATAGTAGAAAGATTAATAAGAACTTTGAAGAGCAAGTTGTTTAAACATTTTAGCTTGTTTGGAAATTATAAGTGGATTGGAGAACCTTTATGTGATATAGTTAAGAGCTATAATAATACTATGCATCGCACTACAAAACATATGCCGTCTGAAATAAACAAGTTAAATGAATCACTCGTTGCATGTAATATAAACAAATCACAACCTTCCTTACCTGCAAAGAAAATTAAATTTCGTGTTGGAGACTTTGTCCGTATCAGCAAGCACAAAGGAGATTTTCAAAAAGGATATACACCAAACTGGTCTACCGAATTATTCACTGTTGTAAAAGTAATAAAATCTATACCCACAACATATTACATACGAGATCAACATTGTATACCAATAAAAGGTTGTTTTTACGAACACGAACTGCAAAAAACTAGCTGTCCCAATATTTATTTAGTTGAGAAGGTAATTAAAAAAAAGGGAAACAAATATCTTGTTAAATGGCTCGGCTTAGGTCAAGAGGAAAATAGTTGGATTAATAAAAGTGCTATAATAAAGCATTGAAGTATATTACTACAGATTAGTTAACTTATTTTTCATTACATCGTTAGTTATGAAAGGGAAAGGACTTCTCAATACTTTAATCAATAATTTACCAATAGAGTTACACTTACCAGGCTACAACTACTGCGGTCCAGGTACTCGATTACAAGAACGTTTGCAAAGAGGCGATAAAGGCATAAACCCTTTGGACAGCGCTTGTATGCTGCACGACATAGCTTATTCAAAGTATTCAAGTTTAGAAGATCGGCATAAGGCTGACTTAGAGCTAAGAAAGATGGCAAAGCAACGATTAAAATCAGAAGATGCTAGCAGAGGTGAAAAAGTTGCATCATGGTTGGTGAATAAAGTAATGAAAGCAAAAATTAAATCGGGTGCTGGAATTAAATCATTCAAAACTTCTATGGCTAAATTAAAATCGCATCTGAAAAAAAAGAAACCTAAAAATATTCAAGATGCTATTCAGTTTGCATACTTAGCAGCAAAAAAAATATTTCATAAGAAAAATAATATGAAGCTGCCAAGAATTATTCCCATCCCTAAAACTGGAGGAATACTTCCACTCATTCCTATTTTTGCTGGTCTATCAGCATTGGGTTCTTTAGCTGGAGGTATTGGTGGAATAGCAAAAGCAGTTAATGATTACAAGTCAGCCCAAAAAAATCTTTCTGAATCCGTGCGTCACAATAAAATGATGGAATCGATCTCCTTAGGCAAAGGTTTATACATCAAACCATACAAGACAGGTAAGGGATTGTGCGTACATTCTTCAAAAAACTAGTTAAAAGGTTACCCAGACGAGCACTGAGTAATATAGATTTAATATATTATACTCGGGACATCCCATACTTTCGAGGTGTCTATATGAGAGACACTTTACCAAGCAAATCAAATAACATCGAGTGCGCTATCCTGAATCTAGATAATTCAATAAATCCGGGAACTCACTGGGTAGCCTACATTAAGATAAATAATTACAGCGTGTACTTTGATAGTTATGGTTTAAAACCACCTGTAGAATTAATCAAGTACTTAACAAAAAACACTAACGTTTATTATAGTTATATGAACTATCAACAAAACAACACCTATAATTGCGGTCATTTATGCATAAAATTTTTAAAAACATTCTGGTTGAAACATTTATATTAAGAAATCATAAACTATTCTCACCATTATTACGATGTCATTCACGCTATCAATAACCGGTTGTAAACCAGCTTTGTCAACATTTTATTCGCCGGCTCTGCAGCTTGATGGTGAATATGAATGTGGGCTGATCTTTTTTTCGACGTTTAATTCGATTCCTAACATAGAATGCTACAACAACAAATTTCATTATGGCGACAACGAAATGATTGAAATACCCGAAGGATCATACGAGCTATTAGATATAAATGACTTTTTAAAAACAAATTTAGTAGACTGTACGTTTAATTTGATATGTAACAATAACACTTTGAGCACAAAAATAATTTGTTCAAAAGATATTCATTTTGAGAAATCCGGTTCAATCGGAAGGATATTGGGTTTTGGAAATCAGACTCTTAAAGCTAATATATTACATGAGTCTCTCTTCCCTGTAAACATTCTACCAACAACCATCGTTCGAATAGAATGTGATATCGTGAGCGGATCGTACATAAATGGGAAGCCTAGCCATATAATTTACGAATTTGCACCTAATGTACCGCCAGGGTACAGGATTATAGAAATCCCAAAAAATTTGATATATTTCCCAGTAAATCAAAATACAGTTAGCGAGATTAATATAAGGATTTTGGATGCAAATAACAACCTTATAAATCTACGACAAGAAGAACTACAGTTATATTTACACCTAAGACGAAAATGATAGATTTCATAAATAAAACATTGGTACCCGAAACCAAAGATCTCAGTACAACACATCCACCGCAACAGAAACCACCTGCTAAAAAGAAAAAACTGACTAAGGAAAATAAACAATTTCTCAGATACTTAAAAGTCATAAAATGAATATCTTAAATATCTTGGATTCTTTCGCCTACGACAACAGCATTGAAAGCTACCAAATCCATTCGTATAAGCCCTACATTAATAGTTTTAACAAAAACGATGAAATACGCATTCCCATCAATCAACAAGACTTATACGTCTTACCGTCACAGAGTACACTATACATCGAAGGTTCTATCACAGTGCACCGTCCAAATGGCGATAAAAAAGAGAGAGTGAGTAATATTGAGTTGGTGAATAATGCAGCGCTTTTTCTTTTCCAAGACATTCGATATGAACTAAATGGCGTAGAAATTGATAGGATAAAAAATGCTGGGATCACAACTACTATTAAATCATTGCTCTCGATGAATGAAAATGAATCAAAAATGTCACGGCTATGGGGGTGGGACATTGATGGAATAAAAAATACTACTGGTAATTTTTCCGCCTGTATCCCATTGAATAAAGTTTTAGGTTTCGCTGAAGATTATAATAAAATAATAATGAACTGTAAACATGAGCTGGTTCTTTTGCGTAGTAATACAAACCTTAATTCTATTAAATTAACCACTAATGAAGTGTTAGATGACATAACCATTAACAAAATTGTATGGAGAGTACCGCATATAAAAGTATCTGATCGTGAAAGAGTTAACTTGCTGAGATGTTTGGAGAAAGATAGACCTATCAGTTTAGCATTTAGGAATTGGGATCTCTATGAATACCCTCTTTTACCACAGACTACAAAACATACTTGGTCTATAAAAACCACATCTCAATTAGAGAAACCACGTTATGTGATTATTGGTTTACAAACTAATCGGAAAAGTTTAGGTATGAAAGACATGTCTCACTTTGATCATTGTTATGTACGTGATGTCAAGGTTTTTTTAAATTCAACTTACTTTCCATATGAAAGTCTCAATATTAAGTTTACTGAAGAAAGGTATATGATATTATATGAGCAGTACGCTAGATTCCAACAGTCTTACTATGGACGTCGGTGTGAGCCGTTGTTAAATCTGAAGGATTTCAAAGATAAAGCACCATTATTTGTAATAGATTGCTGCAGGCAAAATGAGACCCTGAAGACAGGTCCCATTGATGTTAGAGTAGAAATAGAGAGTGATTTAGAAATACCAGATCAAACTTCTGCTTACTGCCTCATACTAAACGATTGTGTAATCGAATATAAACCACTTTCTAACATCGTTAAAAAAATAACATGAATTCTGAACATATTTTTGTAGATTTACAAGGATTTAGAGATTATAAAAATAATTTTATTATTAAAGAGTTTGCTCTCGCTACTAAAGAATTTACTATGGTCTACTTGGTAAAACCTCCTTATCCATTTTCTACTTTATCAGATAGCGAAAAAAAGCAAGTTGTTTGGTTGGAAAAGAATAGAGGAATTTATTGGCGTGAAGGTTTTATTGACTACCGCGAATTTCATAGGTTAATTTATAGTTTATTGAGGAATAAGAAAATTTTTGTAAAAGGTTTAGAAAAAATCATGTGGGTAAATAAACTTTGTGGTGATTGTTGTGTTATTAATATCGAGGAAAATCAATGTCCTAATATAAAATACCTGCATGATAAATATAGTGTATGCAATTTTACGTGTTTTTCTCACCACAAACAATGTGCGTTGAAAAATGTACTATGTGTCAAGAAATGGTTTTATGAAAATAATGTTATAGAATTTATTTAGAATAAGCAAGTATTTATGTAACTTTTTTATTGAAAGTAAGAAATAAATGTAAATGTATTTAAAAAAGAAAACATGTTTTATTTAATTAATTTTTAATTTAAAACGAAATTAATAACTATTGCACATATTTTTAGAAATGTTCTTAACTACGTTTTCCACCATGTCCATTATTTCGTCTACAGGATCTATCACAACATATTGGGCACTTAACACCGCACTTTCACTGTTTGTGTCCTTACACTCATTTAAGTCGAATACTTCTATTTTTATCAACCGATTTCCTCTTCTTGCCGCCTTGCTAACCACATATGATGTAGACGTGGAGTCCTTTGCAACCCGTTTCCTTGAAGTCTTACTTTTCCGCTTCCCCACGTCTGATGGAGCCGGGTTTCGTATTTCTTCGACATCACTATCGAACCCACTCAAAATATTTTGCGCGTAGTAGTAAGGGTCAGTCGGATCAGTCTCGCCTAAAATCTGAAAAAAACAAAAAAAAAAATTATTAAAAATATTCAAACCTATTTCAAACTGTGTAATATAAATTGGATGGAAAAAAATAATGCTTACCGAAATCGACATGTTTTCACGTCTGCTGATCTTCTAGTTGGCTCGAACGATGCAGTAACAATAAATTACTGAACCACCAAATATAAAATGGATTTGTAGATGAGTGTAACTTACCTATTCATACGTTTCGATCGCTCTAGAAAATTAATCCTGTCTCTTTTAATACATATAAGAGTGAGCGAGCTCGAATTCGTAGTCAGCATTATCAATATCGAATGTGTTTGAATCAAGTATGTCATTGCTGACTAAGTAAATAGTAGTCATTGAACCCTTGCGCGCTATGCAACATCGATGCGCCTCCCTTGCTGTTTGCAACATCGCTAACACCTTGACTTGACCTACTTTTGACTGTCTCGTCGGTCTAGTGATGATAGCGTTTGATTACTATTGCAGAGGTCGTGGGCTCGATTCCCACAGGGAGCTGTCATACTTTCAGTAGACACGAAATCAAAACTTCATTGAATATAGTTTAGCTCTCCTCATCCCACCGCGCTCAAGACTATGTCTATAGCAAAAATTTCTGAGATATGTAGGAACTAACAATACTTACATATTCTTTTGTTTTTGTAACATTAGGTAACAATGTTAGGTCATGGAAATAAAAGAAGCTGGTAGTATAACCCAATTTATTCACCCAAAACTATACTTATTAGCTTATAGTACATAACACTTTTATAACTAAGTACCTATCTATTTTAATTCATTACATTATTAGTTCACTTAAATAAATACGCTATTCTTAACATACCTAAAGAGCTTTAGCTTTAACTTGAAGAGCATAAGAACGAAAACATAATATTAAGCTTATTCCACACTAGCTCTATCGCGGCGGTTACCGCAGCCGCAATCCATACACATAGCATCTAAGACTGAAACAGATCTATGAAATACATCATATCACGATATTTTGATTACATATTTTTAAATTTTATCCCATGGTCAATTTTACTATCTTATTTTCATAATATTGAGGTATGGCCCCACGCTTTAGTTGAGATTTGATCCCGATGAATCAAACGTTTATCATCATTTCTCGATAGAGCTATTTTGTTGACACTTTGCGTAAATATTTCATGTTTTATCGATTTAAACAAGATATTTCTCTTGCGCAGCACATTACCTTCAAACAAGGTCTGCTCATAATTACTAAAGTTAAGACCGCGAATAACGCTCATTTTTACTCCTTTGGCCTTTTTGACAGTTTTTTCTAAAGTTTTGAAACAGTACAGTTTTGATCGTAATCCTACAAATTCTGTAATAATTTCACCACCCATTTCATCCTTAAATAGCCCAGGAATCTTTTTGTTTTTTAATGGAATTTGATGTATATTATTACTATCGTAATTACTCGTATCAAAGTAAGGTAGTAAACGGTATTTCAAATCTAGGAAGAAGTCCTCTGTGGACAAATGATAGATGAAGCTATCCGTATCAGTATAGCACATCTCAACATATTTCCCATACATAGGTTTAATAATTGAATAATGAAAGTCATACATGTGGCTTTTGGATAACTCAAGAACAGTAAACCCAATGTAGATAGGTTTATCTAAAACCACACGTTCTGGTTTCATTTGGATGGCAACCAAATTTTCGGAAAAAACTGAAGCACTGTGAAAGTTTGGACGGGCTATCAATTTTTCTGCCGATGTGCATTTTTTCGTTTTGTTTTGACTATCGCTCCATTGATTTACCAAATAGACGTTTACTCTGTGTTCAGTATTTTCTATAGTCTTTCCAAATATGCTGTTGTTCAAGAGTTTGAAAAAGTCTTGTTCGAAAGTTGATTGGGCTTGTTGCCTCAGTTTTGTATTAAGTTCAATGTATTGTTTGAGATAAGCACTTTGACGAAAAGTAATGACTCTATGGATTTTTCTTAGTATTAATCCATGTTTCAAGCATGTTTTAAGATGCACATAATGAATAACATATCGATATTTATCGTATAGGTTAGGGATTAATTTCGAACTCTTTCCACCGGGTGGTATGCATCGCTCAGGACAAAATGGGAAATCATTGTGATAGTCGTGTAGGTGTGTGGGATAAATAATATCCACTTCAAGAATATAACCAAAAGATGCATTATCAGGAACTGATGTGATATCAATGGTATTCACTTCAGACTGTTCCAAAAATCTGAAATCTGACAAAGGTAATACTTGAGACATGCTGAAGCCGTATAAATTGTTAGCATCAATATACGTTATGAAGGACTCGGGACGTGATGGGTCGTACTCAGACATGTATTTATTGTTTGCTTTCGCATGTCGCTTGGAACACATACATACACCACCCCGTATTCCATCCTGAATCATCCGAATAATCGCTAAGTCGCTAAGCAATTCTAATCTGACCTTAGTTTTCAAAAGCATCGCATCAAATGATAAGCTGGGTGCTGTGAGGTAGAATGCCGGGTCTAATTGATAATATCGTTTACATGTTTTGCGGAAATGTTCAAAAATATCGGCTAGTAGCAAGACATCTGTTTTAACGTATAGATCAGTGTATTCACCTAAGTTACGAATGGAGAAAGTTGACCATACTGACTTGGCATGTTCATAATCTTGATCAGAAATTTCTTCACCACTGATAGTATTATAAAAAGCAGATTTGGGTGGGAGGGAATTTTCTTCGTAGCATTTCCAATGTGACATATAGTCATATGGATAAACACCTTTGCGAGTGAGTAATTTGAGTTCAGTGTCATTTGCAAAAAATGATTTCAACAACGAGAATTCCTCCACCTTCATTGTTTTCGTGAGTTTTTCTAAACTGGTACCTAAAAATTTAAATGAATCGATAAATCGAAGTTGGATACCTTCATCTTTCGATAATGGTATATACTTCGTGAAAGAAATATAGTTTTCTTTTGTTTTAGGTATTATTCTAATCGGACCAGGCGCCTCGCCTAGTTCTTTGATAAATAAATGGCAATCGTAGCCTGACAAATTGTGGAAAACAACTGGAACAAAATTTGGTAGTTTAAATTGTAAATTACAATGCTTGTGAGCTGCCCCCCGATAGTGACCAGTGATGTGACAGTGGTCTCGAACCTTGTCAAATATTAAAAGATTATCACAAATATGACAGCGGACAGCATTTTCAAAATTTTGTGAATCATTATCCGTGAATATAATTTTAATATTAGCTTTTAAAATAGTGTGTATTTGCTTCATGTCTCGATACAACCATTCTACAAATTTTGATACACAGTCTGATCCCCGATAGCTGACGTAGCGATTATACTTGGCATCCACTGTACAAACAATATAGTAACCAAACGCTGAGGGCACATGTTGTTGTAGCAGGCTAGTGCTCGCAATGTTAGGGTCTGCTTCACACCCCAGATGACGTTGAAGCATAGTCTCAAAATCAGCATAAATGATAAAGGGTATGTTTTGTTTTCGTTCGTAATTCTTAAATTGAAGAACCGACCCTTGGTTAGGAAGAGCTGTAGCAATACCACCACATGCATGAATGACTAGTTCATTAGATGTTTTAAAAAATAACAGACATGATGAGCAAAAATGCAGTTGCTGATGGTGTTTAGATATTTGGCTTCTAACCAGACGGGGAAGGTTTTTGATCAAACAAAAGTGAGAGCCCTCATCATTCTCGAGAAATAGCAGATGAACGATATTTTTCGCAGTGGAAGACTCTGATCTGTATAGTGGACCTACAACAGTTTTTTTGCCTTGTAAGCCATACACAAAAATAGCGATATCTGGATTATTTTTTTCAAACACCGGGATGTCAGAAAAAGTTACTGGATATGATAAGCCTTGAGTGTTAAAAATATCGCGAAAATCGGGATAAGACGAGACACGATCGGGGTGGCTCTTTGAAGGGAATAGAGCAGCTGTAACACACCAAAGAAAACAATAAGGATCATCATTTTTTATATTCAAACATGCTTTTTTGTTTTTTATAAATTTTGGTAAATCTATAAACGATGACCCACTCAATGGTTGATATTTATTTACATTGATTTCCAAATGAGAGTTACTCAAAAATGTCCAACCGCTATCTCGCTCTTGAAACTCTTCAAGCTTTTTTTTCAATGTATTTATGATTTCTGAAAAAATGGAATTGAAGTTGTGGTTCATGTGTATGGTAATGTTTTTCGTGCCAAACGATTTTAGTTCTTGCAAATCGTTTTTGTACATAAGGAAAAATGAAAAAAGCTCAACATTGACTTTTATGCAAACGTGTTTTTTCAATGAAATATCAATCAGAGATTTTAATTTATTATGGATAGACTCGAAAAAGGTTTCAATTGAGTGCTGACCATCACCGTTAGCCTGTATCTTATAAGTTGCAATACGATTACGGAATGCAGAGGTCAGAACCTCAACATCTTCTGACAAATGATGAGTTGCGACTTTGCTTTTGTGGTCAGTGCTGCGCATATGACCCACCCAACTTTTTGGGTTGACAAGAGTTTTGCAAGTAATGCAATAAGGCATTGTAAATAAAAAGTAGTAAGATTGACCAGGAAACAGATAATTAAAATTTAGGTTTTAGACACAAAAATAAATAGGTAAGTAGCAAAATAATATGTTTATTATAAATTAAAGGAATTTTATTTTATATTTATCTTATCACTAAAAAAACTCGCCTCACTATTATCATACAGTGAATAAACTTGTTTAATAAATTTCTGTAATACGTCCCAGTGCGGTGTGTCCGTATCAGTCTGCAATTTTATTACCATCAACGCTTTTTTCCACCTCTCTTGAACGTTGGTACTTGCAGCATCGGTAGTGTTGTAGACCTTCAATTCTATATAGAATTCTCCTTCCGTCGTTGCTGTCCGACGAACGTGACCATTGGCGACCCGCGTCACTAGACTCGACCCCAGTTGGTGCTGCTCGGGAGTCGCTTTAGCGACCTTCTCTGCGTCTCGCAAAATCCCGAAAAGATCTCCCACCGTCTTTTTCTTTAAGGTGCTTGCAGACCTGTAAAAGTGAACAATATATTTTAAAACATAAGTACCTTCATAAACTTATACCTATATTCCGATTGGGTAGGCTATCTATAGGAGATACACATACATTGAACGAGTATGAAGTGGATGATAGTTTAATATGAAGGGTACATATCTACTTTTGATCTATCCCATATATGTCATTCTTAATAAGCAAATATCCCAAGTGATTCTTAATAAGCATATCTTACATGGAAAACAAAAATACTACGCGAAGCGGGTATCGAACCCACGACTAGTAAGATGCAAAGTAAACAGTCGACAGCATGTTAACCTTTACGAGTACATGCCTGCAATGTAATCAACGATTCAATGACTCAGCGGTGTGCTAGAGTCAAATGACGCGACAACGTAACAACGAATAATATAACGAGACTAATTCTATTCCAGTAAACTTTTCCCTGGATGTAAACATTTACCGTAACGATCAATGTTAAGCCGGGTCCGCTGCGCCATGTTACGCGTGTTACAAAAAATGTAACACGTTATTAAAACAAAAATGGGGAGTGGTATTAACACTTTACGTGTTACGTAACGTAACGTTATATAACAAGTACCTAACGTGTTATACCATGTCCCACTTTTATTATATTTAAGTGTTACGTTTTTTGTAACACGCGTAACATGGTGCAGCGGCCCCGGCTTTAGGCTATAGAAAATAAGGTTTAAGGGTCAAACCTATGGTTTGAATTATTAAGACGAATAAACAACTTTTAGTTATGAAACAAACAAATAAACAGTTGTTATCTCTTTCAATGTTCCAAGATTTTCATCAACAGCTTGATTACATCGAGGGAATCGTCATTTGAAACGATGTGTAAAGTGTACAATAATTTATAATAAACTATAGATGTATTGTATTCTTACCTAACTGTCTCCTCAACGTAGCTCGATGCTTTGCGTTTGGAGCTGGTTGGAGTCTTTTGCTTCTTACTCGACTGCACAGCAATAGGTACACCAGAGAATTCAAACTCGGAGTCAGACCTGAAATAATAATAACATAGTTTTATACCAGTCTTATACATTTAACCTAAACGATTTATACACCGTATTGTAATTACTATACTAGATAAATGTAGTGACTGGAACATATTTTTTAGACATAGTTCGGGACATAGTTTTCATATAGGGACTAATACGGTTTAGTCAGTGGAACACGTAAAAAAAAAAATTAGGATGTAAATAAATATACTTACTAACATTTTGATACCGATGGAGTGACTGGTAGCGAGGAAGTCGTAGATAATTACACCACACGGAGACTGTACTGAACAGCGTTATCACGTTATCGGAAGTGATGAGAATTTTAGATAAATCAGGGTGTTATAGGTTTATATCCTAAATGTGTATGTTGTTTTTTTATTACAAGTACTGTAATGAAGTAAATGCGAAAATCGCCTTTATTTATAGGTGTATGAATATAGGTGATTGTTGATAAAAGTAATACATATTACTTTTTAGTATCGAACACCCAAAATTTTTGCTTTGCCTTCAAAAGTAGGTACTTAACCAAATCATCTTGACCGGTAGCAAGGTCAAGCCTATATGTTATTCTCATAATGTCAGCACTATTTAATAGCTCAAGTTAATGTGGCTGGTTGCCATTGCAACATAATGTGACCAATATATCGATTATTGTAGGTAAGATGTTTCGCAATCAGAAGCTTGCAACGGATCCAATAACGTTAACGTAGCAAATTCGTAGGTTTCATACCTAGGTAGGAGTAAATAGTCCTAGATACACATGTTGCAATTTACTTTAGATTTTCTTGATCTTAATCAGATAATGTTCGAATTGGGTGAATATTTCACTATAGCAGAAGAAAATAAACTGTTATTTCCAGTTACCAGAAATCGGATGATGAGCTAAATAGGAAATTATAATTAATTCCTCTAGCTTATCCATAGAAAACATCGTATGATATCGATGAAATTACTATATAAATGTATTTCAGGATAAATAATACTTATCTAGGTATTCTTTATAAAGCATTTGGTAGACTCCACAATATTATGTGAAAGTCAAACATTAGGTATTAATGATACCTACAGCTAAATATTTTGATGCAACGAGTTTTTTCCGTGTGGATCTTAGACTAGAGTATAGCTAGTATAGTCAACCTTTGGTTATCTCTTATGTAGGTGATACATTAAAATATTATGACCCCTCTAAATTCTTTATTTATGGGTTATGTAAAATTTACTGTATTTATTTTACTGTATGTTACAGATAAATTTAGATAGAAAATGAACGAGAACTGATGTTAGAAAACTGTTGAAAAAATATAAAACTATCTGCATAGGTTCAGTTACGTATAATGGGATGAGAATAATATCTTCAAGTTTCAATTAAAAAAAGACAAAATGCTGTCGGTCGTATTTACAAAATCATGATTTCTTAAAATACTTTAACATCAAGTCTTAAAAAAATAATAACATGGAAAATGCTTTATTACCGGAATACCTTTAAGGAATGTTCAAAGGAACCAACTTTTATAAATAAAACTGTACTTTTTGACAACATATTTTTTCTTACACCGTGTATACTTCGTATCAAATTTATAACTCCTGCGTCAACAGCTAAAGGTTGACAATCCCTGCCAGCCACCTATCATATTCGCATTCGCGTTAACTAAAGTGACACGTTAGTAGGAAATAGATTTCCATTAATGAAAGTATACTTTTATGTGTCAGTGATATTATCATTAATTCACGATTTTACTTAAGTATACCCAAGGATTCAAGTAACTGTAGAAGTACATTTTTCCTACTGTGCAATGTTTTGTGTTTTCCGTAGTGAACGATAAACAGGAGACTTCAATCTGATCACTAACATTTTTGTGGGAAAAGTAAGGTATTCTTTGTGCCGACCATAAAATATGCCTAAAATACAAGTATTTCCTGGTTCTGCCAATCACCCAGTATTTGTGTCACATGAAAAGGATCACAAAATTTTGTTGTGTTGGAATCACCTTTTTTACAATGGGAGACGTCAATCTGACCATAAAATACAGTTAAGACGAAAATGTTTTGTGTCACTGTTGCGCAAGAAGGTTCATCACATGAAGTCAATCTGATCACAAAGTAATTTGTGGTGCTGAATCTTTCTAACAGTGGGAGCCGTCAATCTGACCACAAAATATGATTAAGTTGAAATTGTACTTTTATGTTATTGTATGAAGGGCCATCACGGGAAGTCAATCTGATAACAAAATTTGTGGTGTTGTACCTTGTTCATGTGGGAGACGTCAATCTGACTACAAAACAAACTGGGTTGAAAAAGCAAAGTTTTGTGTCACTGTTATGAAAAGTAGACACCAGTGGTGTTAAACTCATTCAGTGGGAGAAGCCAATCTGGTCACAAAACTATGACTGGGTAAATACAAGTATCACTTGGAATATTTCATGTCATTGTCTTAATGAGGAAACCTAACCGATACCGCAAATAATGTGTGCTGTTTTATCTAGTATATTACGAAACTGCACAAAACATAGCTAGTGGGTAAATACAATTCAGTTGAGCTTGGGGATCCTTTATTTAATTCAACTCAGTGACTATGCGGACCTATCTCCACCAAGATGATGGTGAGTTGCATTCACTCAAGCTTCCTAGTGTCATTCGTTTTCATTGATGGAATTTATCATAAACTGTGTAGGTTGCTCGTAAAATTATTGAAACTATAAATTAGAATCACTCGATGTTATTGGGTATTCTGGAATAGCTGTAATGAGTTTGAGAGAGCGACAAGCCGCGCCAACCGGCGCGGTGCGTCGTGAGCTCAAACGAATGGAAGCTGGTCCAGAATGCCCAATAACATCCTACTCACGTGTTAGACCTTCTTACGGTACGAAAAACGTGTGACGTGACTTGACCCTAAAACTATCTTTGTACTAACATATTGCACTATCCGAATCGAGATCCAATTTAAGTGACAAGTGTCAAGTTCAAATAATTCGGATAGTGGTTCCGTTCATTTATCTCTGTATAAGCTAACTTTCACTTAGCGCCGTCTGCTGGTCTACTGGAATACTGAAAAACTTAAACATAATAGCATACGTCCCAATGTAGCATGGGACCTTCTAACAAAGAGACAATATTGTGAACAAGTAAGTTTCATCAATGTTTTCCTCCACAATTAACGGTACTACTGCTAAAAAATTCACTTAATTAAAATTTTTATCGTAAAAAATCATAGCACGAAAATGTTCTCGATGCAGATCCATTTTTTTATGAGACAAGAAAATTTGAATTGGCTCTCAAAAAAAAGCGGAGGTAAATTTGAAAATCGAACAGTAGTATTTTTACTTTTAAATAATCGACGTTTTCAAAACAATGACAAGTGGCCAGTGACTTATACATAAAAACTTTTTTTCGAAAAACTTTCTGAGTGGCCTGGTATGTAGCCTATTAAATGTCCCACTATAGGGCACAAGCCTTCTCTCAAAGAGAGAGTATGGGCTTAAATTACCACGCGTGCCCACCGCAGATTGGCAATTTCAAACGCTGAGGTATTTGAACACCTCAGACTCAGGTTTCCTCACTATGTCTTCCTTCAATTTTAGCGAGTGGTATTGCTATTAATCACACATGAAACTTCGAAAGGGTCGTCCCAGGCGGACATACATCGACCAGATAGGGGATGTATTAGCAAAGGGAAAGATAAAAAGTACCCGGAACCGGCGTGCGTGCATGCAACGACTTATGAACGTTGATGAAGCGAAGGTGATCTGTCAGGATCGTGGCAAGTGGCAGTCCCTGGTCTCTGCCTACCCCTCTGGGATACAGGCGTGAGGTTATGTATGTATGTATGTATGAAACGCATATTATAACTTACCATGACTAAAAAGAACACGCCGTAACCCAACATTTCACGAATGTGAAGCGACTGGTGTATTCACTGGGCTACCATCGCTCAAGGACTGGAGCAAATACTTTGGTAGCCTCAAAAGTCAAGTGACATGTCACCGCACGGGTTCAAAGGGACGCGTTTCGTTCAGTCACAGAGTAGCCTTTGAGACTAGGCTTTTCGTGGGAGCCACTTCAACTACACTCCGAAGATAGTGCTGATACAAACAGAACAACTCCGGCAGCGTCATATTGCACCACTACAATTTCCATTTTCATGGGAACTGGCACTTCAAGATCGTCGAAAAATCAAGAAAAAGACCGTCGAAAAATGTTATGTCTGTAGTATTTTGAATATTCCTAAACAGTTCAGCGCTAACATGACATTACTAAAATTACTACTCCTACGCTATCACATATAATAGAAAACTTCACATTCAGCAAAGAGAATGTAAATTCTTTACGTTGAAATAAAATTGATTTCATTTCAATTGATAAGACAGTAAACTATAAAATTGTGATGCTTATATGCAACTTTGACGCGCGGAATTCTAATAAAACAAATTCAATCCATCACCCCAGACTCATTGGCTGGTGGAATTAGGTCTCCCCTCAAACTCGCAAGTTACTTTTTCGTGTCCTCAAGCATCTCTTCTAGGTGCTACTATCTTCTTTTCCTTAGATTGGATACTGAGCGCTTTGCCTTACGCAGCATATTGTCAGCTCGAGAACACTCAAGAGCCTTTTTACCACTGGTAGTTATCATAGTCATATTCTTGCCTCAAGTTTATCGTTTGTGAGTGCGACCACCTACCCACATTTATTTTCAAAATACTGTTTAAAGAAGGAGCTGGTATTTCATACATAACACATATTTGTAGTACTATGAATACCATTGTAGACTTTTAGTCCGGATTTACTTACGGGTGTTGTTATATCGGAAAAGTCCGACCAGGTTTCGCTCCGATTCGCAGAGCTTAATCATGGTGAGCAGAGACGGAGCTCGCGTCGTCGGTTGCTTGTCTCACACTACCATTATTAATGAATACCAAGCCATTATTACTTCACATATGAATAAATCAATGAAAAGTACAATGTAAGTGATTTATACCTGTGTTTTGGACGAATACACTTTATCTAATCTTATCAGCTGTGATGTGACCAGTAAGTTTTCTAAAACTACAATGTGAAGTCTATAACAATTCGAGGTGCAATGCGTAGCAGAGTCTACTTATTCATCTGTGAGTTAATCAACTTTTCAATGTACACCGAATTGTCGAAGTAAACCATGATAACATGCTAATCTTTTAGGATATGTCAATTGCATTAGTTCCTCTTATTGACCTGCGTATCCTCTTAGTTCTGATGTGATTCAACAAAGAGACTATAGGCATAGGCTTTCATAGCACGGTAAGCGACTTCGAATCACTGGACTAGTCCTACCGTCAGTGTCCACTTGTCGGCTCTGTTGACCATAACCAAATAGAAAAAGGCCTGTGTTTGTTTGGGCCAAGTATCGTACATATGTGTGTTGACAATAGCTTGTAGAGCGAGACGCTACCGTCACCCGCCAGACGCCAGACGGCTCTAGAAACCTACAAAACTGTGCCATTCTGTGTAACTTAGCAAATAAGGCGACATATGTTATACATGTGTTCTATTATATTATGCTATTGAGGTAGGTCTACACGCACTCCTCTGTTCTTACATTAAAAAGATAAACCTCCAATGGCAACGTCTGTGTGCCAATGGCAACGTCTGTGTGCCGACTGTCATGTAATGGCAGTGGTTAGGTCATGTCAGAGGCCTTATGGGCGGCTTGATAACTTTTGACAGTAAGGCCCGCCTCTGTCTTACAATCCTCCACCAACCCGGACTTGGCCCCCGTGGTGGAGTATGGCCTAACCTTCCTGCGATGCAGGAAGAGACCCGTGCGCCATACACACAAGGATTTAAATCGATGGCAATGTCTACACTTCTGGACAGACTTAGCAAGTACCAAATCGTTTTGTGGAAGCTTCAAAGCATTAATTTCCGACCCACGGCCGCAATGAAGCAAACTAAGCACAAAGAACTCATAGCCGTTAAAAAATAACAAAGAACAATGGCTGCAGGAGGCGAGTTAAAAGAGCGACGTTTTGTTTTTATTCGATACATTTCTAGTGAGTGCACAAATTGTACAATAGTTACGAGAAACATGGAAACCCAATACCGGCGGCAAAGAAACTCGCTTTAGTTCTGCTTTGTTGCGGTCGCCGGGGAGGGGGGGGGAGGAGGGGAGGAGGCCGCACTTCAAGAGGCAGATCCCTTTAAGTTATTTGTCATAAGGGCTGCGTCACATTGTACGTTGAAAGCAGAGTATCATTTGAGACTAAAGGCATATATCAAGAAAACACTATTCTTTCAAACGCGGTAGCAGTGCAGTGGTATAACGCCGGCCTCACATCCGGGAGGTCGTGAGTTCAAATCCTGACATACATGTACTTATGACATTGTTTTCTAAATCACGTCCAATTGTGATGTTGTAGTAGCTGTACCACTCGCTAAGAAGGTAAACATCGTGAGGATACCTGAGTGACTGAATTTTTCACAGACCGCAGCGCCGTAAATGGCTAATCCAAGGTGGCCTCGCAGGGTAATTAAGCCCACACACGCTCTCTGAGGGATGCCTGTGAGACGCAGTAAGACGTTTATTTAGGCTACATAAAAAATATATATTCGTATTAGCTGGTTGTCGATTAACTCCTACAACAATACGATTTCTCTCCTTTTCAAAATCAAACGAGGCTGCTGCGATGGCCCAAGGAGGCGTCGTTACAATACGCAGGCCTTCTGTGTTTCCAACCATGCCGAGACTCTAGTAAAACAGTCTCTTCCAAATCTCTTCGCAAATGAACTGCCTTTTTACTGACCAAACTTTGCCCGCCTTCCCGAAACTTCACTGGCCACAGCTACGCTCACACAATACGCGCTTCGCCTTGTATATCGCTGTTATAAAATAATTCTTAAATAACATAATATAAAATTTACGTATAGGCACATACATTGCTTCTAGCCCCACACTAGGATACCCTGTGTCGTGAGAACCAGAAACAATGACATCACAAACATGTAAACATCCAAGACATGGGGTTATTTTTTGTCCCTAGCCAGGGTTCGAACCCGGAACCTCTCGCATGGTAGGCAGATGCGCTACCGCTGCGCCACAGAGGTCGTTCAAACCTACAAAGCTATGGATTACGAAACGAGTGCAAAAAAGCTCGTTCCTGTGACGCGTTTGTCGGCGACTTTTTATAAGCTAGTATTAAACTTCGAGCGCAATTAAGGATTATTTTAGACTTAACAAAACATTACATAAACACATGGCTGTATTCTGGAGGGGTAAGCAGAGGCCAGGGTTTGTTGAATGTTGTAGTATAAATTAGTAAACTAATAATAATAATTACTTAAAGAGCTTAACGAGCTCTACACTCTTACAGGGGTACATACCTGAACAAATTACATTTACCAGCTGTCATATTCTCAGAACATAACAATAAATAATTGATTTATTGATCGAACCTGATGGACCTCCGTCGCTTGATCAACGTGTATTAGTCGTCGCAAGCACGCATGTCGATAATTTATTTTTGAACTAAAACTTTCGTAAGCACAACACATTATAGACTTTTAGTCCGGATTTACTTACGGGTGTTGTTATATCGGAAAAGTCCGACCTGGTCGGACCTGGTCGGACTTTTCCGGTATAACAACACCCGTAAGTAAATCCGGACTAAAAGTCTACGATAATTTATTTGTTAACCAACGCTAAGTTTTATATTATAACACTGTGTTTTACTTCTCAGTTTTAAATGCGTGAGCCGATGAAATGGCCGAATGTCTGAGCGAAAGAGGATTATATGTTCCATGTGGCGAGCACATGTCCACTCTGCGCGCTCACTACAAACTACAACATTCCTGCATCGCGCAATCAAAGTGTTTCAATGACATACCATAAATATAACGTCCTACTAACAATAGTTGGACCGGCCGTTCCCAGGCATACGATCTGCCTGGCGAGAAATTTCCCCTTATAGTGGAAGAGCACGATCACCCACTCTTCCCTATACTCCGTAAACACGTTTTTGGTATAGGCGTTAAGTATTTCTTTTTGAGTAGAGAGACAGATTCCGAGAACAGTTTCCAGAAGTCCTTTAGTCTAAACAGAGTCAATGAGGCACGCGCTTATTGTCGCGCTGCTCGCTCGCATAGCCCCGTAAATAAAACTGCAGCTTTGTACACTCAGATAGCGCAATGTTCGCAGCCATAAATATACAAGTGCAAACACACAGTGCGAGCCGGCACAGCAACACTGGCTTACATGTACACGTTGTTTGAAGCTTTGCGCTATAAAATAAATAGTAGATTATAAAATAAATAGTACAGCACCTTGTGGCAAGTCATTTCTCCGTGTAGAAGGCGATGAGGCCACTATACAATGTAGTTTCTGGGACGTGTAATTCCATAGAGTAGGTAGATTTACTCCGCACCTATACTATCCTCTTTGGTTATGGATCGATCGATATCAACCGTTCTATGTCCCCACTGCCGGGGCACGGGTCTTTAATTAGTTGACTTCAATCAACCCGTACTCATCCACTGCTTGACATAGGCCTCGCCCAAGGCACCCCAATACTTTCTGTCGTTGGCCATCCACATCCAGCATAAACCAGCGTCGACCAAGCCAGCTGGTGGGTGTTCTACGTTCGTTTGCCAGTTCGTCATATCCGCTCGAGAAACTTTGCTCCCCATGGACTAAAACTCAAACACTAATTGAGGTGTTTCGAGAATTGCTCACTTCAGTTGCAACACTATAGTTATATTCTTTTTTTTTAGTGCACTAACCCGTGCTAAGGACAATTTGAAAAACCTATTTAGAGGCTAAAAATTCCACCCATGACGGGACTCGAACCCGCGACCTCTGGCAAATCGTGCCAGCGCTCTCTGGCTGCAGACATCAGTGAAATTTCGAACCTCTTTACAATACTCTCTGTATTACGTATAGGCAGCAACTGTACTATATAGTTAGTTAGACCTGACAATACTGCACTTGCCTTCATAGTTGGGCCATTGTACGTAGCAAACCAGGTGGAGCGACCACATTCGCAATGCGGTGGGCAGTGACTGGAAGAGGAGAGCCGAATATCGGGCTCAGTGGCGTGTCTTGGGAGAGGCCCATTACCAACAGGGGACTGACACCGGCTGATTATGATGATAGTTAGAATATTTTCGGGGCTTAATCGCGTAGTAAAAAAGAAAAAGTCAAGAAACATATCGCAGCTGTCAAAAACCGCCAGGTGGAAAAGTCAGCGATAGCGGAACATCTGCTTGAATCAGGATCAAACCAGTGGATAGAATTGCAGAAACCATCAGTACTTTCCAACGATCGCCATTATTATAGCCGAATTGTGCGTGAAGCGGTTGAAATTAAGAAACACAATTTTTTTTATCGGGAATGTGGTTTCAAACTGTCGCAAACGTGGGATCCGGTCATCAAGATGTGTTCTAGTGGAAAAAAGTCGCATGGCTTATCGTCCGACATTGTCAGTGTAGTGTGTCGCAACCCTAATAGTGCTTTGTGATGGCTGATTGAGGGTAGTCTGAAACCTCATCAGCCGCAGATGCGAACGGGTGCCAGCCGTCAGTCTTCTCGTGACCACGATGACTGTAACGTCGTCGAGACGTCGAGGTAAAATAGCAATAAATTACTACGCGATGAAGCCCCGAAAATATTCTATGTGTACAAGTCGCGAAAGTTTAAAATATAATTATGATGATGGTGATGACGTAACAAATGGAGAGGAGTCTTAACATTTCGTACGCTATGGTTTCTAGCAATCCTGTAAAAGCTTACAACAAAAGCGAATCTATCCTTTTAGTGGCTTCAATTTGTGGTCTACTCAGTAATTAACTCCACGTACCGCGCTAATCTTTTAATAGGAATCGTTCGCAGCGCAACCACAATGGACGCCAGTTACCAACTTTTAATACGGTCTGCCGATCCCTATATCACGGTCGGAATTGACGAGTTGTAAATATTCCGTTGAAGAACACATATTTATGCAAACCCTTCCTGAGCAAACAGACCCACGAATTTGTGTCAGAGAAACTGTGCTATTCTAATATTACGCCTATAATTACTTTTTTTTTAACTATTACCTACGACGATAATTACTTTTTTTTAACTATTACCTACGACGAAAAAGTCCTAAAAAATATTTTCATGAGATCGTTAATTTTGTAAATAAGGTAAAAATGATCATATAATATGAAGCCTTTTTATGTCTCCACGGGTCTCTTGCTGCTACACCACGGGGGACCGAGTCCGGGTTGGTGGAGCATTGTAAGACATTGGTGGGCCTTACTGTCAAAAGTAATCAAGCCGCATAAGGCCTCTGACATGGTTTAACGACTGCCATTACAGCCGGCATCAACGGCTTAACGTAGGTACCTTGCGAATCACGGCTCGGCAAGATGCCACTACGGTAGTCACGTGTAATTGGTCAGCCACCTGACCGTGGCTGCTGTTAAGCACAAGACATTGGTTCGAATCACTCGGTTTTACTTACGAGCGCTTCACGAGGTTAATATAAATAATAAAAAAAATCCTAACATCAATAAAAAAAACCCTCTTTACGGAAGCCTACACCACCCTACACTGCGAATGGCCCGACACGCACTTGGCCGGTTAATCTATGGATCTCGCGATTTCATGAATGTAATATACTTTTTTATTTTTTTTAACAGACGGAAAATCAAGTAGCAGAGGATAACAATGCGTGGTCGAGCTTGCACGGTGGGGGAGGATGGGGAAAGCGGGGCTGGCAGGACCTGAACTCGGCGTGGGGTAAACGCGCCTGGCAAGACCTTAACTCCGCCTGGGGAAAAAGGGGGTGGCAAGACCTGAACTCCGCATGGGGCAAGCGTGGCTGGCAAGACCTGAACTCGGCCTGGGGCAAAAGAGGGTGGCAGGACCTGAACTCAGCGTGGGGCAAAAGGGCGTGGAGCGACATGGCACAGTCTGGGTGGGGCAAGCGCGCATGGCAGGACCTCAACTCCGCCTGGGGTAAGCGAGCCTGGCAAGACCTGAACTCGGCGTGGGGCAAGCGAGCCTGGCAAGACCTGAACTCCGCCTGGGGCAAGCGGGCCTGGCAAGACCTGAACTCGGCGTGGGGCAAACGTGAATGGGAGGAAAAGTCACCGGTGAGGACTTATTCTACTGTTTACTTGTTGTTGCATCATCATCATCAACCCATTATGTCTCCTGAGGAAGGTACAGGCCACACTCCACCACGGTTACTCTTGTTTACCATAAGCCTAAGCAGCCTATATGCGAACCAGTATTAAATTGGTACCTTCTTTCTTTGAAGCGCTCGTGGCCAAGGCGAATCGAGTGATTGGAATCAATCACTTGGTTAAGCAACGACAGGCGCGGTCAGGTACGGGATGGGTGAGCGTCCCGTGACTACCGCTAGTGGCATTTTTCCGAGCGCTTTCGTGTTTCACAAGGCACGTTAAGCCGTTGGTGCCGGCTGTCATATAATGGCAGTCGTTAAGCCATGTCAGAAGCCTCATGGGCGGCTTCTGACAGTAAGGCCCGCCACTGTCTTAAAATCTTCCACCAACCCGGACTTGACCCCCGTGGTGGAGTATGGCCTAACCTTCCTGCGATGCAGGAAGAGACCCGTGCCCCAGCAGTGGGGACAACAAGGGTTGATAACGTACCTTCTTTCAGAGAGAGAGAGAGGATGCTAATTGTTTTTATTGCAATTGCTGTCAGTGTAATCAGTATTTGCCCAAGAATGTTTCCTAAGAGATGTTAGAGCAAACTTTAAGGGCACATAAAACGCAATAAACCTTTCCGATCTCGTATTAAATTAAAGGAAGTAAGCAACTTAAGTGGGTCATAAAAAGGCCTTTTGTTGTCACTACCCTAATCGCTTTTCTTAGCTCTTAGGCGGAGAAATATAATTTGCAATTTAGAGTTTTTAATCCAGACATTTTATTGGCCAAAGTGCTATTTGCATCCTGCTATAGGAGACCTTATTTGTCTCCAGGGGAAGTGGGCAAACATCCACGGCTCGTGGGGCAAGCGGGCGGGAGACAGCGAGGACTTGGACTACGCGGAGTACGCACCTCTCATCGAGCAACTCTTACAGCAGCAGGTTGGTATGAATAGTGGGTTGAGATGCTTGAGGCAGAATCCAAGATTATTTAGTACGATCGCAGTCTCTTTGATTTGATCGGTGGATTTGTTTCCGCTCTGCATAGCAGGATAACTAAAATATGATCCACGATTTTTTTATTGATTGATTTACTATCTATTATTAAAAATCCGGTTGATATAAGATGTAGTTCCTTATTTATAATGTTAGAATTTATATTTTCTACATTTTGAAACCATACATGTTGATGTACTTTCATGTTATTCTTGTTCTTCTTCAGGCTATATTATGTAGTCCACTGCTGGACATAGCCCTCCCCTAATGAGCGCCATAGCGCAAGGTTGTGACATCATTAGGTGGTTCAAGTTTTTAAAATGTATTAATTGTAAGAAAGACTGAATATTACTCTAATGATTAGAGTCTAATCTAATTCGGTGACAATATGATAATGCTGTCATGCACCGAAGGTAGAATTCGAGTAAAACTGCGCCGCGGGTTTATCCACGAATTTTTCATCAAAACCGAGATATTAACAGTGTTTATTTCCCCAGCAAATGGAATCGGACCGGCCTGAGATAGTGGAGGTAGAGGTTCCTGAGAAGAAGGCGTGGTCGGCGCTGCACGGCGCGTGGGGGAAGCGACCCGTCAAACAGATCCCTAACAGCGGTGAGTTCACCCCTCAACCCGTGTATACAGCAGTGCTGCAAATAATAATTTTACAGATACAGATACTGGGAAACTTGCGCAGAGAAGAAAGCAACGCGAGATGCGTGCCCAATTAATAAACTGTAATTTATCGACACGCGCTCTTAAGGCACACGCAATAAGAATAATGATTTCAGGCAGGTAAAAATTTAGGTAAAACCGGCTCTAAATAGTCCCGTCGTTTCGTCCATAAAACCTTTATCGTAACTTCATATACCCGTCCCCAGACAATCAAATTAGGATTTCACATTACTAACCCTTGGGTATATTATGCGTGACCTGTACGGCGTTGATAACAGACCTACGCTACATTCTGGTTTATTTGCCCAAAAGGACTGAAATAATTAATAACATTACTAATTGAGTTTAGTCTAAACATCAACTTTTAAAATGTCTGACAGCTGAAGTCCTAAATGAGGCACGCCAATTTCTACCGTAATGGGCGGTAAAATTCGCGTTTGCCCGCTCGTTTTGATTTTTCAATTAGTGAGGTAATTGGATTTGTTGTAATTATGGGGACTGATTGATCTTCGTGCCCCCCAAACGGTGCAGGTCCTCACATCATATGTTGTCATCACGATGACACAAAAGGGCGCGAACTCGGTGTAGGAGAACACAGAATATTCTGTTTCAGTTGTCTCAAGATAAGATAAGAATATTCTTTAGTGTACACTGGAAAAACAACAAACACAAAATAATTACAAATATACACAGTACAATTGGCGGCTTTCTTGCTAAAAGCAATTTCTTCTAGACAACCTTACGATGGAAAGTTGCTGAAGGAAATTAGAAAGACGGGTAGCCAGTGCAAATTTGAATATTGATACATACTTATACTCAAGCACACAACCGTATATTTCTTAGCACTAAATTCTAACTTTACATACGTTTTGGGCTAATATTTCGTAGAACTGTTTTACTTTAAATTTAAATTTGACTCAACGGTAACCGAATGGGAGTTAGAAACCATAGTACTGAATCTACCTAGTTTGTTTTCCAACGTAATAAAAAAATACGTTTACTTCACTTTACACCTATAGCGATGTTTGTTGCTCATTAAATATCTGTAATATATGTATATCTTACTTAAAAATAAATATTCTTAATTTTACATTCTTATTACATGTAATACTTTTTTCTTTTTTTGTTTCTTTTTGACATTTGTAAATTTGATTGTTATTTCTAAATTGGATTGTTATTATGTACCGAGTTTAATCTTGACTTGTAATGAATATTACAAATAAATGATGTCTATGTCTATCTGTTTTAACTATAATTCATGGTTTGCTGTGACGATTCCATAAACTTTGCGTAGCTCACAAACCCACAAATTACGTTGTTGGGAGACACAGCTAGTGCATCGAATCGTAATAATGAATGAACTAAGAATTGTAGTTTCAGTAGTTTCACGAAACGCGGTCCTGAGGTACACTCTTATGAACGATGAAAAGGTAAATTGTAAAGCACAAATACGGTGGCACTGCGTGTGACACGTGTCAATAAGTGTCGACACCTCGCGGCTCTATTGTCTCGGGCCTGCTGCGGAAGTCGCAAAACATCCGACGCGTACCCTTTGGGCCACACAGAATAAAACAAAAACTTCGCTGAAATGAATAGAAATGAAAATTTATTTGCACAAAAATGTTTACGCAAATAGAAATGAAATGAAATAAATAGGTTTTCTTCAAAGTAGCGCAGATACTGCGGCTTAATGAACGTTACAAGTCAAACTAGGTGTCCATTTCAAAATCTGGATCATTTGGGAGAAAAAATGGACAAAAAACTCAAAATTTTGTCTTTTCAAATTCCTTAATTAACATAATTTACACAGACTCTACAAAACTCGTGAATTTTACATGCTTGAATTCCAGACATCATTGTCATCTAAATAATCCTTAATATTATAGTAGCTCTTTTGGCACAAAGTGTACTTTACACATTTTTTGAACCGCGCTTCAGTCAAACTTAATATATCTTCAAGGATTTTATTTTAGAAGCGTATACAATGCCCCATGTAGGATAACCTTTGCCAGCCTAAATCTTGGGATCAGAAGTTTATGTTTATTTCTAGTATTTACATTAATAGTGTGTTACAACCTAAGAAACTAAATGATTTCAATTTTTTTTTTGCCATTAGTTGCCTACGCTAGGTTGACCCTGTATTGTAGACAACCTCTCCTTCTAAAATCTCCTCAATATCTCTCCTAATTATGAACCAAACATTGTTGCATTATTATTTCTCTTCTAAGCAGTTGTAACAATTTAGACTAATATTATCCTACAGGCCCAAAGCAAAGATAAGATAAGAATATTCTTTATTGTACACTGGAAAAACAACGAATACAAAACAATTCCAAATATATATAGTACGACTGGCGCCCTTACTTTTAAATTGGAAAAATTTAAAACGTAACAAGGAAATACATTACATCATAGTCATCATCAGCCATTCACCGCCCACTGCAGGATATAGGCTTCCCTCATGGTTTTCCAAGCTTCACGGTCTTCTGCCGCCCTCATCTAGCGACTCCCCGCCACCGTAACCAGGTCGTCAGACCATCTTGTGGAGGGCCTGCCCACGCTGCGTTACATAATCACTGTTAAACTCGACGTGGCATAAATGTTCTTTTTAAAAGCCATCGCCTACGCCTACACGCCTTAAGCACCACGTATACTTCAACGAAAAAAAGGAATCGAATTGATACGAATGAAGTCGGTAAATAATTAACATATGCTACAGCGTGTTAGCGTTGCTTCTTAAAAATGTTACAAAACACACTCGGAAACAAGTCGTGTTGGGGAGTGACTCTTAGATTGAAATAAGAACTTTTTTTTGCTTCACCACTCCATATCTTCGGAAGGCGCGCACTGAGAGTTTTCACTCAGGATTTAAGGTACAAAGTACAATTGGCGGCCTTATTGCTAAAAGCCAATCAGTTTGATGATACCGAATCATTGTCACCCGAATAACAAGCACTGGCAAAGTTCTTCTTCAGGCTATTATTAGTCCACTGCTGGACATACCCCTCCCCTAATGAGCGCCATAGCGCAAGGTTGTGCCATCATTGGGGGGTAATGCCCATAATCCGCATGATCCCCAATCCCCAACCCGCATGCCCAGCGTGGGGATTATGGGCATTACCCCCCAATGATGGCACAACTATTTCGATATCAACCCTTGTATGTCCCCACTGCTGGGGCACGGGTCTCTTCCTGCATCACAGGAAGGTTAGGCCATACTCCACCACGGGGGCCAAGTCCGGGTTGGTAGAACCTACTTTTAAATGTATGTAACTTTGCCAGGTTGTGCCATCATTGGGGGGTAATGCCCATAATCCGCATGATCCCCAATCCCCAACCCGCATGCCCAGCGTGGGGATTATGGGCATTACCCCCCAATGATGGCACAACCTGGCAAAGTTACATACATTTAAAAGTAGGTTCTACCAACCCGGACTTGGCCCCCGTGGTGGAGTATGGCCTAACCTTCCTGCGATGCAGGAAGAGACCCGTGCCACAGCAGTGGGGACATACAAGGGTTGATATCGAAAAGTAGGTTATATTGAGTTCCTACATTCGTGACCAATATATTCACGACGGACTTAGTTTGTTACTGTCACCACCATTTATAACCATGTATGGTAATACATGGTTATAAATGGTGGCACAGTGGCTACCATAGCACAGGGTCTATAACCACGACAAGTGATTGTGTTGTGTGAAAGCCAAAGTGAAAGTCATTTTATTTGGGCATGTACTTTCTCGGGCATTATAAATATTTGCACGGCCGATCGTGGTCGGTCTTTTGTCCAGTCTCAATATTAGCAGTCGCTTTTACGGTTTCAATACATTTCAGTAGAACGTTCGATTGTGATTTAGTCGAGTATTGTAATTCGAAATATTCGACCAAAAATTTCGACCTGTCCCAAATATTCCAGACGTTCGATCTTCATTGATGTTCTGCCAAATAAAAAGTTTTCCACTTCAAAAACTTAACTGAAAACGTTTCAAAAATATCCCGGTGAGCAATTAAATGAGACTCAGCTTCGAAACGATAGGGCTCACAAGCTCGTGGCTCGCTCACAAGCGAGCGACGAGCAGAGCGGGAGATTCCATCAATCGATCAGCCAGTGAAATGTAATTAAATTAAAAGGTTTTATTCAAAGTAACGCAGAAACTACGGCTTAATGAACGGTACAATTCAAACAAGGTGTCCATTTCAAAATCATTTTGGAGAAAAAATGGACAAAAAACTCCAAACTTAGACCTTTCAAAGTCCTTAATTAACATGGTTTACATAATTATTATAAAAC